>OX637867.1:2953295-3170795 GCA_951802705.1 Netelia virgata | reverse complement strand
CGAGCTCGATCGAATTCTTTATACGTTGATTACGAACGATTTCCTCGACTCGACGATAATACGAGAGATTCGATTGATGATACGGTGAAAAATACGTTACGGGTGGATTCGCAAATGTTTCACGTTCTTGATATCGTTGGGAGGTTGACGTACACGCGACGGATGTCGATTCGTTACAATCGAGACTCTCGACGTCTACATGCTCGCTCTCGTCGTTCGTTAAACACGCTCTACCGACCGCAATCGCGTCCCGAGTCACGCACCACGGTGTACAGCCCTCATCGCCGTGCCCGTCGCTCTCGCGCCTCAGCGAAGAACTAATCCTGACAGGATTCACTCGCGACTCTTTTCAATAATTTCGATTATTTATCGTCGTATCCCGCATACTAGCGACACCCCCGCGGGATTATCGGGAAACACTGGATCGCGCGCGCGCGCGTGCGCCCCGCGAGACACTTCAACGCTGCGGGAGATGCGCGTGAAATAAGAATAACAAAAAGAATTAACCTCACTCCACTTTCTTTATCCACGAATATGATCCTTACGATGACGAGGAAAAACGTGATCTTACTCGTCGCACGCGTTTAACGTATAAACTTCACTCGTTACACTCGAGTCGCATTCGCGTATGCAATATAACTCTTCGCGGTTTATTACTTCCGTTAATCCAAACGAATAACTGACAATGTCTCGTCCGTCGTCCGAGCTCTGTCGCCGATGCACTTGCGGACGAATGGCGCAGGCGCCTGAAGGTCGAATACTTCACAACATCGTCGTGACACGCGGACCGTATTCGAGACTCGGCTCCTTCGCGACAAATATTGGAAATTCTGCGAACGACGAGAAAACACAACGAGATGCACACTAGTTCGTATACTAAGTAAGAGCGAAGGCACACTTTGTAGTTTGTATCACGATTAAAAGAACCCGTTCCCGCGTTAATACACTCGTCCGTCGGACAACAGAAAACTTTATCGTAAAACGTATATCTCTTATCCTTCACACGCGAACGACGTTCCTTCGTCTTCTTCCGAAATCAACTAATGGAGAACACACGCGACGGAACCGTGGAAACCGTGCGCCGCGAATATCCTCGATAAAAAATATCTGTGATTCGAAACGAAAGAACGAAAGAAAAAAAACAAATCCTCCTGACACTCGTCACGGTGCTTATCCTCTGGCGGGTATGGCGGTACTGAGCGTGTTTCGTGGTGACGAGAGCAGCGCGACGAGGGGTACGGTGGCGCGGCGGGTAGTGGCGAGTAGAAGCACCAAGGCGTGCATTGAACAACGATGGGCGTGCGACGAGGACGCGGTGCGAGCGAGGAGATGAAAATTCTAAATACCGAGTGCCAGAGTAAGAGAGAGAGAGATAGATAGAGAGTAAAGCAGTCCTCGTGCCTTGGTTCGAGCACAATAGGGAATCGGAGGAAAAGAGTAAGCGAGAGAGAAAGAGGCAGCGATATGGAGAAGAAAAAAAACGTTCGGACGACGCTTAAAAGAGCGTAGGAGTGGGGGTAAGTTTGGTTATGTGTGCAAAGCGCAAGGGGAAGTGAGAAGGACGGAGAGGCGTCTCGCGCAAGGTGGAGGGAGAGAGAACGCGCGAGACGTTCCACGAGGGGCAACAAGTCGATTCGGTACAACGAGTGCGAGTGAGAGAGAGAGAGAGAGAGAACCGATGAGAAGCGAGCGAGACGAACGGTGTCATTGAAGGTGGGAGTGAGAGATCCCGAGAGAGCGGCTGGAGAGGGGGACGGAGGATGGTGAACCGAGGCGAGAGAGAACGCGTGTCAGCTCGACAACTCAACTAGCACCGTGCACAAGGCACCCACAGGGTCTCTCTAACGCCCCGATTCTTCCCCCACCCTCTTTCTCGATCTCTCTCTCTCTCTCTCTCTCTCTCTCTCGCTCACTGAATTCCTAACCTCTCTTTTAGCTTCCCTTCTCACTGTAACGTGTATGTTAGACCCTTATTAACTCATTCCCGCTCTCGTGGCGCGACTTTTGTTGATCTTTCGTAATTCGAATGTTTTTTTTTTTTTTTTTTTTTTTTTTTTTTCGAACGTTTCGGGATCCGATGGGAAATTATAACGATGATCGAAGGGACGTTTTTACGACGATTTTATCCAATATATTTTTTTTCTTTGGAAAATTTATCCCTCCTCCTTATCCTTACGATTTAAGCTCGAGGAATTTCTCGAGGATTATCGTCGAATAATTTTATTTCGAAAGAATTCTCTTCGTTCTCATGAAATATTTCATTTTGAATAATATCTTTGAATTTTCTTATAACGAAAAAAATCTGATTCGAGAAAAAAAATAAGAACTGTTTGTTGCAAATGAAAAAAAAAATGAAAAAAAAATATTCGAGTCGCGATAGATTTTCTCGTAAGATTGAACAACTCGACTTCCGGTCGTCGGTGACGCGGGCAAAAATTCCATCGTCGAAAGGTCCTTCTCGTCGGCTATTCTTGAAAAGACACGACGGACGGACGGACGAAACGGCGACACGTTTTCCTTTCATCGTGCTGTTTCTCAAATGTCGAAAACCCAACCCCCTCTCCTCTTCTCTTGAAAAAGTGTCCTTTTTTTAAGCGAAATTCCGTTCACTTTGTCGCACGTTATCCTTCCTCGTCAAAGTTTCTTCCTTTTTCTCGACAACTCTCCACCCATCTTCCGATGACTTTTCCAACGTTTTCACGAATCGTGTCGCACATGTGCGACGTAAAAACGGACCATCGAGAAACGTGACCTTTTTTTTCCTTGCGTTGCGAGAGAAAATTTGAGAACTTTTCGTCCTCTCGAGTTGTTTTTAGTCCTCGAAGCCGCATATTTATCCGCGATGTTCGACTAACGCTTGACCACCGGAAGCTACGCGCCACGTGCGCCAAAATTCACGCTGTGAACAGATTCGACCCAAAATTTCACAATTTTCAATATTTTTTTCATTTGTATTTTATCAAAATGCAATTTTCAATATTTTTTTGCACGTGGAATATTTATCTCGCTATTTAACGAATAAAAAATAATATGAGAAAAATGTATTATTCACGTTGACTAATTAATGAACTCAATGAAATTAATTAATAATTATTTTGATAATAATTATTTTGATATTAAAAATAATGATATTATTTCAATAACAATATTTGTTTACAATTCTAAAATTTTTCTTCCGCTCGGGAATCCTTTGATCGTCGAAAAATTGGTACATAAGGCCCAAGAAAAGAAAATAATCAGTGCGTGCGAACGAGCGATCAATTTGAATCCGTCACCGTTGATTCCTCAAGGTCGAATCAAACCGAGGAAATCGTTAATAAGATACTTCGAAAAAAAAAACTAATAATAACACAGAAGCGCGGTCTATATTATCCTTTCCTTCCTTTCCCCGTCGCACGAAAATCCCTTACGAAATGATCGTCTTTGTCCCGGTAGAAAGTCAGGCTAATAGAGAAAAGAAAGAACGATGGATATATACGGGGAGATGGAAAAAGGGGAAGGTTCTCCCTTATGGGTAGTTCGATAATCACGGGTATAAGAGGAACGAGGTGCATAGAGTCATTAACTAGCCCGTCGGCTCGTTGCGGTCGTCCGCCGGCGGACCATAAGGCGAAGGAGCGAGAAGGACGAAAGAGTGAGAGAGAGTGAGAGAGAGTGAGGACACGCACACGCACCCGACAATCTCTCACTCTTGCGCGTCTGTGCCTCGTGATTCCCTTCGCGTCTTGAATCTCGTCCTTTCAAGTCCGAAGCGAGGGAAAGAGAGCGAGATGGCCGGCGGATGGGAAAGGGGGGGGGGGGAGACGAGCGGTCGAGCATCTCGCTCCTTCGTTCCTCGGCTCGTTCGAACATCTCTCGTGCTCGCGTCTTCTCACTTCGTCGCCAAACACCCGGACCGGCTCATTATTTTGTTGATTTTGGAGCCCCTCGCGCGCGGTTCCCTCCCACTATTCGACGTCAATCCCACCTTCGCCATGTTCCTCTCAATCTTGTGGTTGTATGCGTGCCTATAGTGGGATCCTTTTCTCGCCTTCTCTTGCATTTTTCCCCCTCTATTACTCTCTCTCTCTCTCTCTGTGTGTCGTTCTCGCACCCAGGCACACCCGGTATACACATGCGCGCGCCTACTCATCGACATGCGCGCGCCGACTCATCGACGTGCGCACGCGCATCCGAGCACACATGCGCACGCGCACGCACAAGGACTCTTTCACGGCTGCGGATCTTCTTGTGTGCCGTTCGCCGCTACCTAATTACCGTCGAACGATCACACGGAGAGCCTCGAAAAATCGGGATACTCGTACCGGGCCCAATCGGTCGCGTCGTACGACACACCAGTTCACCGGACGAGATTCGTCGCGACCACGGACGGACGGAGAGAGAAATATTCTTTCTCTCTCTCTCTCTCTCTCTCTCACCCTCGTACCCTCCAAACCCTGGATATTTCTCTCTTCGAGATTCTCCCTTTGGACCTCCATTTAGCACACCGGATGTTTCTCCTAAATGGACCGCGCCCTAATTGGACCGCGTCGCGAGAAAGGAGAGGGAGATCTTTTCGCTATATACACCCGGACCTCGCGCCCCGCGTTCTCCAAACGGGTTCTCCACGTCGTTCGGAAGAAACTTTTTCGATGGTAAACCGCTCGAGAGAAATTGTCAGCTTTTTGGCTCGGACGCAGGAAGAGGCAAGAAGAGATGTCCGCGAAGAAGGAGGAGGAGGAGATATGCGCATTGCGCTCGTTCCTGTTCAACGTCGAAATGAAGTTGCGGGACGAGCCAAGGACCGACTCTCGGCTCGGACGAACGACGCTTTATTTATCGATTCGAGGACGAGAAACGTTGACGAGAGAAGACAAAAATATAAAAAAATCAAATAAAAATGTTGACCTACCTTTCGAAAGATGGAATCTCGATATAACGTTCGTATTTATCAATAATTCGACGATTCACATTTTTCCAAACGATTTTTCGACGTTTTTTTGTTTTTTTTTTCTTGTTTTATTATCAAATATTCAAATCTAGTCGAGACATTTCCTTAATCCGACGTTAAGCTCGTGTCATCGAGAAGCAAAGACGAGAGGTCGAGTGACAAAATCTTAAATAAAACAAACAAATATACCAACACCTTTCTCGAACCTCCCTCTCTCCCTTTAACCAACTAAAGAAAAATCCACAGGATTTCGATAGCGCGACGAAGGTAAAATCAAACAAAAATTCGTTCGACACGACGAGAGTTTGTCGTCTCTTGACTCGTCTACTCGACGAGAGTGCCTGTCTCCGGCAAACACTGAGGAAAAATATCCCCACTAAACGGGGCGTGAAAGGGAAACGCGAGAAGAAACGTTCCCTCGCGGATATGACACACGTGTGCTCGATGATTCTCTGCCAATGGTGGTCAACTGTAAACACCGGTAGAACGAGAAAAAGAGAAAGACAGAGATAAAAAGAGGAAGATGTACAAAGTAAAAGAAGAAAAAAAGGAAGAAGAGATTATGTGTGCACAGTGTTGAACGCGTTGCACTTGACTGCGACGCGGCAGTGGCAATCGAGAAACGGGGGAAAAGGTTTGATGGTTTGACGTGATTCGAGTCGAGCCAAGTCAAAGGATGAAAACAAGAAGAAGAAGAAGAAGAAGGAAGAAGAAGGAAGAAGCAGAAGAAGAAGGAAGAGTTCGAAACAAAAGTGGAAAGACGGTGAAGTTTGCGAGCAGGCGAAGCAGCAACAGAGAGAGAGGGGGAGGGGGAGAAGGGGGTTTGGTAAGAGAGAAGAGCTTCTGCGCAAGAGACACGGGTGGCCAGGAGCGGCCAAGGAAGCTGGGCGAAAGACGACTCTCCGCGAGGATCGTCGACGAGGGAACGGACCAATCGATGATCCAGCGTGCGCGCTCTTGGGCAAAAAGCGGTTACCTCGTCGTCTTCATGGTAGCCGCGTGTGTAATCCGGTGTGTTAACGAAAAAACGAGGCACGTATCGCGATGCCGCGGCATCGGAACACCGGGCAGACTCCTGCGTTCTCTCTCTCTCTCTCTCTTTCTCTCTCGGTCTCCTCTTTCTCTCTTCGTATGTGGCGAAGAGCGAGAGAAATATCCTTTGGACCACTCTCGGTAGGTCCAGCGAGAAACAACCCGGCAACATCGCCAACCTTCTTTCATTTTATATCTCTCTCTCTCTCTCGCGCGCGGTTTGGATCCTTTGGTTCGTTCCAGCGCGAGATACTCGAGCGATTCTACCAACAGTTCTCCACTCGGGAATAAAGATGCCAGGAACGCTGGAGAACGTGGAATTGCGAGGGTACGTTGGGGGATGAAAGAAGTATACGACGAGACAGGAATCGTTTGGTCGAAGAATTTGTAAAATAATTGTCGCTTGGGAATTTGTTGTTGTTATGTTTTATTTTTCAAGAATTAGGGGTTGTTTGTTGCCAAAGAACGTTAATGATTAAAATAGATCGAAGGACGAGAGATAAGACAATTATTTGAAAAATGGCCTACCAATCGTGACAAGAACTACCCCTAATTCATTATCACCCCCTATAGTCGCTCAAAATAATGATTTGTTGAAATACCTCTAAAAGTCAAGAACCCCACAGGGAAGAAATAGCGTCGCAGGAGACGTAAAGGGCGAGCAGCCAAAGATGTACAGAAGTTCATTCTAATCGATATAAATGAAATCAATCGTTCCGCGAATATCCGAGCAAAAACGTAAATCGATCAAAAAGCGCCTCCTGCAAGGATGAAAGAACAGGTCCGATTCTTCGCGAGGCTCCAAAGCGGTACGTTAAATAAAATCGTCATTCCCGCGATATATATACCAGGTCACTCCTGCGTTCGAAAAAGAAAGGGGAGGAATGGAATAAACCCTTTTGCACTCATACACGTGTACGCTTCTTTTTCCAACTGTGGGAAGGAGGGGGATAGAGAGAGAGGGAGAGAGAGAGAGAAAGATGAAGAGAGAGAGAGAGAGAGAGAGAGAGAGAAAAGGGTGGGGGGAGAACAGGCCCTCTCCTCGCTCGAGGCCCAGCGTCGTTCAACGGCGCAGGCCCTTCGCAAGAGTGAGCTATATACCGCGAGGGAGAGGTAGAGGGGGGAGAATGGGCCGTGCCAACGATGGAATAGTTTACGGGGGGGCCCTGGCTCGAGGTACCTGTTGGTCAGGTGGAACACCCCACTCGGTTCGACCGACGCGGTTGCCCGTATACACACGATTTACGAATGTCTTTCTCTCTCTTGGTCGCTCATCGTCCCTCTCTTCGGCTTCTTTCGTTTTAACCCCCCACCCTTCTTTTTCCTCCTCCTGTCTCTCTTTCTCCTTCTCTCTTCAAGTTTCTTTTCATTCTCTCTCTCTTTTTCCTCTCGCCTTCTCGACTCACCGAGTTCCATCCCCATTTCACGTCCAGCTTCCAGCCTCCGGGTTCGACGAGCAGTCACGTATCACACGGCGCGCTTTCATCCTCCCCGGCACTCTCCTCGCGTCACCCACTTTCAACCGCTGTCCCGCTGTTATCAACCTTCCAGGAACGAAACGTAACGATGACGCGACTCATGCTCCGCGGGCAAAAAGTACCAGGATCGTGGACGATCGCGAGGAAATTATTTCGCGGTCGATCGCGCAACCCTTCTTTTCATCCCCTAAAATTCATCGACGCCTCTAACTTCGCGTATTTCAGGTTTTCTTGATAATGTCTCGAAGAAAATTCGTTGATTCATTACGCAACCCTGATTTCCATCGATTATATCAGAGTTAAGATTGAAAAAAAAAACCCTTAAAATTTACAAATAAAAATCACAAAAATCTCTAAAATTGTGAAATTTCCAGCGAAAAAAAACCATTCGAAATTCTCTCGTCGCCATTGTCTCGTTCATCACCGCCTTTTCCAAGAAAACGGAGGGTGGCAAAGGCAGTTCGGGTCGCTCTAGCAATGATGGGGCGAAGTCTTCGTTGCGGCGAAGAACGCGAACCGGCTGTTCTTCTCCGGTTCACGACGTTTTGGTCCAGGTTTTTCGAGGGGACCCCCGCGGTTCGGGCTCATTAACCGCCTTCTCTTTCTCTCGAACGACGAGAAAGATGAAAAGCAAGAAGAGGTGAAGAGGTGAAGAGGGGAGGGGGTGGTTTGAAAAAGGTTCCGTTCCATTCCCTCGTGTTCGAAGATCATCCTCGCGAAGTTAACTCATACCGAAACACCCCCGTGAGGATTCTTAGCGCGTGGTCCAAGTTGGCCCCGACTCTCGTCATCCCCGCTTTCTCCTCTCTCGAGATTTCTTCTCTCTCTCTCTCTCTCTCTCTCTCGACTCATCAGGTAGAAAAGAAGCCGCCTGTGCCGACACGCGGGGCGCTAGCCACATCGGTTTAGTCGTCTCGTCGAGCTGCCGTTGATCTTGCTTCGGGGCAACGAGAGACAGCTACCCCCTCCACCCCTCTCTGCCTCCTCTCTCGTTCTTTCTCTCAATCCCAACCCCCGTTTTACGTCTAACATTGCAACACAAGGAAACGCGACTCTCGTGAAAGAGACCGAGTCGAGAATGAGAAGGACGAAGAGTGGTATCGAGTCGTAGGTCCCTCTTCGAAGCCGAGAATTTCTCCCCCCGCATCGACGCCCTCGCATCGTACAACACCGCCCGTGGATTTCGACTTGGGCCATTATTCGACCTGACGAGATAATTTGTTCCTCGTTTCTCGGGATTTTATATACCGAGAGTCATGAGAAAGAGAGAGACGGAGAGAGACATGGGTTGCGTTCCGAGCGAGACGAAACGAGAGTACGGCACGGTTTAAAATCTTCGAAATTTTTCCAACACTGACATATAATATATATATATGTATATAAATTTCGCAGCGTGAAACTCGAGGCCCGAAACACTGGGAGAAAGAAGATATTTCCTTTTTTTCGTGTATGGGTAAGTACGTTTTACTCAAAAGAGGAAGACAATTTTTCAGAGAGAGAGAGAGAGAGAGAGAGAGACAGACAGACAGAGAGAGAAAGACAGAGAGAGAGAGAGAGAAAGGGCGATGACTATAGCGATAACGAGTGCGTGCCGATCGTTCGCGCAGGCGCGCGCGCGTTCGTCAGTCAGTCGGTATCTTCGTTCCTTGTTATTAAGGAAGACCCATGGACACTTTTGGGCGTGGGAAAACGACGTGAATGCTGTCTCTCCTGTGTTATAATACTATACTACTCTCACTATATATATATATATATATATATATATATGTCTGTGTGTATAGTGATTTGACGTTAAGATATTCAGTCGTACGTCGCAACAAGATCGCGTCATGAAGAGGCGAGACACCGTGAAAGATCCTCTGAAGTAGCGGCGTCGACCTAGAATAAATTCTTTCATTCTTTTTTGTTTGTTTTTTGTTTCAGGTGAAATAAAAGGGGTTTTTAATTAAGGCGAAGTTTTTTTCGAGTATAATTTTGTTTTTTAGTGCCGTTTGTTTTAATTTTTAACTCGACGACACGTTGATTAAGGGTTGTAAAACAAATTTCTTGCGATGGAAGTTGTTCGATTCGACATCGAAGGGCCCATAGGTACGAAGATTATCGTCGAATCGGCCGATCGTACTGGAAGGGACTGTATCGTTTCGTGCACTACGCGGCCCTTTCCTCTATCTCTCGTTAATCGTCTCGAAAAGAGACACGCCTTTCCACTCAATACCGCGGCCAAGTTACGTCCTCACGTCTTAATTCAACTCTTAACGAGTCACATCGTCCCCGTCCTCTCTCTCTCTCTCTCTCTCTCTCTCTCTCTCTCTCACTCTCGCTCTCTCTCGCTGGCGCGATCTTCGCTCCTACGGATTAAAACGTTCCTCGAATTCTCGACAAACATCGAGGGTTTTCTTTCTTTTTTTTTTTTACGAATTTGTCCATACCGTTAAAATAGTTTAACGCGACTGTATCGGTCGAGAGGCTCGTCGTTATGAAACGTTTCGACGATTCACTCGAAATGATTCGAGGAAGGAAAATGTAGACGAGTCGAGACGTGACTGACACACTCGAAAGGGCCAGAGCGCGGAGAGTAAATTGGTGAAAAACGTTGAAGGATCTTGCCGGTCGATCAGAATTACGATAAAAAAAAGACTTTTTTTTAATTCTCTCAAAATTGTTATTTTTTTTTTAATTTTATTGAGAAAACATGAAAATTTGTCGAAAATTTTGCATTTTATATCGGAAAAAAAAACTTTGTTTTTCAACGTTTCGACAGAGAGGGGGAGTTAGAGGAAGCGAGAGGGGCGCACGAGCGAGAAGTGGCGCAGACAGGTTGGTCCGTTCACCACCCGGAGGCGCCCCAAGGTGGCCGTTGATCGCGCGCGCCTCGCTCACCCTCGCTCGCGCTCTCGCGGTCGAGCCGTGAACGAGACGAAGATGGCGCTAGTTGAAAAAGTGAGAGAGAGAGAGAGAGAGAGAGAGAGAGAGAGAGAGAGAGAGAGAGAGAGAGAGAGCGAGCGAGAGAGGGGAGAAAGAGGATGGAAGAGAGACCGGACCCAAAGGAACATGGTGGCCTCGCCCCCACGCGAAGACCTCCGACGATGGAGACGCGAAACTCCAAGCTCGCCACGAAACGAGTCCCTTCTTTCTTTCTTTATTTTCTCCCTCCCCCCTTCCTGTCTCTCTCTCTCTCTCTTTCTCTCTCGCTTTCACAGACCGCCGAAACGACGACACCCGAAGTTGGCCGGACTCGATCTTCTCTCGGTTATGGACCGAACTTTCCTTCTCTCGGACGTTTTCGTCACGACTTCGGGAATACTCGGGTTCGAGACGCTCGTACGCCCCGAAACGTCTCGCGCGCACTCGTAACTAATGACTCAATTAATCCTGCTTTTCGCTCGGTTCGCCCGTACGAGCTCTCTCTCTCTCTCTCTCTCTCTCTCTCTCTCTTTCTTGGTCTCCCTTCATCGCGAATTATGTATATTTTCTCTCTCTCTCTCTCTCTCTCTCTCTCTCTCTCTCTCTCGTTCTTATTCTCTCACTCGAATACCGTTCGTTTTTCACTTTGGCAATGCGCACACGAGGTTCTTGCGAAACCCGATGTTCCAGCTCGGGTATAATCTCGTCTCCACCCCGAAAAAAAATCTTCGAATTATTTACGCGAATGACGTAAAAAAGAAAAAACAATTAGAGGATTTTCACGTATAACGCAGATATAACGCGAGGCTTTCTCCTCACAATTTTTGTACGTCTCTCTCTCTCTCTCTCTCTCTCTTATCGGGGTTCTCTCATTCCCTCGACGTTCGCCTTATATCCTTTCGCGTCTTCTCCTCCAGCTGATGGGGCGCGTCTACCCCAAGCGTCCTCTAATCATGACCGAAAATACCGACGATGAATCTTTTCTCTCTCTCTCTCTCTCTCTCTCACACAAACCCACACACACATATATATATATATATATACACCTCCACATATATACATACACATACACAGATATATTCGGTGGAGAACGAGGCAAGAGGATAGAGACGTTCTAGGTCCTGATTGCGAGTATGCCGAAACGCTAGCCATCATATATATATATATATATATATATATATATATATATACATACGCGATAATACATGGTTAATATATTATATATCCTCATCTCTATACACATATATATATATCTACGGTTTAAAAGTTATAGCTTTGGGACTAGAACCATATATATATATGGTTCTATATATATATATATATATATTTTTACACATGCGATAGCGACCGGGCGTTAGGACCGACCGAACAGCTTCGTGCCGCAGCGGCAGCTTCGGTTATATAGAGGCTTCTATATCGTGTTATTATAAAAGCCGGGCGGAAACGACGCGCGGGGGTCCCTCTCTTTCTCTCTTTCTCTCTTTCTCTCTTTCGGAACGAATATATACTTCTACACACACGCCTTTGGTCCATGCTGGGCGAAAAACTCCACGCGCCGTAATTGGATATAACGCGAAGAGGTCCGACGAGGTGGAGCGCCCGCCGCTGCTTTTCGTACCTTTAATATATACATATATCTGTTATATGTTATATTCGTGATGCCGTGCTTCGCCGGAGAGCCGACACGCCGTTAAAAAGCAAAACTGGCTCCTCCGAAATTCCCTCATTCTCTCTCTCTCTCTCTCTCTCTCTCTCTCTCTCGCTCTTTTGCTCCTCTAGAAAATCCAGGCTCTCGTCGCTTATTTTATAATATATATATATACATAGAGAGAGAGAGAGACGCATATGTAGTTGTAACGCGGTCGACGGAACAAATTCGTTTACGAGCTAGTGCGCCTCCACCGCGCCACTCTCGACGCACACGCGCTCCTATATAACACGCGAAATACCCCGCGAGAGGGAGGCTGGAAGGAAGAGAGGCAGAGAGAGAGAGAGAGAGAGAGAGGGACCGAACAACAATCGACGGTGCTTTTGCGGCTGGACCAGCACGCCGTCAACCCTTTCTACAGCCGCCTTTTCCATGCGTCGGCAGGCATCCCAATTTCTCCCGATTCCTTTTTAAATTGATGACGAACGAAACGACTCGATCGCGACGACGCGATCTTTCAACGTGCGCGATATATACTACGTTGCTTTGTTTGTTTTTTTCCTCTCTCTTTACGAAAGGTAAAACGACTCGTCACGCTACTAATTATCGGGCCATGGAGAGGAGGGGGGGGGGGGATGATACGTTATTTTTTTTTTGTTATCGTGTGGAATTTCTTGAAGGAATTTCGAAATTCCAGGGAAATAAAGGAAAAAACATTTTTTTCACACATTCTTTTACTACCCTCCCTTCACCCAGAGTCTTGTTTTTCAATCTTCGGTCTCTTCGAGATCGAGATAGGCCGAACGTTGAAACAACTCGGGGTGCAATTATACACGTCGGTCGCTCTTTCGTCCTTTTTCGTCCTTTCGACGTCCTTTGCGAGACGATAGACTCGGTATAGAGACTCTCAAATTTTCCACGGTGGGGAATGGGACAGGTGAATACCGTGAAAATCGTTCGTGGCACTTTGTCATTAAGGATAGGGAGGTGAGACAGGACCTTTGGAAGGATCTTCGCGAAAGGGGATTTGGGGTATTCGCAGAGGATGTTGGGAAAAGTCAAACGCGCGACGCGTTCCTCGCTACGGGGATGGTAGTTATAGATTTAGGACGCGGATATATGGAGTTTGGGCGATCGGGCAATAAGTGTCGCGTGTGTCCTGGCACCTTGCCAGGTAATAAAGTTGTAATGGGACTGGCCGCTGGATTTACAGGCCCGTTCGTCGCGCCTCTACTTCGACTCTCCCAGAATCCTCCCCACCTCGTCGTCCTTTCATCATTCTTGTCTCTTTTTTCGTTTTGTTCTTTTTGTTGTCTTCTCTTTTTCTTCTTGGTCCTTTTTCACGTTTCCTGCGAAAGGACACGAGCGGGGATAGAATCGCGGCTGGCAAAGCTCCGAGGGGGTGCTCGACCTTCGAATCAGCACGATACCCGCGAGTTCTGGCCAAGTCCCTTAATTGTCCCACATAAAAAAAAGTGGGGTTTTTTTGCCAGTTGGAATCCTCGGAAGGACGAGAGTCCTTTCGAGGTGAAATCTTCGTCGTTCTAACATATTTCAACCCTTATTTACATCGCAGGGGGATGATGGACGAGCAAGCGGATCATCGCGACGGCGATGCGACGCACAAAATGGCGGAACGCGCGAAATGGCGGAGTCACGTGATTCGATGAAATTAGGTTGGAGAAGCAAAAATTGTCAGGTCGAGAGATATTTTTAGGAAAAATTGAAAGAAAAAAACTCTAGTTTTCTACCCTCGGCAAGCTTTAAATCTTCAAATACCTACATTTATCAAAACGTTAATTCCATTCGACTTTAACATTGGAAAATTTATCAAACCGAATTAACAATCTATTATATATACCTCGCGCAATATAAAATAACAGAAAAACCGTCAAAATCAAAATCGATAAATAACCCTTGGTGCATGAAAACGACGACCGAGCCGCGACTTTCTCGACTCTTTCCTACTCCAATCTCATCTTCTCCTATCCAACGTTCTCTCTCTCGCCCTCTCTCTTTTTTTCTACCGACTCCATTACACAGCTAGGTCGAGGAGGCTCGAAGAGTTATTTCAAGATACGAAGAGAAGCCCCCGAGGAGAAGAGAGAGAGAGAGAGAGAGGGAGTCGAGTCGAAAAGCCGCGGGGGTGCTAAGCGCAGGTCCCATACCGATTTTTCTCTTCCCTTTTTTTTCTCCTTCTCTACTCTCTCTCTCTCTTCCTTCTAGTTGCTCCCCTGGACCGCGAGACTCGATGAATTTACAAGGCTACCTGAGGAAAGGAAGGTTGCGCACATAGTCGTTTTTCGACTTTCGACTTTTCGGGGCCCGATCGGCACGATGCTCGCCTTTCTTACCTATACGTTTATATTTACTATACCAAAATAGGCAGTAGATACTCCTCGTGTAAAAATACACAGGCAGACACACACACACACACGTATATATATATAAAGAGAAAGAGAGAAAGAGAAAAAGACAGAGAAAGAGAGAGAGAGAGAAGACGTTATAGCTCAACTCACGGTCTCGGCGTGGTCCAGCGTGCGCGCGCTCGGTTGTCCCACCGCGTCTCTTATCTCACGGACCGATCGGCAAACGCGATCCGATCCTCCGTGTGTGTTGCTCTTGCTCCAGGGCCCCAAGAACTCTCTCGCTCGTATACACGTTAACCAAGCTTTTTCCAACGGCAGCTACGGCTGACTCTTTCGCCAACGGAGAACGACGAGAACCGAGCGTAGCTATACGGAGGCTGGGCACACATTCTGTTCACTTTGCCGATATATCTCTATATATGTTATATATATATATATATATATACATGTGTATAAATGTGTGTATATGGAAGTAAGATCGAGCGGGTTTGCTTCGAGCCACACCGGACCCGTGACTTCGAGGTGTCGAGACTTATAGTAGAACGACGTGACCAAGCGCGCGAAACCTCGAGATCTTCGAGATTACACTACATACGTGTATATATATATATATATATATATGCGTGTGTGTGTGTATGTGTTTGTGTGTAATTATGTGTGTATAAAGCTATATAGACGTATCTATGACTATTCTTTGGGTCGTTTGACTACCTTGAACCCGAAACGAATTCGCATTTGAATTTTTTGGACGCGACACGAATTTTTCGAAAAATGTTTGTTTACTTTCGACGGTTATTATAAAATAGACCCAAAATGTATGCGTTTGGTTTTTAAATTAAAAATAAGCCTTTTCTCTCCCCCCCCCCCCCGACTCGCGTGATTTTCTGATTATCTTCATTATTAATTAAAAATCGACCCGATTTCGATTTATTCGCCGTATCGTCCTAAAATAAAATCTCGTGCCGATACACCAGCGTTGATTTTCGTATGGGAAAAATTCGAGGATTTTTTCAATGATATTTGAAAAATAACCCAACAATTTCTAAAAATAATTTTTTTTTCCTCAAGTGTGAAAAAAAAACTTCTCGACCGCAGGGTCGGTTTAGAAGTGAAAGTTCTGTTTTTTCGTTGCTCTCCACCCCGTGGCTGTCGTGGCGTGACCCTCGGGCGAGATTTTTCCTCGATGTTTCCGTCTCGACGCGTTGCTTTTTTTTTGGTTTCGCTCCGTTTCGAATTATTATTTGTCGCGGTTACTCACCTAGTGAGAAAGCGGGTGGGGGATGAGGGGGGTGAGAAAAACACGGTTTAATGAACGAAAGCGCGAGAGAGTCGACCGGTAAGGTGTGCTCGCGCGTTTAACCGTTGATGCCGCCGGCATGGCGGATCGGAATGAGGGGCCTCCTGGTGGCTGTAAGAGAGAGAGAGAGAGAGAGAGAGAATGCGCGCGCACCACACTGCCCCAGCCTCATTGTTTTTCTCCGGAGTCCGAGCGCATGTGCGCGCGCGAGCGTTCCCTGAGAGACAAGACGCGGCTTTTATGATTCTCCACAAGTGCGAAAGAGAACTCGAGAAAAGAAAGACTCTTGTGTAAGCGAGAGAGAGAGAGAGAGAGAGAGAGAGAGAGAGGCGGGGAACTATCCTTGCAAGTCACTCACGCAGCCTTTGTTTCGTGTTTGCTCTACCCCTCCCCCCTCTTTCCTTCCCCGTTACGCTTACGAGAAAAACCAAAATTGATTCATCCCTGATGATGCGAAAGAGAGAGAGAGAGGTTTTTCTCTTCGTCCTTTTTTTTCTTCTTCGACGTTCCCAGTATCTTGAAACCGCCTCGGTCTTTCTCCGTCTCTCTTTGTAAAACCTTCTTCCCCTCGGACTCGAGCAATTTGCCTCGGGTTCTTCTCAACGACCTAATCATCGACGTCGGCGAGAATAAGAGATCTCTTATGCACTCTCACCTTTCGCAAAGTCCTGGCCGACGTTCGAACAAAAAAGAAAAAAAGAAAACTTATTTTTTCGTAAATATCGTTTTTAAGATTTGATGAAAAAATATAATTCATCGTGAACTAAAATTTGTATATTTTTTAAAATGGAAATGGATGATAATATTATGCTCGTTAGAGGGAAAAGATTAGCGACGATTTGTTGGATCGGAGAAGGAACAAAAAGAAAAAAGGGATTTTGTTCTCATCCCTTGCGTGACAAAGTTCGACCCTCGTTATTTTCGAGAACCGGTGGAACGACAGGGTGCCATTGTCCGGTACCTGCTCGAAGTCGCGAGCTTTTCGCGTCAATTCGTGTAAATTCTTCAACGTCCACGGGACACACCGGAATGAAGAGATGGTTAAGGGAGCGTAACGAGGTCCGGTTAAAATTTGAATTCGAATGGTCGACGCGCGCGAGATTTCTCGAATACCGGTGAGAGAAAGAAGAGAAAGAACAGAGAGAGGGCTGTGTGTGTGTGTGTGTCTCGGGAGTTCCGCCCAGTCGCTGAGACTACAAAAGAGAAGATCGACGATTTTTCATCCTAGAACGTGACGGCTGCGATCCTCTCGGAACAAACACCGGCACCACCTTTTACCCTATATATACGGTGCCTTCCATACCAACTGGAACAAAGCCACGAATCTCATATATTTTCGATTTTGTTCTCGGTATGTTGCAGAAGGATAGAAAAAAGCACACACAATTACCGATTTTTTTAAAATTTATTTTACACATTTAATGAACACCGAGACGCGCGAATTTCTTCGAGAATCTTTCTATATCTCGTCACAAAGAAAGGTCGCGAGGTCGATCTCTCCGATTTCAATAAAATTTGGCACGTGTGTAGAATGGATAAAAATAGAGGACCCGTATTTTTTTATATCTACAGAAGCCAATTTTTACGCGGTGGAAAGCACCCTAAACAATAAGGGTGTTTTTCATTTTTCATCGATAACGTTTTAACGGTACGAGCTATGGACAAATTTCAAATTACAATAACGTTTATTTCTCCACGTACTCGACGATGGGAATAATAAATGGGAAAATATTGAAAATCTACATAACGTTGTTGTTGTATATTGTTTTCTCGGGTATTAAGAGAGGGAGAGGGAATACAAAATACGAGCTGACCGGTATGGTCGATTTAGCATAGAACGTCTCGTACCGTGAGTTACCGAGTGGTGATCGGTGCCTCTCCGTCGGTAATCATCTTGTTCCAAACGCCGACGTAGATACAACAAAAGAACGAACTGGCGCTAATTACGTCGCCAAAGGGGGCTTCGTCCGCTGTAACGAATGCCGTTACGAATGGCTCGAAAATCCGTCCGTGACGAATCGACCGTGTTGCTGGCTTTTCCTCGAGGGAGGGGGCGACCCTTTCCTCGTAACGAAACCGACGTTTTTCCGACGCGTTCGCACCGAGCGTGACCGATCGTAGCGCCGCCACGGCGCATTTTCGACCGAAAGAACGCATCGCGCGTTTTATTATTTTCGTTTCGTTCTTTTTTTTACGCGACGATACGCCTCGAACGATGAAAATCGACGCTTCAACAGTAACTTCACGCTGCCATTTTGTGGTGACGCCGATTTTTCGGATCCGTGCGCGAGATCGGTGACGACTGCGCCACCGTTGATAATCCTTCGAGGCCTAAGGGTTCGCGAAGTGGCATCGCGCTTCCATTATAACTCACCAGGTGGCGCTAGTTTTGCGTCGAACCGATTGTTTTCGGAGGAATTGAATCGTTGAGCGATTTTTAAATTCGCATTTATAAATTCATAAAATTGTGTACATAACACGAGGAATGGAGAAAAAAAATGGTTTATGTTTATGCAACGATACGCGGCCAACCGGTCTTTTTTTTCGTCAAAATGACGGTGATCGGCTGAACTAAGACGCTCTCCACTGTTCGAGGAAATATAACCTCGAGACATTTAAAAAAAAAAGAACAACGCAACGATTTAACATTTTACGAAAAGTTTATTATCGACGCGAAAGAATCGATCGACAAGCCAAAAGAAAAAACAATATTTATTCCAACGATCGAACACTGATCGTCCGTTATCACCGAGCATAAACAGCTCAATCTTACCCAAAGAAATTCGCGATTATCTCGAAAGATTCGCGAGACTAAAACCTCGTTTCAAAATTCTCGTGTTCCGAAACGGAAATTCCTTTCGAGGATTTATTTTCAGATGCGCACGCTCGAAAGGTCGCAAATTCCGGCAATACGAGAAATACACTAAAATAGCGAGAGAGTGACAGAGAGAGAGAGAGAGAGAGAGTCGAGCACACGCCAATTATAAGTGTTACTTTATCGTAGGTAATTAAGAAGCAAAGTGGGGAATGAATATAAAAAAAGACATCTTTTTTAGTCATCGCCGAACCACGAATAGAGATACCTCTTGAAACAAAAATCTTCATAATTTCGTATTTTACTATTTTTTTCCTCTCTCGTTTTATATCTTTTGGCTTTTTTTTCGTTACCTCTCTCAGCCTCCTACTTCTTTCCATAATGAGAATGTCTCTTTTAGGGATCGACCGGCTTCTTTCCGGCGATATTTTCGTAGAAGCTCGTGCTGACCTCCCCCCTCCCCCTCTTTCTTCGTGTATTACGCGGCTGGTGATATAGAGAACCGACTATTCGGGTGGCTATAATTTTTTTTAAAGCCTTTCTCTCTCTCTCTCTCTCTCTCTCTCTCTCTCTCTCTCTCTCTCTCTCTCTCTCTCTGACTACCTCGCGACGTGTTTCAGTGGCTACACACGTTATACCTGGGAGCGTTTCCAGTTTCGAACGCGGGTGTATAAGTAGAAAAAGCCAGTGTAGCGTACGACCGTTCGTACGCTAGAACGCTCGCGAGTCTCGAGAATGAGTGGGATCGAAGATTTCGTTTCCAGGAATCAGTTACGTGCCGCGGCGAGGCGCGGGAACTTTTCAAACGAGCGAGATTTCTCTCTCTCTCTCTCTCGCTCTTGTCGGCGATCACTTTGTGCACTCTCAATCACGATATTAACGATCGTCCCGACAATCCTGACACAAACTCCTTGGTATATTTTAAAACACACACGCATACTAAAAAAAATACACATGTATATATATATATATATATATATATATATATATATATATGCTAAATCGTAGACCGTTAGTGCTTCGAGACTAATAAGATCTCGCGCCTGGACCCAACGATCCCTGTTCTCTCATTCTCGCGACACCGCCACACGTCGCACCTTTGCTTACTTCGTCTTCCCTTCGCCCCGTATTCTCGTTGATTCTATCACGTTGTTCGAAGTATATCAGCGATAAATAAAGAAAAGGAACACAAACGGAGAGATATACGCACGCACACGGTGAAAAAAAGGAATGATAATAAAAGAGAAAAACGCATGAATAATTCTTGGGAAGATCGGCGGTTTTTACGGGATTAACGAATTAACGATCGTTCGACGAATCGCGGTAGGGATTCGACGTTTCCTTTTTTCTTTTTCTTTTTTTTTTTCTTTCTTTTTTCTCTCGACAAAGTAAGAAATTATATTTCGATGTTGGACGCAGCCCGGTGGGCCCTGGGTGTGGCAATTTATCGACGTCGCGTCCATTTGAATACTCGCGAGGCGACGATTAACATAACAACGCATAATCGAAATATTAATTAGCTGTGGCAATTAATAAATATCGAAATATCGATGAATTTTTTATAGTTTTTAGCTCACGCGCGCGCGTGGTTTATAATCGTAAGTAAAATTATTCGTAGCTCGTTTATACTCGCCCGTATGTTCGTCGACGAGAGTCGATCGATTTACAATATTTGTCCTTTTTTCGTCTCTTTCACTTTTCGACGATTTATCAAAAATCGAAATTTTCATCGATTCGATGTTTTTTCGGTTTTTTATTTTTTACTTTTTTTTAATTATCGAATATTCAGCACCGTCACTCTCTACGCTCTTCGCTCACTCTACGTCCGACGCGATGTCGTAGAGGACCTCTTATTCCTTCGGACTCTCTCGCTGCGGGCATCCTGCCTTAACGAGCTTTTTTTTCGAGGCCTATTCTCTCTCTCTCTCTCTCTCTCGCTCTCTCTCTCTCTCTTACTCACTCACTTAGGTTCTTACTCGATCAAATTATACCCGCACCGTGAACGTTATACACACATACACCTAGCAGTACTTTACATCATAAAATACTGAGGGGAAAGAGGGAGGGTTGAAGGGCTTCTTGATTTCTCGTTTCATCCGCTGGATTCCCGTCCTCTCGGACGTGGCAGAGCGCAATTTGCACCTCGCGAGAGTGCACACCTCGACGTAATATACTCGCTCACCGCGTTGGCTAATATACAAACACGCTTCGTTTATTATTATTTTTTGTTTTGTTTTTTTTTTTCGCGTCTCGTTTCTACTCTCGTACACAACAACATCGGGGTTCGAGAAGAATCATTAGAGCTCCTGCCGGTGTTATGGTTATCAAGATGTTCAACCGCGGTTTCGTACGATCAACGCGTTTGTTAAGAAAGAAAGAAAGAAAGAAAGAAAGAAAGAAAGAAGAAAAACAACGACAACTGGTAGCCGGTGGTCGTGGCACGAGCAGCGCCTTTCCCCGTCTTTTCTTGTCTTTTCTCGTCTTTTCTCATCTATAAAGGAACCCTTTAAGTGCCTGTGAAATCGTCGAACGACCGGATTTTTCCACGGATCGAAAAATGATTCATCGTTTCCGCGCACAGGTGGCGCCACTCGATCATTCCCTAAGCCTACTACGGTACTTGGAATTTTTCACGCCAGATGGCGTTAGTCGCTACTTCCGCCGATTCCGGGATTCGAAGGGACGTTTATGTCCCTGATTTCTTCACAATGGCTGTATTCGTGCCTTCAACCCTAACTAACCCTGTACACGCCAGGTTTTTATGAATGTATACACGCTTATATCATACGGAAGAATGCAAAGTACGTATAATAAGGGGTTCTGGTACGAAATTGACAGATCGCGTGGTACGTACGAGAAATCCCATGAAAGAGAAAATCGAGCGGATCTCTTTCTTTCGATGTCTCCTGTACCACGGTTTTTTCGCATTTTTGCCGATAGGTCGAGAAATCGTGGTGGATGAATAAGTTGGGCTCTGACTCGAGCGACGCCGAGATGCGACTGAGGGGTGGAAGAAAGAGAGAGAGAGAAAGAGTAAGAAGGGGGACCATGAGCAGGTGAATCCCTGGAGCGCGAAGCACGCTGGACACCCTAATGTCCCTTTTCTAAAAGCCAGCTCTGACATTTCTCTCCGTCCCCTTTACAACGTCTCTGGGTGTTATTTTTTTGTTGTGCCTTTTTTTACCCACCTTTACCCCTCCAGCGTTTCTTCCTCTTCTTCACCATATTCACGCTTTCCACACTCTTCTCGAGTGCCAAGTCATGCTTGTCAACCTGTGAAGCGCGTTCACCGACCCTCGAGTCTGTCCGTCTGTCTTGTTTGTGTGTGTCTGTGTCTGTGTGTCCGTCTGTCTGTGTTTTGTTGGAACGCACGCTGGATCATCTAGGATCTCTGTGACATGTGCTTACACGACCGTAACCATTATACAGTCATGCGCCCATTGTGATCGCTGAAAAGAGGTGGCGAGGATGCAGCTGCAATTAGGATAAGTATACGCCATGTCTGATTTCTCGAGTTTTATCTCTTTCTTTATAACTTAATGACGCCAATGAGGAAGAAAGAACACGATGATAGAAGCGTTTCAACGCTTGTACGAGAAAATTCGAGGGATCGAATATTTGAAAGATTTTAGACTCTTTATCGATAACGTTTAGATCGATCCCTCCGTCGGTAAAACAGTGATCGGTAACTAACGATTTTTATTCTTTTTCCACGATCGAACGATCTTTTCTTCCCTAAATAAATGAATAATCTTCGACTTGGGAGAGACATAAATTCTGTCGCTTGGTCGAAACTCTTGGAAACGATAAAAATCGGTCGATGAGTATCGTAGAGGGGAGGACTAACCCGTGGGGTCTAATATTGTGATAAATATGGCAAAAAAAAAGCAAACTGGTTTGAAATAAAAGCAAATATCTGACGACGTTGAATACAATCCTGACTACAATACGTCGAGGACAACGAATGTGTAGAAAATGGTCGTCGTGTGTATCGAAATACCGACGGAGCAACCGTGAGAGAGAAAGAGACAAAGAAAGAGAGGGAGAGAGAGCTTGGCTTCTGGCGAAGGCGAATTCTAATGAAGACATCACATCAGCCGCCCGTGGACGCCGATGGCTCGAGAAGAAAGAGAGATCGAGGAAGAAAGAGAAATCTTGCTACAGTTGCCACGGAACAGTTTGGCGGGATGTAACGGAGCGAGAGAAGAAAGAGAGACAGAGAGAGAAAGAGCAAGGGAGCTAAAGTCCTTTCGGTTCTTCCAGGATCGTCTCACACACATAAAAACACATATATACACCTACGTTACACACAATGGACCCAAAGTCGGCCATTGTGAAGAGAAGCGCGGAGCGGACGATCTCGCACTGTGGCCGGCCCCCAAAAACCAGGCAAAACCAGAAAAGAAAACGAGAATGCCGCATAATGCGCGGAGAGGTTGAGCTTTGTGCGCGTGTTTCCTGAAAAGAGAAGAAGTGGTAGGGCCCCACGGGTGATCTATCGGTGTATGAACGAAGATACATTCGTTCGCTTCGCACAAAACCGCGCTACACATTTTTCACCATTTATGATGCCAAAATTTTACGTGTTTCTTGTTCAACGAGAGCGAAAAATATTCGTCACGGTCCGATTCGAGAAGATGAAGAAAAAAAACATCACTTTTTGGGAAAGTTTTTGGATCGGATTTTTTGTTGGTAACGACGAAATAGTTTGATTTACGTGCTGGATTCGTTACGAGTGGGATGAAAATAGATTTATACGACATTCTTGAAGATAAATTTTAATAAGAACATCGTAATTTGTCTTTTTGCCGAAATTTTGGTTTTGTTAAAGTGACTGTAACTTTGTTTCCCGAACGAGATGCGATTTCACGTTCGGCTTATTGTCTAGCTGACCTTTGCCTCTTCAAAATGATACCATTTTTACCAAGCTACGACGATTTTTCAATTTTCTGCAACGATTTTTTAAAAATTCAGTCAATAAATTCGATGATTTTTCGTATTTTTCAAATTTTCAAAAACTACTTTCAGACTATTTCTCCGACTCGCCTCTCGACATTCTTCTTATGCTATGAAAACTTAAATCGCTCCAACAACATCAAAGTTACGACCGTTTCAAATTACAACTATTTAAAAATTAAACTTGTGACATTCTCGCCATTTTTTCTTCTTTTCAATATTAATTCTTCTCTCTCCTCGCACGACATTGAAGACTCTCTCGTCCCACCAACCACCAGCATTCTTCTATTTTCTAAATATTCTAAATATCTATATATCTATCCAACTTTCGTCGTTTTAACGGTGGCGAAGCGTGAACTCGTGGTACCATTACCACTATAATAAAGGTATAGTAACACCGCGGGATATCGTGCGAGATGCCGGAACTAAACGCGCGTGAAAAGGATTTTTCACCGGGGCACTTCGAACGCGAGAACGATGTTGGCATTTATGGTTTTTCGGTAAGGTCCGAGAAGAGGCGGAAAGAGAGAGAGACCTCGGTTCCCTTGTCATCCAGGAGCTTTTACAAGCGACGAGTCTTTGGACCGTACGTTAGAGAAAATGAGAGAAAGAGAGAGAGAGAGAGAGGAGGTGGAGGGGGGGGGCGATGATGGCCACCGTTCCGCCATTCGGTCGCGCCTTAACATTTATACAACATATAGTTAGCCGTATATATAGCGTACTATATATATATGTATATATATATATATATAGCGTGTAATAAAGTTCATAGAGTCGTGATGGACGAACGGAAGTTGGTCTCGGTGAAGCTTTTACACGCCGAAGAATCGACGAATTCGCTCGGCCTCACCGAGAAACCGCGAACAAAACGCACCGTGATAATTTTTCCCACCGCAATTACACGGCTCGATGCGCGTGGTAACGTGTGACGTTATATTTCTTACTCGCGTCTATATATTTACTTTATTTCAATCTTCGCGCGCGAGCTTCCACTATCGTGTCTCGTTGAACGTGAAAATTATGAAATTCACCAAATATTTCAATTTTTGATGAAATTAACGTCGATTTTTCGAATACGAATCGATCAAACCAATTCAAATTTCATCAAGTTACAAACTACATTTACTTAATTAGAACCAAAAATCGACTGAAATAAATAAACCTATAAACCTTCTTACTTCTTATCTTAAATCTTTCTAAATTCGATTAAATTCGAATCTCTTTCATCGATTCGAATTTGATTTGCCATTTTTGCCGTTTCCTACGAAAGTTACCGTAACGATGGACAATTCGTAAGAAATATGCATTTTCATATCGTAGGTAAGGTTCGATAGCGAATAATCGAAAGACGAGGACGATAAAGGGAGGAAGTGGTGTTGGACGGTCCGACATCGGTAACGTGGTAACGTGTGACGTTATATTTCTTACTCGCGTCTACATTTACTTTATTCCAATCTTTAGGCGCGAGCTTCTAATATCGTGTCTCGACGAACGTCAAAATTAATAAATCCCAAAATATTCCAATTTTGGACAAAATTAACGTCGATTTTTCGAGTACAAATCGATCAAACCGATTCAAATTTCATCAAGTTACAAACTACATTTACTTAATTAGAACCAAAAATCGACTAAAATAAATAAACCTATAAACGTTCTTACTTCTTATCTTAAATCTTTCTAAATTCGATTAATTTGATTTGCCATTTTTGCCATTTCCTACGAAAGTTACCGTAACGATGGACAATTCGTAAGAAATATGTATTTTCA
The DNA here is from genome assembly GCA_951802705.1 of Netelia virgata. Lineage (NCBI taxonomy): Eukaryota > Metazoa > Arthropoda > Insecta > Hymenoptera > Ichneumonidae > Netelia > Netelia virgata. The sequence goes on along the minus strand of OX637867.1, from coordinate 3,145,599 downwards.
TATCGTAGGTAAGGTTCGATAGCGAATAATCGAAAGACGAGAACGATAAAGGGGGGAAGTGGTGTTGGACGGTACGAGAGCGGTGTAGTAGCGACTGGATCGCACGAGAGGTGGCAACCGTCGACTGGTAACTGGTACCCGGTGATTTGTAACCGGTGGCGTGCCCGAGGTGGTAGCTATATACGCGTCCCGTGGTACCCAACAACGTTCTTACCAATACTAGGGTAAAAATACGTACGTACACACGCACGTATCGCGGCGTTATAGCCACTGGCTTACTGGTGTATCCCAAGGGCTAATCCCCACAAAGCGGCACCGCCGCATCGACGATCTTGGAAAACTTCTGGACAATTTATCCCGTGGCATCCGATGATACGTAAAAGGGACGCTTTACTCACGCTTGCTCGAGCCTATCATACCTACACCTTCTTCGTCTCTAACTATATATATATATATATAGAGAGATTTCTTTTTTTTAAATTGAGAACAAAACAAATATATATATAGAAGCAAGCACATAGGCGAAAAGCTAGATTCTTGGGTTGGTATATAGGCGCGCGTTACGCGAAGAGAGAAGCAGAAAGAAGCGTTTTTTCGAAAGAGAAGTGTATTTTTTTGTTATTTTTCTCTCTTTCTTTTCGTTCTTTGCGCTAGTTCTTTGTGCGATGAGAGAAAGAGAGAGAGAGAGAGATCAATGAGAAGAAGCGAATGGTTCTTTCGTCTCGGTTCTTGCTCCTAAACGACCCGAATTCGACGGGAGGAGAGGAGAATCGTAAAATTGAACAAAAATGTGTTTAGCGTTGCTTTAAGCTTGTTTCTTTTTTCAATTTTTTTTGTCTTGCTTTTGTTACGTGAAGAGAAGTTTGTATTTAATGGCGGACGGTATTTTGGCTGTTTTGGGACGGATTTTATGTTGCGGGAGTTTTAACGATTATTGGGGGAAGTTTCACGCCTCGAACATCGGTTATCGCGTTTTTTTTAATCTTTTATTTCGTTGATTATTCGTGGGCGATGGTAGAATCTTTGATCGAACGGAAGATTATTTAAATTTGTGTAAATATTGTCACGAAAAAATCGTGAGAATTGTCCTTATTAGTAAATTCGACGAAAATGGCCATTTTTTTTCCTGAAATTGACCTTAAAGAAGAAATTCGTTGAACAAAATTTGAAGATTATCTCGGACGCGAGACAACCCCCATTTCCAAGATCAAAATTATTGCTCTAAAATACGAAATAAATTTTATGCCCCATTGTCACGATTTGGTACGTGACATTTCCGTTCAAAGATGGCGCGTTTAGTGGCAATTCTTCCAAGGATTAGCAGAAATAATCCGACTGGTGTATTTTATTATTATTTTTTTTTTTGAAGGTCATAGATATTCAAAGAGTCAACCGTACCATTAAAAACACTTCCATGCTGCGTTCGAGGACAATAGGGAGACACGTGGTGGCCCGAATCTCCGCAAGGGTGGTTTTTCGACTTTCGTCACGGTCAATTCGTGCGAACGTGTAGAAATGTGAAATTTTTCACAGGTCGGACCGGAGAAAATCGATGACGCGCCGAATACGAGGAAAAAAAAGTCGATAATTTTTTTTGTCATTATTATTTACAGGTGAAATGATTGTAAAATAATTATAAGAATGGATTAATAGATTATTAAGCCATCCTTATAATAAAGTTATTTATAATAATAATAATAATAATAATAATAATAAAAGTGACTCCTGGGTACACTTAGCGCGCCTATGACGAAAGATCAGCGTCATATATAATTTCATGCCCTTTTGCGTTGACTCTATTACGAGAAGAATACGAGGGGCACCGACACGCAACAAGTGCGTCCCTGAAAGCGCACTTTTCTCCCCACCACGTCTCCGCCGCTGCCCCGCCCCCCTCTCGCCGACCGCTAAAGAAGACTATATAGTGGTACGCTCTTACCCGCGTGCCCCGCTCTTCGGCGCTTTCTCACTCTGTGGTACCCCTCGCGTCTCAATCTCGAGCCCTCATCATGTTTTAATTTCACGGTCAGCTTTCCTCTCGGCCGCTGGACCATCGCCCCTCCCTTGACCACTTCCCACTCTACTCCTCTCCCCCACCACGGCGGCTGCGCGCGATGTGGGCGTGGTCTTAGCTGTTCCTTCACTCTCCGTTCCGCCACACTGCGAGCGAGCCGAGTGGTGGGGGACGAACGGCGGTCGAGGGGAATGTCGAACGATTGTCAGTATGGTGGGGATGGGGAAGAGCGAAGGGGAAAGGGACGAGGGTCTTTGGGATGCTGCATCGCGTTTGTACTTTGCGTGAGAGAAAAGCGCGAGACTTTAAAGTGATGTTAACTCGCTCTCCCAGCTTGAGGATTTCTCAAAGATTTTTTTCTTTCTAGGCACTTTGCTATTCGGGAAACAAAATTATTGCGCGCTTTGCGTAATGGACAAGTAAATGGAAACTAGAATTGGGTTTCTATGTAATTTGAAGTAGGGCTGATACAAAATTGCTGTAATAATTTTCGTATTGAATAGTGTTTTTGATATTACGTTGAAAGTAACCTGTAATAAAGGGAAATTATTTATCTGGGCAACTTATCAAATTTAACTGAGAATGGTATCCTTCTGTTGAGATTTACATAGATTTTGAGATATTTGACTAATTTTTATAAATAAATTAATTTATGGTAGTTAAATTTATCCTGGCTTATCTCGAACTACTGCAAAAGTATTGGATATAACCGCGTATAGTTCTTTATGCACCTGGTACATGCATGTAGTCACTTCTGTTAGTATTCAATAATAATTTAGTTTCTTCACTCTAGAGGACACCACTTCTCTACCTACCGACAATTAGCCCGTTGAGCTCTTATGGTATGTAACGTAAGAGCAAAAGAGTTACCGACGCGACCTCTGTCGCTTTTATGGTACTCATCACACGAGAGCAGTGTACCGACTGTGGCACAGTCGATATTTCTAGAGCCAAAATAAGGGCTGCGTTTATGTATGTAGTGTGCGCCGTGGCTGCGGTGGAGTGCAAGGTCACGCTCGTTGCATGTGAACAACAATTGGCATCCTTGCTCCGTGACATTAGTGTCGAGTTCACGAGCAATGTTCGCGCCGTTTGAAGCATCATTCGGTGTGGCTTGGGTTTTAAGAATTACGATGCTACAAAATCAGCTGTTTTCAATCAATGAAAACGCAGAGCCTCTCGTTCCTTGTTATCATTGTGCATGCACATAGCCGAGGCACTCTCTCCGTCCGTGAATCGTCGCACACAGTGGGATAACATTGAACAGCTGGAACACCGTTTACTTCATCCTTTTTTTTATTTATCATTTTCTCTCTCTTTCGCAAACATCGATGGTAGTCGTGAGAGTGGTGTGGCGTTGTATTATGTCGAGTATCATTGTCCCACACGAGGCACGTGTCGGGAATATGGGATTCGTTCGAATAATAAATCAACCGTCGCGTTGCAATCGCGTATAACGAATAACTACGTCCAAGTGATACACGAAAGAGTGAAAGAAAGGAAGAAAAAACGGAAAAACAGTCAAGAAAGACGGTGAAAAAGCCGTTTAAACGAATGACGAGAGAAAGAGAGTTCCTTCGATGCGATTATCAGGATAAAACTTTTTTTTGTTATCCCGTTATACGGGAGGGTGGCGTGAGATGTCTTGGCTTGTTTGTTTTCCATGGTCGGAAGGTATCAAGAAGAGAGCGTGCAGATACCTTTTGCAGCGTTATCTAGGACAATTTTTGGAAGAAAAACTCACCCTCGATCAGTTGACCGTAGATCTTTACAATGGAACTGGTCGGGTCACCAACGTCAGCCTCGATGTTCAGGTGAATAAGTCCAATTTATTAAAAAAGGAACAAACAAAAACAAATAATTTTCCTTTGTCTTCTTATCTATTCCAATGTCGCATTAACGACTCTCGGCCGCTGCTCTCGATCGCGCTTTATGCACATACATTAACCCTTTAGCACTTTGACGCACAGCTTGATACTTTATTCCACTCTCGTTAATTATATCGCACATTCTTCAGCGCCTCGATATCTTTATGCGCATTAGTTACAAATCAAGAATTCTTCTTCGCAGTACTTAAAATTTATCCGACGAATAGGAATTTGTTCTTAATAACGGAATACGTTTTTCTTACTTCAGCGAGACGCGAGAAAAATCAATCAATTATTTCTAAACACGAGAAATCAGCGCATATTTTTATTAGCTATCTTATATATGCGATGCCAATGGAGACAACAAATTATTCAACAATTTCAGCTGATTATTACGAATAGAAAAAATGAATCGTAAACAAATCGTATTAATGTTGAGCGATGATGCGTTGTTTTGCCTCAGGCGCTCAACGAAATGGGCGAACAACAACATCTGCCATTGGAATTTGTCGACGGCTTTATATCAGAGATGTCCGTCAGCATCCCTTGGTCCGCGTTACTCAGCGAAGCTAGCTTCGTCGAGGTCAAAGGCCTCAGGCTCACCGTACAACCTAGACAAAGAACAGAATCCGGTACTTCGATGTTCGAATCGATGTGGAGCTCTATGACATCGAGCATGCAACTCGCGCAAGAATGTCTTCAGCAGGATGCCAACAACGCTGGCAATTCTCAGCCCTTGGAGGGTGTGGAATTGTTCGCACAGGCGATAGATTCCAGTAAGTTTTATGCCCTAAAATATCTTGTTACCGCGTTAAAAGTAATATTTTATTTTCATAGAAAAATCCAACTTTTATTTTACGTTTGCCGCAAACTTCTTTTTCAGTTTTGTGTCGAGTGAAGGTACGCTTTCTCGATACAGTGATACGCCTGGAGCACGTGCCCCTCGATTCATCAACCGGAGTGGCGATGGAGATGTCGATAAAAAATTTGGAATATTCGGACGAGGCGGGTTCTGATCCGAGCAACGTGACCCTCGAGGCAAATCAGCCGAGCAAGGGCTATGTCGTCTCGGCATTCACGATAAAACGCTTTTATCTCGAAGGCGTTAGCTTTCATACCGACGAATTTCCATCGCGAGCTAGAACTTTCTCACGTAGCGTTATGACAATGAGCAGAGGTTCGACACCCGATTCTAAAGTGAGAATGAACGAAATATGAACTTTCCGGTACAATGGCGATCGATGAAAGATAAAAATATCAATATTCGATGATTTTATTTCACAGAATTCCGACGGTCAATTTTCATCCGCACAAATATCGCCTTCGCAACAGACTCAAACGCCACCTGACAAAAATATGATCAACAATCTGAGCGAGTCTAATCCGATAATGTTTGCCAAGCTCACAGGACGTCAGGAGATTCGATTGAAAGTTAAACAGGGTGAGGGTGTCTCTGGGCCAAAAGTGAGTGTATTTCGACACCAAAATCAAATTTACAGAAAAACGCTGTTCTTAATTTCCGTTTTTTTTTCTAAATATATTTTTCGTTACTTCAGGTAGAACTGGAAGTAACGCTGGGCTCTTTCATTTCATTTTTGAGCCCACGGCAAGTTCATGTTCTACTGGAACTTGGTCACGGTCTCGCATCTCCGGATTTGGAGGACATGAGTAACGTTGCCCCAAGAACTTGTACAGAAAAACCAATGGCGGGCAGTGACTTTAATCGCGTCGAGAGGGAATTGATGCATCAGTTACATCCGACGCAAGGTCTACGAACGACGGTATATTTTTTACTCCAACTCCGAAATTAACGTTTTTTCCAAATTTAAATATAAATTTTAAGATTCTATTATGATTATTCTCGATAATAGGATTTGCGACATACTCAAGGCTGGTCAACGGCCTCGCTGGACGAGTCCGACAACGAGGAAGAATTTCTACCGATGCGCTTACCCGGTTTAACGTCGATGAGCGATTCGACCTTGACGAACAACATGAGCATGGACGGAAGCATAACAGCCAGCAGTGTAAGCTCGAAAAGCTCATCGACGAATTATCCGAAGCAAACGAAGCATCGAACAAGCGCCGACAACGATCCAACAGCAGAAACTTCGCAGTTTCACGTTCGCGTGTCGTCGATAGCGATCGTCCTCTTGCACGAAGATATATTGACGACCTCGATCGAGGGTCGTGGTCTGACGAGTGCCAGCACCGAGCAGATGAAAAGCGCGGCTGAAGACTTTTTTCAAAAACTTGGAATATTCGCGGCCTACGGTTACGGTAATAAAAATTTCGACAAAGCCTCGAAGATGTTTCTAGATGCGTGTCGTCTCAGTCATATCCGACTTTTGGCTGCGCCCTTGGTGATCGAGGGTAGTGAAAAAACGACCCCGCAAGCTTCGGCGATAACGGGGAGTCTGAATTTTGCCAGTTTGGAGCTGGTCGAGTGTCTTGTCGACGCGAGCAACGGCAGAACCGAAAGTCCGAGTATCGAATTCGTCGAACTTTTGGCTTTTCCTAAGGACACGTCCGAGAGTCATGGATTCTCGAATACGACGGATTTTCGAATGAGATTCAAGTACACCGAGAAAGCCGTTAGACACGGACAGATTACGAAATTCGCGCATCCGCGAACGGAGATTGAGTGAGTTGTTGATTTGTTTTATTATCAGCATTTCACCATATTATCGGTCGACATAATTTTCTTATATTCATTGATATTTCAGCATTCAAATGGAACAATGCAGAAGCGAATTGGATATCACGATTATCGACAGAATATCGGCGGTTCTCAATCCTCAACCGATTTGCACCTACAATCCGAGTTCTACCACAAGAGATCCTGCAGTAATTTACTCTCGTCTTTCCCACGACTTGTCAGAGCAATGAACGATTAAAATCGTGTACACTAAGTTCTAATGTCACGCTTTTATTTGCAGAATCAACAAGCTCTGTTTTATCAAGCCGTCGAGAGCCCTTTGTTGTCCGACTCTCGTGTCGACACGAAAATATCTTCAGCCCGTGCCATTATAAAAGTGAGGTAAGAAAGATAAACAAAGGGAGATTGATTTAATTTATAAGTTTATAATTTCTAGTCTCATTATTTACAAACTATCTTTTTCAAGATTTCCAGTTCCTGATCTAAGACCTCTCCATGACATGAGTCGCGTCCCCTGGTGGACAAGATCCGTAAGATCGGACTTCATAACATTGACCCTAAACGAACTGCAGATTCATTCCTCAACGGAGAGTCGTGCTCATCATTTAGCCCGCCACGAGATACAATGTCGTCGCTTGTCTCTGAATTACACCGAGGCGGATTCGGACGTGCCGGTTGAGATCGGAGTGGCACAGGCCGACGAGAAGGCTTATTCGTCTCTGCCTCAAGACAGTGAATTCGGTTTGCCACGAATGGTCGTAACGATTTATCCTACAAATCTTTGCGGTCCATTAGAGGACAGTTCGGAAGGCGAACCAGACTCTAGCCTGGACGACACGCTGGAGCACGCTCCGCGTCATCAACCCTCGCCATTTAGTTCCAAGCGTGTCATACACGAATCCGACACTCCGCATACCGAGCCTCATCACACTTATACCGAGAAAGACGAGGCTGAGCACAGAGAGGGCGAGGAACTCGTGATACCCGGAAATCGTCAGGAGATGTTGGAATTCATGGAGGAAGGAACGAGAGGCGCGAAGATTCAGATAGAAATCGCTCTACCTTGTCTTTCCGTGCAAATACCATCGAAACATCTCTACGAATTGCTCTACAATCGAATCAATACCGATCTCTTTCTCTGGGAACCATCCGCGCCGAGGCCAAAATACATGTCTCATACGGATAGTCACATAGGGCTCGATCTTGCCTCGACTCTTCTTCAAGAATCTGTCTATCCGAGTAAATTCAGCATGTGCAAAAGCGGTATACAGTACGACACGGACTCCGACTCGGACGACGAGGGAATTTATCAATCAGCCGCTGAGCGCAGCACTCGACACATCACCTCTAGATTACCTCGGAGCGGTCAAAGTAGATTAGCTCTGACTTTCACGATCGGTCAAGGTTTACTGAGCATGTATACCCCAGTTCGTGATGTTTCTGCTAATGTAATACCCGGACAACAGGGTGAACTCGTCGTGAGACTGGAAGACGCGACGATATTTTCCGTCACTGTTTACAAAGGTAATGTCAATTTGGGATATGTCTGCGCAATGGTTAAAACACTGTCGTTGAATCATTGCGGTCTGACGACGTCACCGTCCCAGACACCACCGCTGAGACCGATAAACAGTGTCACGCCGAGGCACTGTCAGCCGGCGATTTACAGAAGCGAGAATGGAAAAGAAGTTGCGAATCCTGGTGAGAAAGATATGCTTAGCGTCGCTGTGAGGATTCAAGCCGCTCATCAGACTCATCGAATCAAGATTTTCCGGGTCGCGGTTGGTATAAGAAACTCGACGCTTAGACACAGAATGTGCCAACCGCAGACTTCTTGGTTCACGGAACTCATGGATGGTCTTGACGTTGCTGATCATCCGGTCGCTGGTTACAATCCACCTGGGATACTCACCGAGCTTCATCTTCATCTCTGGGATTGCGCGGTTGATTATAGACCCCTTTATCTTCCTCTGAGATCGATGGTGACCCTCGGTAGTTTCTCCGTCTCTAGCAATATCGCCGCAAGGACGAACACCTCGACGCTGCGTTTCATCGCTGAGGATCTAGCTTTTTTCATCTCCGACAAATTGGGAAATTACGTCGATCTACTTCGCGACTACGTTTGCGTCATGGATCTTGGATTGTTCGAGCTTTCCCTCAGACTCAACGAGAAGATGTGCGGTGGCGCGCCGAGGGTCGATCTTCGCGCCAGTAACAATGTTCTTCACGTGAGAACCTGCTCGGACTCTGGACGAGCTCTTACTCAATTATTAACGTATTTCGCCAGCGACGGAGATCTCGCGCCGAATTCCTTGAGCACCGAGAGCATCGCTGTCCCGAGCTCGGGTGACGAGGAGAGTCTCCTGGGCGAGGAGAGTATCAATAATTTGAGCAAGAGCCAGGTGGAAAGGGTGAATAGCTTGATGGAAGAAGCAATGGCGGACACTGTCAAAGGCACGACCGTCGACGCAGCTGGAAAATCACCAGAGTCCGATACCCAGGTGGAAGTGTTCTTCTTCCCGGACGAATCGAATCCAGCTGGTCAAAGCCCACCGGAAATGTCCAACAACAATACAACGACTTGTAACGTGTCTAATCGTGGCATCGAGTCCGACGATCCTGACGAAGATTTTTGTATCCTCGGGGAGGAAGCTGGAGCTGGAATAATGCCGAGACACGGTGTACCGGAAGTACGCTGGCTTTGTCAGGAATCCCTGCGGGTCGTTGACAATCATTTTGCTGTACCGCTTGGCAAAACAGATTTGCTCAAAGCACCGAGACACTTTCCACCTGCGATATTGCGTTACACCCTCTGCGAAATGACTCTCGTCTGGCACATGTACGGTGGCAAAGATTTTGGCTCGTCTCAACCATGTAGCAAGAAACACGTGACGATCGACGATTCTTTGCATCGAGTCGATGCTCTCGGTCAAGGAAGAAGTAGATCGGCGGTTACCGGCGTTGGTTTCAGCAAAATCAGTCCGAACGAGGTGCGTTTTGGAAGTGTTCCTAATTCACCTCGTGCCAAGGTCAAAGAACCGATCGTCGACTGGCACACTCTCGGTGGTCCGGGTAGGCAGCAGGACGTACTGATGGAGCTTCAGTTGAACAAAGTTCGTTTTCAGCACGAATCGTATCCGGAAAATACATCTGAAGCATCGAGACAAGTTTTGCTGATAAGCGAGATCGAGATACGGGATCGTTTGGCCTCGTCGCATATTAATAAATTTTTGTACCAGTACAGCAGCGAGGCGAGACCGAGACAGACACACGCTAATATGTTCGCTATGAAAGCCGTGCATGTACGTCCAGATCCGAAATTAAACGCGCAGGAATGTTGTCTGAAATTGAGTCTGTTGCCATTGCGTCTGAATATCGATCAAGATAGCTTGTTGTTTCTGATCGATTTCTTTACCGAGCTGGCTGGAAATACGAGAACGAGTCAGGATGGTAGTAATGGACCAGGAAGCAACGTCCAATCGACACCTGGCTCGAAACAAGGCACACCAACTCATCATCCACCGGTAATGAGCGTCAACGATCCTGGGACGGAAGTCGCCAATGACAATGTAACGAAAACCGATGTAGCGGAGACGAACGTTGTCGATCGTAATTTATTGATACTTCTCGAGGATGAATTGACGATCAGGGAGAACAAGACGAAGGTAAAAATTACCAATGGACAGCAAGAAGACAGTCAACCGATATACTTCCGGTTCGTCCATGATTTTTTCCCTAGCTTTTACGTTTTTTACATTGCAAACTTTTATGAAAATTGTTGTTCGAAGATTGTATTTGTTCACAGGAGCGTGATATTCGCACCGGAAGTTCTCGTTCGATTGGACTATCATGGGAAACGCGTTGACCTTACTCACGGTCCCATGGCTGGTTTGCTGATGGGTTTGGCGCAGCTGAATTGTTCCGAATTAAGACTGAAAAGGCTCTCGCATCGTCACGGTCTTCTTGGGTTTGACAAACTCATGGCTTATCTGCTGTCCGAATGGCTTCAGGATATTAAGAAAAATCAACTGCCGAGCTTGTTGGGAGGAGTCGGGCCTATGCATTCTTTGGTACAATTGTGTAAGTATTCGATTGTGGGCTCACATCGGTAGGATTCAATTAAAAGAAAATATAAAAATCTTTACAGTTCAAGGAATTCGTGATCTGTTTTGGTTACCAATCGAGCAATATCAAAAGGACGGTAGAATCGTTCGTGGCCTTCAACGTGGCGCAAACAGTTTCACGACATCGACGGCAATGGCTGCTCTGGAACTCACATCGAGGCTCGTTCATGCGATACAGAGCACAGCGGAAACGGCCTACGATATGGTCAGTCCGGGTCCGAGCGTTAGACGCAAAGCAAAGGGTCAGAAGGGACGTAGAAAGCGATATAGTCAGCCACTAGATATCCGGGAAGGAATGGCAAACGCTTATATGCTAGTCAAGGAGGTTCGTAATTCGTTGATAGTGAGAAAAAGAACGTTTTAGAAACAAGCTTGCATGGAAAGTAAAGTAAATAATTGAAATGTTGAAACATCGAGAAAAAAAACTCATCTCTCGGAGTTTTGTTTTTTAAAAATATTTTGCACGTGATTTTCAGGGCTTGGGAGAGACAGCGAATCAGTTGGTACGCGTAGCGAGCGAGGAGCACGAGCAAAAAGGCGTATCGGGCGCGGTCGGTGGAGTTCTTCGTCAGATTCCACCGACCGTCGTAAAACCGATTATTCTCGCAACCGAAGCAACGAGCAACGTACTGGGTGGCATGAGATCTCAATTAGTACCGGATGCTAGACGCGAGGCGGCCCAAAAGTGGAGACACGATTCTCGCGACACGAATTAGGTATATTTTTTTTATCCATACAATTATATTACGTTATAAATACGGGAGGCACGCCCCCTAATTAGTTATCGTGCGTTATTGAGAGCTAGAGAGAAAAGGAGAACGGAGAAATGGGAGGGAGATATATAAGTTGATTAATGAATTGAAACAGCGGTGATCTTCCTGCCAATTAAGAGTCGCGCAAATGAGTAATTTTAAGTCAATATTGGGAAACGACGCTGATTTAATTTCCTAACGATGAATCCCGTGCATCCGTCGCGCTCGTGTTTTCATCTCAGTGATTTATATTTAAAAGAAAATGAAATAAAATTGGTCTGCGTTTGCAGAAGTAATGTGGTGCGAGCGACGTACTAGAAGGTTTGTGTTTTTATTATTATCATCATTTATCAATACTGTTATGATTAATTATGCTTTACACAATTTAAGCTCGACGTAACGCTCCTCGTGTACGATGGAAATTCGACAAAATTTATTGTATTTATAGAGGTCGATTGACAAGAAAAAGCTATATGTGTATATTTATATATACAACCACACACATACATATATATATATATACATATAATCTATCGATATGTATATACGTTTATGCGTGTATCATTTTTTCTTCACGTTTTTTTCACAAAAATCTATATATGCGTATAATCGTATATACATATATAAGTATGAATTTATGGAAGGTAAGACTCATCGCTCGTATTGTATTTTTGTTCTAACGATGTGAATGTTTTTTACCAAGTGATCCATTGTATCGCAAAAGTTTTTTTATTAATAAAACAAAAATCGTATGCAATTGCGCGACATAATACTAACGTAGGAAATACGTAGAGAAATAGGATTTTGGATTTTGAACGAATTAGGAGATAATTGTTTTATTGTCGAATTTGTCTTTTATTGGCGGGGGAATGCAGATCTTACTCTCGTTTTCTGCATGCTCGGTTGCAGGTTGAAGTGCGGCAGCCGGAACAGCAGTGCCCTGCGAGTTGCGCAGAAGTTCCCGAACGATCAGTAACAAGGAGAAACTTATTTTTACTTTAACAACGTAAGTATTTGTTATCAAATGATTCGGTGTATATTTGATTGATAAATGTCAAATTTGATCTTACCGATGATGGAATATGTGGATGTTCTTCTGGTTGTCCGGATATTTAGCTGTAGGTTAAAATTTGACCACCGCTACTGCAGTGTCCTGCACGAAAACGACAAAGATGAGTAAGTGGTGCCCTCTATTGTTTCTTCCGCGGTAAGTGTCAGAGTGAAAGTGGCTGCCATGGGGATAACAATCGTTCGTAAAATTCTTTCGTTCTTTTTATTTGACGTAAGAATTGAATAAGGTTTCGATTGACAAAGTAAACACGGAAGTAAACTCGACGAAAGTATCGCGATATGTAAACAAGCGGTTGTAACAAGTGTCGGTAAATTTTGCGGCGGGAATGGATGTTCTCGCCGAAGAGAACGAGCGCGATGGGTTGGCGCGAAGTAGCTCGGAAACATTGGATTATTACGACAATTACGATCGCGAGGAGGATTACGGTGACGTCGTAGAAGACGTAGAGGTGGACACGAGCCCTGTCGATATTACCGAAGATACGTTAAAGCAAATCGAGCGCGAATTGTGCCTGATAAGACTCTCTTGGCCAGACGTTGTCGATCTTGGCGATTCTCGCGCGCATTTACCCGAAAGTTACCGGACGGTCAGTGACAAAGAAAAACTTGTACTGTGGTACGCGGAGAATTTTCGTAAACAGTATCATACGATCTACAGGGATAGAAAACCGCTGCTCATGGCTTGCGACAACGAGTGCGGCGTTCAGGTAAGAAAATGTGCATTCCAAATTTAGGTGCATTTAATCGTGCGGCGTTGGTGGGGGTAATGCCGCCATTTTGAAATTTCGTAAATTCCGTTGACACGAGTACCAGCGCCATGACAGTATGCGACAGAGCGTGGAACTATTTGTATAAACAGTATATTATTCTTCTGTGCTTTGGAAATGTGTAAAAAAAAAGCTTGGTTTTCAGGCATTAGGAAGGAATTCGGGTTAAAGACGACTCATTGTTTTTTTTTCTAAGATTCAATCGTTTAATTTAACTGACGTAATTAACTGCATATCAGGAATTTGTTCTAATACACTCGACTCTCTCGCTTCATTTTATTATTATTATTTTTTGTTTCTTTCGCATCACCTCTAGTTTCTAAATAATAAAAATAAACTTCGCTATACATTTATCCATACGTTGCGGTTTTCAGTTTTTTTTTTTTTCATTCTTTTTTGTTGTCAAATTCTTCTCATCCGCGCTACAATACCACGTTCAATCGCGAATCGCACATACACAATCATCTATATACAAAAAGAAAAGTCGTACGCCCGGGACGACGCTCGAATTCTTCGCTTTGGTTTTTCTTATAAATATACTTTGCCATGGCCCAGGTTCTTCGGCGCCGTGAAACTCGTTTCCTTTTTTTTAAATCTCAAATTCTTTTGTTTTCTTTTTTTGTTCTTCTCGTCGTGGAATCCGCTCGTGTGACTCGACGAACGATCGATTAAAGAAATCTTCATCATCATTATCATAATAATTCTTTTTTTTCTTCATCAAGCATTCTCAACGCGCGCTCACTATTAATTCGGATACAACAATCGTATTTTACGTTTTTTTTTATTTAATTCTTTTTTATTTTCGCAGTCATCTCGCGGATTCCGCGAAATTATTCGTTCAACTTTTTTTTTTTTTAAGACTCGAGATATTTTCGACGCCGACAGTCACGAGGTAAAAACGCGCGACGCTCTCAAAACACACACACTCACCGCCGAAGATAATATCGCTTATATACATAAAGTTTTTACGCAATAACAATGTACACTTTTTCTTTTTTTTTTTCGCAACTTCCGTCACAAGCCCGTCCATTTTTTGTTTTCTTCAAATACTTAATAGAGATTTCTTTTTGGACTTTGACTGATAATTTTCTTTTTTTCGAACAGCGACACTGGACGAAGCGCAGGGCGTTAATACCAAACAATTTATTTTCTTTTTTTCTTGATAATCATTTTTTCTGTTTTTTAAAATTTTGTTTATCATATTTGCAGAAATTCGTGTCGACGAGCATCAGGCCGAGTACCTTGCCCTATCCCGAGCTTTACACCTGGCAGGGATGCGCGAAATTTGTGTGCGATCATCTTGAGTACGAGTCGCCCAAAACGCCTCTCAGGATGGTGAGTCGTTTTTTCGATATCGAGTTTGCATTTATTTTCCGGTTTTTAATTTCATTTTTCTTTCATTATTCTTTTTTACTCTCGCTTTTGTCCCTATAAAACGGAAAGAAATTTCACGCCCTTGAGAAAAGTTTGAGAACGGACGTGAAAGCGTGAGAAACAAGAACCGAGGAATATTTTTTCGATTCTTGGAATAAAAATTCTTGCGGATTGGAAATTCTTCGAACCGTCTCGAAATTGGAGAGTTCGAACAGACAAAATTCTCAAACTTTTCTTCCCGACGTAAAATCGAAAAAATGCTTTCTTTTTTTTCTTTTATTTTTTTTTGTTTGCATTACGGGCTACTGATATGAAGTTTGGACCTTGACCACCGACGGTAAAGTCGGGCGATGTGACGCGAGCAATTATTTTGTTTTATTTATTTTTCCTCGCGATTCCGTCAATCATTTTTATTTAGCTATTTATTAAATTTTCGTTTCGTTTGTTTTTTTTTCCTCTAAAAAATTAAACAACGCAAATGGAAGATTGTGTGTATTCGTGTATCGTGGTGTACATTCGTGTATGGAAACGGCGACGAAACAATTCTGCGGATCTCTCTCGATCGAGAGAAAAATAAAATTGTAAATCGTTTTCTTATCGTCGATTTGTTTTTTTTTCTTTTTTTTTTACTTCAACCATTTTTTTGAGAAACTCTCGCGCGCAATCTCATCCCCATCTAAAGCTCTCATTCACGCTTAAATAATTAATGGAATAACGAATAGAATCTCGCATGACAGCACTTACAACTTAAATTACTAATTTCATCAATTACAAATTTGGTATATCCTCTTATGTACAAAGTGGTTTTAGGGAGTTGGGCGAAGGGGATCGAGAGGAGGTGGGGGCTTATTTTTCTTTCTTTTTTTTTGGAACGAGACAAAGAAACAAAAAACTCCGGGTGGACACCGAGACCACGAGGGCGAAATAAATTCGATCGAAGACGCTTAAAATTCTACAATCTCTTTGTGACGATAAATTTACAACGATCAATGAGAAAAGACATATCGAGAGATAGATAGATAGAGAGAGAGAGAAAGGAGGAATGTCGCGAGATCTCGTGAAAATTAAAAATAAAATTTAAAAAAAGGATAATTCACGTCCACCCGAAGTCCCCGTGTGGCTTTGAAATCGCACCAACGTCGAACCATCGCGGACAGTAACACATAGCGAACAGTCGACTACGGATAAAATCAATCACAGGATATAATCGATTCATCCCTCGAGAGAAGAAACAAATTTTTTTTAAAAACGCACACAAAAATAATTAAATCACAAAAATCATTTTCGCGGTTCGATTTTGTCCCTCGAAGCCGTAACGAATCTTAATTCGGCTACTATATCTCTCATCGCGATTAATCTCAGTTTTACGATCCCTCCCTTGCGTCGGAAGAGAAGAAATAAACAAAATAACGAAAAGTAAAAAAAAAAAAGAGAGAAACAATAATTATAAACATCACAATTCCGCCGAAATTATTCCTACTTCCTGCTCTGCTTGATACCAAGCGACTGTGACGATTTCTTCCTACATGATTTCAAATTATCCAATAGATACTTGAACTGCATTATCTGTAGTCTCGTAACAGCAGGATCGGAGCATCGATCGAGCCATTTGAAAAATTTCTCGCCGTGTTCGATCGCCTCCTCGGTGCTGAGTGGTGGTTCGTCGTCGCGTTCGTCGATCTCGATCTCGTCCATGTTCAAGCTTCGTTTGACGTTCTCGTTGTTGTTGTTGCAAAGTACATTGTCGAGAAGAGCACGCGTCTTGCTCGGCGATTTTTTGGCGATAGGTGTCGCTGCGACGGGAGTCGGTGAGCCAAGTGAGAATCCACACTGTTTGTAATATTGCCAGAACCACGAGCCATCGTGTGGACTCACACTAGGATTGAACGAAGCCGACTGTTGTCCCATCAATTGTTGCTGCTGAGTGAGCCAATTCCAGAGTGACTCGTCCGGTTTCTTGACGCTCGTTACACCACTATCCTTTTTTCCACAATTTTTCGCTTCACCACGTGGCAAACCAACGAGACTATCGTTGGTTTTCCTAGGTGATGCGGGTACCGGGGTTGCCGGGGCTTCAGCCGCTGCCGGTAGACTCTTTCGCGTGCCGGTTTTCACCCCCGAGTCCATTTGCGTCGGTGCTATCGCCGATATACTGTGTCTACCACCTTTACCACCACCGCTCTTCGTATATTGAAGACCATTCTCGACAAGGCCAACGGCACTGCTATGAGGCAAGCCCGCCTGTAAATTAAGAAGATTTTTTGCCATATTAGTGGCGTTACCGGTGCCCGATAGTAATCCCAACTGTTGCAACAAGATGGCGCTGTTCTCGGGTCTCATGCTTGCCATACTGGTCATGAGGCTCATGTAATCGATCTTCGATACGGCATCGAGCCTCGACTCGTTCTCAGAATTTTCGTTGACGTAACTCGAGGCACCGGGACCCGTGCTCTGATCGATTTTGGCCCTCTTGGCCGCGGGACCACCACCACCACCACCCTCGTCCTCGCTCGAGTGATTCGCCGCCGAGGCGGCCATTGCCGTAGCAGCTAAATTCGTACCGGACGAGGACGCTGGTGAATGTACCTCGCTGTCCGGTGTCGAAGAATTTCTCGCCATTCCTCGTATCTTGTGCTCGGATTTGCACCAGCCCCTTAGGGTCGATTCTGGTACACCGATGTCACGTGCCACGGAAGCTTTGCTCTCGCCCTCGTGAACTCTCTGTATCGCCTCCATCTTCTCGGAGGCGGAGAGGGCGCGCAACGGACGTTTGCCCGGTCTCGCTGTCTCGCCCCTCATTCCTACCCTCAAATTGTTACACCGTAAGGACGTATCTTCGAGATTGCTCGTACCGTCCTCCGACGTTTCCTCGTAATCACGGCGTTTGGACCCTATCGTGAAATCTCGATAACGATCGATTTGTTGTTGTTGTTGTTGTGACTGTTGTTGTTGTTGTTGCTGCTGCGACGAATCGTTGTTATAACGATTCTCGTCGTAGGCAAGCCTTGACACGAGGTAGTCCAGCGTGGCACGGCTCACCGACGTTGCGCCCCAAAGTCCTTCCACAATTGATTCGATCTTTGCTTCTTGACGATCGCAAATTATTTCTCTATCTCTCTTTTCCTCTCAACCCCTTTTCACCTTCTTTCTTTATTCCTTTATCCTTGATCGTTTTCGTGTTGTTATTGACGCGTTTCAAATTTGTCCTTGGTCCTTAATACGATGTCCTTGATACGACCTTGCTCGCATCACAACCCCATCGGTCACGAAAAACAAAGTAGTATATATATATATCTTTCTCTCTCTGTCTCTATTCGCGTCTGTTTTCAACGCGCTCAGCTGCGATCAGGTGACTTTTGAGTGGCAGTTGTAAATAATAATAGTAACCTCGTTGTCTCTCTCACTCTTTGTGTATGAGTGGTTTGTATGTGAAACGAGCGGTTTTACGAGAGAAAAGTGGGGAGGGATAACAGATGGCAAGGTTCGCGGTGGCACATGCGCCAGCGGAGTAATAAAGAGGACGTTTTTTATGAATGAAACGACTCCCACCACTCGTTCTCTATCTCTCTCTCTCTCTCTATATATATATATCTATATAGCTGTCTCGCTCTTTCAAACTCCGAGTCCTCCCCCCTCTCCTCGCCACCAACTTTTTTCTCCCGTCGTACTAGCTCTCTCTCTTTCTCTCTCTCTCGCACGGTCGTTCGTTCGGTTCCTCGTCGCGGCCGCTCGTCTGCCTCACCACAGCCAATCCAACCTCCGCGCGGGAAACAATATTATTGCTCCACCACGAGGGCGCAAAGCCGTTGATACATTCGCGCGCGCGAACCTTGTTTCTTCTTATTCTTCTCTTTTTTTCTTTTTCTTCTCCGTACTCTTCTTTTATTTTTCGTGTCTCTTTCTCTTTCTCGCTTCGTGTGCGAACACAACGTACAATAACAACGGGGAGCGAGCGAGCGGTATCGCTGTCGCGCTAGTTCGTGTTTTTCTTCTTTTTTTCTCTCCTTTCTGCTTCTTTTTTTTCGCTCGACTCGAGTCTCTCTCTCTCTCTCTCTCTCTGTCTCTCTCGTTCGTTCACTCGCTGTCCCTTATCTCCTCTTCGCGGGTTTCGCGCGAAAGAACGTTCACACTCACGGGGAGACAAAGATGCGAGAGAGACACACACGCACACGTCGCTTCGTCGTCGACACGAACCGCGATACTAAACTCCGCGACGTATACGCGTCTCTCCGTGTGCGTTAGATTTTTGTCCTGGCGCGAAGGAAAGGAGGGGGGAGAGAGTGAAGCGGTCGCGTTGCAATCAAGACGACCGGTGAGTTCTCTTCGCCGTCGAACGTCGTTGCTGGGTTTTTTTTCTGTTTTCTTCACACGCGCGAGACACGAAGTCCTCTCCTTTTTTTCTCTCTCTCTCTCTCTATCTGTCTCTCTCTCACTTTCGCAAATCCCGACACCGTTTTCGACGCTTATTTGTTTCTTTTTTTCTCCTCTTTCTCGGAACGTGATCGAAAATCCGTCGTTCTTTTGTCCCCGAATATCGCGAATCTCAGTTACTTTGTTTTTTTTTCTGCTTCTTTTTTTCTTTCTTCGCGTTTTATCTCTGAGTTTTTAGATTGAAAAATGGCGTTTTTTTCGCTCTCTTTTTTTATTTTATATCTTTGGCACCGAAACTCACAGACACACCACGTAGACAATCCGTTAGTTTTTGCTCGTTCGTCGAGTCGAGACGAAGAATTTTTGCGCGTTCTTAATTTTCGACTCTTCTTCGTCTTTTTATTTCTTCTCGTCTCGCGTGAAAATCTTCGGACAACGACAAAAAAACGAGGAAAAACTCGATAAAGTTTCTCGTTTTTTTTCGAATCCTCGCTACGATTCAACCCTTATTTATTATATTTATCTTTCGATGATAATATCTCACGTAGACACACACACACACCACGCACAATTATTTCGTGAATATTTCGCCTCTCGTTGACTAGAGGAAAACCGTGAAATCTCGATTTTGCTTCGAGTAGGATGCCTCGAGGTGTGAGAGAAAAACACGCGCGCACCGCGATCGACACACACGTATACGAGGACACGCAACACGAGCGAACAGAGAGAGACGACACACGCGCGAACAAACACCGAGGACACGAAGAGAAGAAACTCGCGGTGACGATAATCCACGTCGAAACACGATCGTTGTTATATATCCCCGGTAAACTCGATCACCGAGTCCTCTTCTTCTTCTTCCTCTTCGTTCACCGAAGAAGTCCAAAATTCGTATATTTCGTTTTTACGCCGTGGCGTCGTTGTCGAAAAAGAAAAAAAACTTGTTTTTTTTTTCTTCTTTTCTCGTTCGTTTCTTCTCACAAATCCGTTCGAAATGATTTTATTATCGTTTATATATATACATATGTATATATACGTGTATATATATATATATATATATATATATATATGTATGTATTTATATGCACACGCGTTACAGCCGTGAGATTTTTCGTTTTCGAAGAAACACGGAAACGGGCGTCCGCGCGTTCGTCCGTGGAATATTTAATATTTTTTGTTTTGTTTTTTTTGCCGAGACGATAATCGCGAAGTGAGTCCTCTCCTCCCCCCGTCACGGGCAGAACGGACGAAAAGTGTTATATTTTTATACGTATGTGTCCTTTTTTTTTTTTTCGTTCCGTTCTCTTCCGTCTCACTCTCTCGCTGTCTCTCTCTCTCTCACTCGATCTATCTCTGTCTTTCTCTCTCTCCCTCTTTCTTTTTACTCGTGGACCACGATGCTCTCGCGACGAACCGCGACGCTCAACTGTGCCGGTGGACGCCGGCTTTCCGCGGACTCGCGACGCCTCCTCTCTCTCTCTCTCTCTCTCTCTCGCTCTCTCTCTCGTTCGCTCGTTCTTCTGTATTCCCCTTCCCTCTCTACTCGCCAATCCCCCTCCTCCTGCTCCTCTTTTTGACGCTCCCCTCTCCCTTCGCTGACGCCAACGCCGCCACCGCCGTCGCGCGGTTCTCCCCCCCCCCCCCTCCCCCCCTCCACCGCCAACGCCGCGACTCCGTAGCTAACACACACGTACACCATCGATGCTATAGTTATATTATTACTATATATATATATATATATATATATATATATATATATATATATATATATATATATAAGGTTCCCCGATCGACGATCGCTCCCTCGCTCACACTCTCGCCAAATAAGTTTGACTCCCGATAGTTTTTTTTTTCTATCCGTCTATCTACCCTCTCTCTCTCTCTCTTTCTCTCTCTCTCTCTCTCTCTCTCCCCCCTCTCTCTATTGCTCTCTCTCACACTCGCTCTTTCGTACACTCGCGTTCGCGGCCTTTACTCGCGAATAGCCGTCCCCGACCCCTCGGTAGAGCAACGATTCGCGACGATTTGTCCACGTACGCGAGACGAAAAAACCGAATCTCGCGAAATCTCGAACGTTAAGGGGAAAGAACGAAAAAACGAGAAGAAAAAAAAGATAACGAAAGGGTAGGGCAAGGGTTGGATAGAATAAAAGATGAGGAGTATGGGGGAATTGGCGAAAAGTTTGCTCGAGAGATCGGCTTTTAGGTATGACCTCTCTATCTCTCTCTCTCTCTCTCTCTCTCGCCCCCCCCCCCTTCCACTACCCCTACCCCTCTTCGTTCTTTCTACACCCCTTGTTCTCTGGATTTTAACGCGGCCACTCTAGGTACGCAAAGGTTTTGGGATCGATGGTAGGGATAAACGTTCGAGGTTTATTCACGTTTCTAGGAATTTTTTTGACAATCGACGAAACGTTGCTCGCGACGACGACGACGACGACGACGACGACGACGAGGAGCGGCGTGACACAATGATCGATGGCTCATTTCGAACGTTTTGACCCACTGGATAATCCATCGAAACGATACCTGGCTCTCGATGGCCACGAGGCAAGGTCGACGATACATTTCAAACGAATCTGCATTCGTCGTCGTCGTCATCGTCGTCGTCATCGTCGTCGTTGTATTGCTTCTCGTGAAATAAACGTTTCGTGAGAATTTTGGTGAAAAATCGGAAAAACGAAATTTCAATCGAAATGAAAATTTGGAAAAATGGAGCTTATTACGAAAAATGAAGAATAATCGAAAATATAGTTATCACACGCGTGGATGTAATTTTCGAAAGGTTCTCTCGATAACAAAATGCGCAATGAAAAAATATGAGAAAATATTATTTCTGGAAAATCAACCCCAAAAATTGTTCCTCGAAAAAAAAAAACACGAGGATATTTACGACTTGAAAAAAACAAAAAACTCGACGGAAAATTTCATTCTACGATATTCTCGAAAAATATTTCGCGACGCGAAACGTCAAAGAGAGAGAAAGATTGATAAAAAAAAATATATTTCCATATCACTCTCTCGTATACTTCGCCTCGGGGCTGACCATCGTTACCCCCTCTCGTAAATTGTACACGTGTATGTTCATATATGTGTGTGTGTGAGAGAAAAAAAAAAGAGAGAGAGAGAGAGAGAGAGACAGACAGACAGACAGACAGCGCAAGAGGCTGCTTCTACACATTTTTTCTTCGTCTTTTTCATTCTCCTCCCTGATCTTCGTCTTCTTTTTCTCGTTCTCGATCGCGCGACTCTGTCCGTCCGTCGATTCGTTCGCGAAGTATAAGTCTCTTTCGAGATTCACAAACGAGAGCTTCGAGGCAACGCGCCGCGAGATTCTCCTCCCCCTCCTCCACCCCTCCTCCCTCTTCGCGTAACGCACGGTCGTTCGCTCGCGAGAGTACGAGCTCTCGTATTTCCGAGGCGAGTCCGTAATCTACGCGCGTGCGTGTCGACCAAAAGAAAGAAAAAAAAGTAATACTCACAGACACGAATACACTCGGGCATTTAGAGACACGTGCGCGCACACACATACACACATACGCATACAGGGAAAGGTATAAACGTAGAGAATGTAGAATCGTTGTGTTTGGGAAACGCGAGAAGTCAAAGCCGCGAAACGACGCCTCGTGCGTCGCGGCCTCCCATAATCGACCGAAAGTAGGAGAAACTGACGATGATTTCGCCAGAAATTTGGTGAATAGAGAGAACCGGCGGTATACGTGTTGTTACGCCGCGGTGGGTTGATTCTTTTCTTTTTTTTCTTTTTTCTTTTACCATCTCGCGTTACGACGTTTTTTTTTCTCTTCTTCTCTTTTAATAATTAATTCATTCGCGAAACTAACCCACCCGCTAATAATAACAATAATAACAATAATAATAATAATCATCGTCATCATTATTATTACTATTTATCGATATAATTTCATTTTTTGATCAAATCGTGGGAAAAAAACATTGGCAATAAATTAAACATTCAATACGATACGTTTATAAAAATAGTTCATTATACCCCCCCCCCCCTCCCCTCCCATACCCCCTTCTCCTTCTATGATGACTATGATATAGAATTCTCAT
Source organism: Netelia virgata (assembly GCA_951802705.1). Classification (NCBI taxonomy): domain Eukaryota; kingdom Metazoa; phylum Arthropoda; class Insecta; order Hymenoptera; family Ichneumonidae; genus Netelia; species Netelia virgata. The sequence continues at coordinate 3,122,526 of OX637867.1, read as the reverse complement.
CGATGTTATATTTCCGGGCGTATTATAAGCGCGAGTTCGACGACCGCGAATTAAACGTCGAATAAAACGAGAAAGAAGAAACTCGGAAACTTTTATCGATGGATAATATCGTAGACACACACACACACACACATATATATATATATATATATATATATATGACGTATGTAGGTGGATATTGCGAATGGTGAATTCATGAATGAAAGCTAGAATCGGAAGGGGTACAGAGAGAAACGGAGGTAATTCAACGTATGTATTCCACGTGGCTGTTTTATATATATATGTATACGCATATTTGTATCTATACATAACTATGCACATATATATATGTATATATATATATATATATAGATATATAAACGTATAGTCTCGTAGCCGACCGGCGCAATGATCCATTCAGTGTTTCTGTTATCTCATTCATATCTCGAGCGAATGGATGGGCGATACGGGCGGTGAGAGAACTTCTGAACGCGCGCACGAGGGAGAGAGAGAGAGAGAGAGAGATGGAACGAATGAGCGGGAGTAACTCTATATACGCGGACGGGTTACTTCCGAACTCCACTTCGTCTTTCTCCCACTCGCATCTCGCTCTTTCTCTCTCTCTCTCTCTCTCTCTCTCGCTCTCTCTCGCTCTCTCTCGCTCTCTCTCGCTCATCCCTTTCCACCGTTCTTTTTGTACCTCTATAGACTCACTCTACACCCCCCCCCCCTCTCTCTCTCTCGCTCTCTTGTAAGATCAAGGTCCGCTTCCGTACGAGATTTACTCACACGATCCTTCATCTCGCGATTTTCTTTTTCTTTTTTTTTGCTTCCTTTCTCAACTCTCATTCTCAGTTTTCTTCCACTTTTTCGACTTTCTTGGCCAATTTCCAAATCCGAATCGTCACTTTTCTCGTATTTACGTGACTTTCGTCTTCGTGGGTAAAGTCAAGATCAAGGTCTTTTGGGGGATTTTCTTCTTTTTTTTTCTTCTCGATGGAGATTGAAAATTGTGGATGAATTGTTCGTTAAATCGATAGATATTGTAATTTTTGATTCGTTGATTTTTGCAGTTTTTTTGTTTTTTTTTTCAGGCGATCGTGAAGAGGGGTTGTAAATTGTTCGCTAGGGGAAAATTCCTGCTAGCGTGAAATTCTAAGATTCTCGAGTGCATATTACTCTCGTGTATGTACTTTACCCCTTCTCCTTGCACACCCCTCTCCCTCATTCTCTCTCTTTCTCTCTTTTGGCGTTATGCAATTTGCGACGCGGAAACCGTTAGCAATTAATACAATTAACTCGCACCTGTCTTTGCGTCGAGTAGTATAGCGGCCTGTCAGCCTGAGAATAGAAAAACCTTTTCAGTTATTATCGTATCGCAGGGTGGGGGGACCACCTTGCTCCTCGTTACAATTTTTCTTATCCAAACTCCTTATTATCAATCTTCAATTTTTTCAAAAAATAAAATGTTTAATTAAAATCAGAATTTAATGAAAAAATAAATAAAAAATCTATCGACAATAATGAAATAGATTTTTTTTGGGAAATTAGAAAATTTCAACCAGATATAATAATTTTACAAATTTTCCGTTTACTTTTTACCCATTTTTTCGCAAAATAGGAAAAAAATAATAATAAAAATGAAACAAAAAAATGAATTTTTTGTTTTAACCCTTAAATGCGTCGTGTCGTCGTTTGGCAACACGTGTATTTTCTGGCTCTACATTCACTGCAGGAACCTTTGGATGTTTTTTTACGGATTGTAGCCAAAGACAACAAACCGCTCACACGTATTTGTATACGATGCACGTCATTCATGGGTCGTAGATTTACCAACCGCAAGTAATGTGCAAATAAATAATTTTATAATAAAACATATTTTCACAAACATTTGATTTTTTCCCTTATTTTTCCCTTAATATACACTCTTTTTTTTAGTAATGTTTGATAAACAGAAACTGTAAACAAAAAATTCGCGCATTTAAGGGTTATTTTTGTTGATTTATTTTCACACGTTCGGACTAATGGTGGGGAGTGAAAAGTGATTTTGCTAGAACTCGTGTCTATTATCGAGAGGGATGAATTAGGTCGATCGACGAGCGTTTAAACGCTCGTCAGTATTTTATATATATATATATATATATATATATATATAGATATATGTAGAAGACTACATAACGTTCGTGGGGGTGATTTACTGTAAATAAACAGCTCAAACGAATGCAGAAGAGTATCACGAGTGAATGATCTTTTGATGGGAGATTTCGAACAGGCTGGTGGAACGAGCGACGCCCAGGGAGAGCGGAGAGGCCTTCGTACAACCGTGAAAGATCCACGACGATAAGCCGGAGAGACCAACCCCCTCGGTTCGTCGTTTTATGTCTCTCCCTCTCTCTCTCTCTCTCTCTCTCGTTCGCTCTCTCTCTCTCTCGCTCACGACCCACCCCCGCATAAAATTCTCCACCCATCAGGTTTCTCGTCCCACCGACGCTGGATTAAACACTTCAAACTTCGACTCACTCCTTTCCGGCTCGGATTTCGTTCTTCATAAAAAAAAACCGAAAGAGAGAGAAAAAAAACGAAAGAACGAAAAAAAAACATCCCCGCGCTACAAGTGTCTCGGGCGCCCTCGTTTTCTTTGTACAGCGTATAATAAAAGCTTCGCCGGTTACACAAGCTGCTCGATAAATTTGAATCTCCTACCTCCTAACAGCTGTTATTTCGTGTATTCGATGTTCGATCTTTCGGAATTAATTTTGACTTTGATTTTTTTTTTTATCGTCTCGATGTTTTCCATTTTCTTTTCTTTTTTGTAACGAATTACTTTTGCTGCGATTTGATAGCGAATTAATTTTTTTGTTTCGATTATATCGATTAATCGAAGAATATGAATACAATATCGATGAAAATAATTCTCAAAATTTGTGCGAACTTTTTGAGGATTTTAAAGTTTTCGTACTACTCGAGACGGTTCTCGAGTTCACTCTCACCGAAGGTTCGTTGATCTCGTCGGGTAAGAGAAACTTTTTTCAACCCCCCGCCTGCCGTTGAAATAATTAAAAATTTCTCACCTCAAAGAAACGGATTGGGTTACAGAATGAGAAAAAGAGAGAGAGAGAGAGAGAAGACGAAAATTACGTCAAACCCCATCGTGCCTCTTGTTCGCGTCGAAAAAAAAGGACGAAAAGAGAAAGAACGTAACTTCGAAGAACAAGATCGATAGCCACCCTTGTCATCCGCCCACGGGTGTTAGGCGAGTGAGAGAAGGGAATAAGAGAAGGTAAAAAAACGCAAAGCAAAAGGAATCCCCGAAGCATCTTCGTCCGTCGTTTTCTTCTTCTTCTTCTTCTTCTTCGTGTTACGTAGTGGAGTTTCGTAGAAGAAGAAGAAGAAGGAGGGGGGGGGGGGTAGATAGTGAAAAAAAGGGATAAAAGGAAAACGGAATGGAAAGAGATGAGGAAAAAAAGGGTGAACGGGGGTAGAAACAGCAAAGGTATGGAGAAAGGGTCTTGGAAGAAAGAGAAAGAGAAGAGGAAACAAAAACGAGAAAGTAGCAAAGTCCTCGGTGGACGAGGGTGGAAGGTCACCTAACGGATATGAGAGAGACTGGAGGGTGTCGAGGGGACGGGTGAAAGCCAACGCGCGAACTAAAAACTGTCGACCCTCCGTAAGATAATTCCCACCAACAGGTTTATATATTTGAAAAACAAGCAAAAAAAAAAAAAATAACAAAAAAATTAATCGAAAATGTCGCTAGGCAAAAAGTCGAAAAATGGGGTGAAATTGTGTTGTTGTTGTTGTTTTTTTTTCAAAATCGTTGCAGACTACAATATCAACCCCTTGGCCAAAATCATCCCTCCGAGCCGGTCGATACTAAAATATTTCTTTACCTACTGCAAATTTTCATAATTCTAATGAAATTCTATCAAAATCTTGACTCTCACCCCACCTCCCCCTACACCCCTAAACCACCCCTTCCATGAGGACGCTAATCAACGACTACCCTAGTGACACACAGCCTGTGTTAAAAACCACGAACTCTCCCGATGTCTCACGAGTCTTATTACACATTCTCGACGAGCGATCCAACTTTTCATCCCTCTCGCAACAAAAAATCAACAAAAAAATGAATCGAAAATGTCGCTAAGCAAAAGGTAAAAAATGGAGTGAAATTGTTTCTTTTTTTTCAAAATCGTTGCAAACTACAATATCAACCCCTTGGCCAAAATCATCCCTCCGAGCCGGTCGATACTAAAATACATCTCTACTCCAAATGTTCATAATTCTAATGAAATTCTATCAAAATCTTGACTCTCACCCCACCTCCCCCTACACCCCTAAACCACCCCTTCCATGAGGACGCTAATCAACGACTACCCCAGTGACACACAGACTGCGTTAAAAACTACGAATTCTCCCGAGTCTTATTACACATTCTCGACGAGCGATCCTACTTTTCATCCCCCTCTCGCCACTTTCATCCCTCTCGTAAAGTCCGCGACTTACGCAGCCGGTTCTCCATTCCCCCACCTCTCTCCTTCCTCGTTCTACCACCGTCTTATCGGTATTACAGTATTGCGGAGTGCGTTGTACACAGGCTCGACCAATCTCGTGAAAATCAGCAGCGGAGCGGCGAGCGAGAAACGTTGAGAGGCAAAAGCGGATAGAGGGCAACGAGAGAGAGAGAGAGATGAGGTTGGCGAAGAGAGGAACGGTAAGGGGTGGAAGATGGAATATAGTAGTCGGGTCTTTGGGTACTACGACTTTGCACACGATGAGGGTAGTACACGTAGGTCTCTCCTCGCATATATATATATATATATAGACACAAATAAATACGTCCATGTATATCGTCCCTGCTATATAGATATACGAATTTCCTTACACACTTAACACCAGCAGCGCAGCAGTGGCAAATAGTGCCGAGGCACGAGACTCTCTGTATTTCTATATACGTATATATATATATATATATATATATATATATATATATATGTATATATGTGTGTATGTATGTATAGACGTGTATAAGAGTGAGATAGTATTGGTGTAAGGGTCTCCGTGGAAATTTACCGGAGCGCGAGTTACGGGGAAGTTGCCCGTGGCTCGTTGAACGCGCCCCCGTCGCGGCTTTCCTCTTCTCCCTCCACTCTCTCACTCTCTCTACTCTCTCTCTCTCTCTCTCTCTCGTTCTTTCGTACAGTATACGAGCTATCTCGCTCGCTCAGCAGCAACGGCAGCAGTAGCGCGAGAAGAGAACGACGACGACGACGACGACGACGACTACGACGTCGGCTAAGAGCAAAGGGGCGCCAAGGGTTCGGGTCGCTGCTAGTCCGTGGGAGGAGGGTGAGCCCCGCGGGGTGCGCGACGCTGACGAGGGGGTTGGGACCACCGTGGCAATATATATATATATATATATGTATAGTTGGGTACGAAGAGAAAGAGAGAGAGAGAGAGAGAGAGAGAGAGAGAGAGAGAGAGAGAGAGAGAGAGAGAGAGAGAGAGAGAGAGAGAGAGAGAGAGAGAGAGAGAGAGAGAGAGAGAGAGAGAGAGAGAGAGTCAGGCAACGGGTGGACGCGCGACAACGAGGTTTCGCGAGAAGCGAGCGAGGGAGATAGAGGGAAGAACGCAGCGGACGAACGGACGCGAGAGGTCGCGGCTAGGGTTGGGGAAAAGGCAAGGGGACGGTAGTGACGGTGGCGGAGGTGAGGGCGACGGGGTGGCGGCGGAGGGGAGGGGGTGAAACGAACGACGAAGGCGACTAGAGGAAGGCTGGAGAGGAGGGAGGGTCGAAGGAGGGTGGAGAAGGAGCTCTCGCGAGAGAACACGCTACCGTTCGGTGACATTTTCGTATATATGTATAGGTCTACGAAAATATATATATATATGTGTGTGTATATGTGTCTGTGTATGTATATATGTATGTATGTATGTATGTATGTATGTAGGAGTTTGTGTACAGTAGCGTTCATAAAATTTGGTGAAATCGAGTGGATTTAAAATCCTCGGTAAGGTACGAGATGTTGTGCCCTTCGAGGGAAGAAAGTTTCTTTCTCACTTTTTTAGACTATAATTTCGGACGAGGCAACAACGCGGAGAAAGAACCGCGATCGTTGGAACACGGTAAAACTTCAATTTCATACGCGGCACTTCGTTCGGTGACTTTGAAAGAATTGTTTTTTTCTTTTGTTTTTTTTTTCATAAGAACGTGCGAAACGCGACATAACTTCTGTTTGTTTTATATGAAAACAACGAGACTTCCGGTTTATAGGAAGATTCAATTTTAAGTGGAATAATACGTCGTTGATAAATGTTTGGGTGAAATATTTGTTTATTTCGGAATTTGAGGGATGAAAAAAAGGACGAGTTAAAGGGACGAGGGAAAAAAACGGGTGAAATTCGGATCGGAGAAAAAGAGTAGGAAAAAAAAGGGGAAAAATTGTTCATGGTTTTTTCTTCTTCTTTTTGTGCATCTGGTCAACGAACTTGTGGAAGGTACTATAGATCGTTGGAAAGCCAGAGGGGGTAGCGAATAGAGAGGGGTATGAAGGGTGAAGAGGGGAATAGACGAGAGAGGTTGGCCGTTGGTGCCCTGGCGTGGATGAGAAGAAAGCTAGAGCAGAGAGGACGAGCGGAGGATGAGACGAAGTGATGGTACGACGGGCACACAGAGATGGAACCAGAGAGTGAACCAGAAAGAGAGAGAAAGAGAGAGAGAGAGAGAGAGAGAGAGAGAGGAGAGAAGATGTTGGTAGTAGCGCTCTGCGGAATATAGAGAAGAGGATGAGAGGCTAGCGAGCAAGCAGGCGAGTACTACGCGGCGGAAGGTGCCAGCGGGTCGACGAGAAACGTCGAGGCTCTCTCGGTACTATACTACCCCTATATATATATATATATATATATATATTCATCGTTATGTAGCGAAGCATATGTATAGTGCTGGAGTAAAATATAATATATATATATATTCTCAAAACTACAGGAAACGACAGAATAATAAAGATAACAATTTTATTGTGCCGGCCATGTCCCCTATCTCCGAATCAGCCGTATGACACGTATAACGAAACTAGCAAAAAAAAAGTTCGTCAAAAACGGATGTTAGGGGACAAAAATGTCGATTATCGCATCGAAAAATATGTACGAGTCGAGTTTGAAATTTGTCGGAACTTTGACACACGTGATATTGGAGAGAATATAAGGGTTGAAAATTGTTTTTGGTAATTAAGGTGTGCAAAATTGGTAATGATAATGAGTTTTAACAAAAATAAATTGTCAATTTTGTATTACTGTGTCGATAGTAGTGATCGTAACAATAACGATATAAGAACAACAATAACAATAATAATCCAATGTTTCAACCCCTAATCTCAGTCGATTTTTATCATCAAATTTCTTTATCAATAATTATTTTATCAAGATCTACTTAAATCCTACATTTTCCTTATAATCCGACGAAGCGTATAGACACGTGAGAAAAAAAGCATTCCGAGCTGGTCGCCGAACCCTCGCCTCTCGGCTTTTATCTAGAGAGTGTGGACCATCCGATGTCACTGTTGGCTCACAGCTCTAACTTTGCGAATTAATATCTCGACCAATTTTCATTCTAGCACAATTAAACAAAAAATGAAAAAAGAAAATCATTTTGTTTGTATCGACGTCAACTACATAGGTATTATTCCTGCCCAGACCTAACACCCTGTATATATATATATATATATATATATATATATATATATATATATATATATATATATACACATATATCTATAGTGTACAGTGGTTAGCTCAGCAAGGGAGAGGACGTAGCGCGAAACGCGGTCGAAAGGGGGATTGCACACGTGTGCTGTGCGAATGAGTTGAACGAAGCGAGTACGAGAAAGAGAGAGAATGAGAGAGTCAGAGAGAGAGAGAGAGAAGTACGTAGAATATACGACGACGCCGATGGTGGTCACAGGGAGCGCAGAGGCCAGAGGCATTGCCTATGTGTTAGCCGCTAGATGGCTATGGCTAGCGGGAACGTGGTACGAACAAGAGAGAGTGCGAGAGAGAGAGAGAGAGAGAGAGGGAGATGTCCAGAGAGCGCGAAGAGAAGTAACGCCGATGTAGTGGTTGGTCCGTGTATATTCTGCAGTAAACGGGCACAGGCCTCTCTCTGCTCTCTCGTCGTCGTCGTCGTCGTCGTCGACGACGACGACGGGGACGACGACGACGACGACGACGACAACGACGGACCCTCGCATGGCCTGCAGCTGTCTCCTAACCCTCCCCCTCCCCATCCTCCCTTTTCACGTCTCTCTCGTCGCGCAACCCTCGCCGGCCTTCTCGCCACGTTCGTACATACATATATGTCTACACACACACACACTATATATATATATATATATATATAGATACGCTTCCAACCTTCCCAATCCTCAGAGAGCGTGGGCTCTCTCTCTCTCTCTCTCTCTCTCTCTCGAAGCAGCAGCAGCTCACGAGAGAACTTCGCTCTCTCGCGGACCTCTATATTTTCTCTCTCTCTCTCTTTCGTTCTACACGCATATATAGGGTGAACGTTACCCAAGCACAAGGGTGAGAGAGTAAGAGAGAGAGGAAAAAGCTCGCGATGTGCTTGCACGCTCTCTGTGTCGAGCTCGAGCTCAAACGAGAGAGAGAGAGAGAGAGAGAGAGAGAGAGAGATAGAGAGTACGAGCGAAAATGAACGGCTCTCGCGCGTTCTCCATTTCTGTCTTACTTCGCCAATTTCCCCATTTTCTCTCTCTCTCTCTCTCTCTCGCACGTTCCATACCTCCTCGAGCTTCTCCACGGGTTCTCTTCATCCCGTTATACGTATATATATGTGCACGTAGCTATACATATATATATATATAGAGCGTGAACGCTGAAACCTCACCCTCTGAGGTTCTCTCTTCCTCTTCATCCCGCCCAACCCTCGTTCTCCACGAACCCAACCCAACACCCTCTCGCTCTCACTCACTCTCTCTCTCTCTCTCTCTCTCTCTCTCTCTCTTGGCCTCAACGCTTTCTGCTTCGCACCCTGTATACCTATACAACCCCCTTTTCTACTTCATCCCCCCCCCCCTCCCTTTCACTCTCCTCCTCCTCATCCCTTCGCCTTCCTCTCGTTCGTTCTCGTCCTCTATAACGCCACGGCACACAACCCTCTCGCCTCACTCCCCCCCCCCCCCCCTCCTCGCTCGCGCTTTCTGTGTAATGTACTAGAGAGAGGCATACCCCCGCGAACCGACCGTAGAGGAACCCACCCCAGTGTAAATACATAGCTGCAGACACACGACGACCGACCGCGCTTCAGCGGCAGCAATACTCCACCATACACACATATATACATATATATGTATATATGTATGTATATATGGGCTGTGTGTTATATATATATATATACACTAGCGACCATCGCAGGCGGTACACCAGAGGCAAAAGCATAGAGGAAAGCCGAGGTACCCTCTCTGGGTTTAGGTATAGAGGGAGTCAGAGTGAGAGAGAGCGAGAGAGAGAGAATGAGGAGAGCCAGAAGCAGAAGCGCAGCAAACGCGCTGGCTTGCGCTGGAACAGGCAACGCTCTCTCGCCACCAACGCTGCCACGGCCTCAGGGGCTCTCTCTCTCTCTCTCTCTCTCTCTCTCTCTCGCTCTCTCTCTCTCTTCGATCGCTCGCTCTCTCGCGCGGTCTATGCTTCCTCCTCCCCGCGCTCTGCTCTTGATCTTCGTCTCCCTTTTGGGCTTCTCTCACTCTCTCTCGATCCCTTTCTGCTTTATCCCTCTCCGTCTCTCGAGAGAGCGCCCTCTCACTCTCTCTCTCTCTCTCTCTCTCTCTCTCTCTCTCTCTCTTTCTCTCTCGCTTTTGCCACGAGAGTTAACTCGCGATGGAGAAAACGGTGGACGGGATATCCCTGAGCGCGAACCACTCTATAGTTGGATGTGCCACGAGGTATATCGAGGTATACTTCCTTCAGTATGTGTGTTATACCAGTATTTTGTTTCCTATATCTGTGTATGTGTGTGTGCCCGGGAGAGAGGGGGTGCAGAGTTTAAGCCCACGAGATATAGGGAATGCAAGTTGGCCAGTATAGCGTTAAATATGTGTGTATGTGTGTGTGTGTGGTTTCTACGTATGCGTGTAGGTGTTGTCGAAAACGCGTCGGTGGGTGAGAATTAAGCATGGTATGTACCTGTGTCAGGTAGGTATAAGGTAAGGATGGGCTTAGTTACAAATATGGTATGGAGGACCTTCGTACGAGGGTGGAAAATGGAGAGGAGTAGGGTGGAGAGCAGAGTGAAAGAGAGAGAGAGAGAGAGAGAGAGAGAGAGAGAAAGAGAGAGAGAGAGAAAATGAGTGACGAGGTTATTAGCATGGGAGCGGGGTTGTACCGTTATGATTGTATTTACAGGAAGTGAATTTGCTGGTTTGTTGGTTAACGAGCGTTCGAGGAAGGCTTCGCTTTTTGGGGGATGAATTGTTACGATAGCAGTTTTTTTTCTTCTTTTTTTTTCATTGTAATTATTATAATTCATCATTATGTTTTTTTTTATCGACGGACGAGATTGACGAGTCGACGAGAGAATAGAAATAGGGGTTGAGAAAACGAGAATTGAAAAAAAAAAATAATCGTCGATGAAATCTTGAGAGCGACATCGAGGGAACGCGATTAGCACGATCGAGACTCTGACACTAGGATTTCGAACGGTCGACGGCTTTAAAATCAAACGCGGTTTTATTCGATCCCGATTAATATATTCATGACGATTTGTCAGAGGCGCGTAGTGATAAACGGGGATGATAATAATGATGATGATGTGTTTTGTAAATGGGGCGAGAAGATAAAAGAGAGAGAGAGAGAGGTCAGAAATGGGGAAGCCCTAAAGATTGCTTATCTATACGTTCACGTTTAGTCAATTTATAATACGTTGAGCTATCTCGGTTGTACACCACTATATACATATACACATATATATATGAATATATAGATATACATATAATAGTATATATATGTATTGACAGATAGATATAGTCGGTCACGAGATCACCAAGTGGAAAAGTCGGTAAAGCGAACAAGTTGAAACTTCAATAGAATGGACCGAGGGAACACCCCATGTTATATATATATATATATATATATATATATATATATATATATATATGTATATTGCGTAGACGAAACTTTGCTAATTCATACACCAGAGGGGTTCAAAACATCCCCTAACCGTATCATTTTATATTGAATATACTCATCCATGAATATATATATATATATATATATATATGTGTGTGTGTGTGTGTGTGTGTGGGTGTGTGTGTATAAAATGGTTGATGGCTTAAGCGCTCAACGGATCTAACGACCCCTGAAATAACAGCTCGAACGCTTTACACGTGTTCCGGGAGTCAGAATTAAACGAGTGCGGAATCTTATACGTCGATAAACACCCGAGAGGGGGCGGTGACGATGAAATAACAATATTTCTTTCGTCGAAATATACAAATTTTATATCGACACTGATCGATAACCGATGATTCGACGATAATTAAATTGATTACAAAAAAATTGCGATCGTGACGAATAAAATGAAAAATAGAATTTTTATTTATCGAAAAAAACAAAAAAAATGGACACGCGAAATTATCTCGTATTCTCGAGTAATAAAAATCTTTTCCAGGTCGGGGGGATGAAACATCCCTCGCTTATTTTCCCTTTATGCAAAAAGTGTCGCAACGGCGTAAATTCACCCGAGATCCTCGAGGGGATTTCACTTTTCTTTTTTTATTCGGTATTTTTTTTATTATTTTTATTTTTTTTACCATCGCTCTCTTCCACCTCGGACTAGACTTTCGTTCGTCGATTAGTTTCTCCCCCATTCTCGGGGATTCGTACGCGTTACTACGTATCCTCGCGATCTCGTTGACCACGGGGATCGAATTTCGACGCGCGACGCAACGCGAGACCGGAGGTCGATCGAAGAAAACAAAAAAAAAACAAATCGCATTTCCATCAAGAAAACAAAAAATACACATATATATAATTAGTACGATCGATCAGGTAACCGTCAATCTCGGAATAATTTCAATCTTGCTCGATTAATAAAAATAATATTATCTCTCGAATCGTTCGGAATAAATCGTTAACGTACTCCGTGACAATTATTCATCTTAATTAACAATATTTTTCTTCACATTTTTATCCTCTCCCCCGAATCAACAAATTATTTTAACAAAAAAATACAGATTCTTATGCGAAAACCCTGATTACGACATAATGTCATCTTTCCGTCATTTCCCTCATGCAAATACACGTATTGTTATAATACTCTGCCATCTATATATACCAATATATATAAAATTACATATATACATATATACATATATATATATATAATAAACACATATATAATTCACGTATTTACCTTAATTACCAATCATTTTCTTCACCACATTTTTACCCTCTCCCCCGAATCAACAAATTATTTTAACAAAAACTACAGATTCTTATACGAAAACCCTGATTACGACGTAATGTCATCTTTTCGTCATTTCCCTCATGCAAATACACGCTATACGTATTGTTATACGCTATACGTGTTGTCTATATACATATAGGCAGTTATTACATAGCGTATCAGGGATCGAACACATGCATTATGCCATCTATATATATAATTCACGTACTATAAGGCTATATACATATATCGTTCTAGGAGTTCTCCCTCGTTTCGTTCTCATTCCCTTCCGTACCGCCCCCCCTGCCCCCAACTCCTCCCTAACCACTCCTCCTCGTACCCGCCACCGTCATCCTAAAGCTTTCGCGCTCTCACGTCGATCGTGAGCCTCGCACACACGCGTTATTGGAACCGTGGCTCGACGAGGCCAAAGTAGCCCGAAGCCCGCGATTTTAGTCTCTCTTTCTCTCTCTCTCTCTCTCTCTCGCGTTCGCTTTTCTCTATTTCTGTCTCGCTCTTTTCTCTACTCGTCGTTTTCTCGTGCGCACACGGCGGGTGGCAGCCGAAAGTCCCTGACGCTGTATAACGCGTTCCGTCGGGGCCGAGAGAGGGAGTCACTCTGTTGGCCACGGGGTGGCCCGAGGGACGGCGAGAGGGGGGGGGGGGAGGGAATGTGGGAAAAGGATATGCGCGTGATGTGATGCGCGAGAGTGAGAGAGAGAGAGAGAGAGAGCGTGGTAAGGGGCGGTGGGGCCGGGCGAGGGGGGAGGGGGGATGAAGGAGTGATGAGAGAACTCGAACTCCTAGGGTGGTGGCGGAACCAAGAGTGGAGGGTGGCTCGAGGGGGGCGGAGGGGTCGAAGGGGGATGAAATCCAACCCCGCGACGACTTTTCGTACGCGACCCCGCGCTTTGCCGGACGCTGTGCAACGACAGAGTCTATGTGTGTGTGTGTGTGTGGACGAGAGAGAAAAAGACCTCTACACACACATACACACATACAAATATATATATATATATATATATATATATGTACAAACGAGATTCGAAAAAGACGAGAGAAGCGTCGTCGAACGCTTATTCTCTCTCGCTCTCTCTCGCTCTCGCATCGTGTGAGTATAGCGTTACAGGGAACAACCGACTCGCACGTATAGTTCTATATACATGTATATATATATATATATATATATATATATATATATATATATAGATATATGTATTGATTGGATCGTACCGTTGCTATAAGGTTGCTGATCGATAGTTGAAACTAAAAGTAACGAGATACGCCGCTTTTAGACGATCCCGCGAACTCCTACGTGTTATATATACAATATATATATATATATATATTTGTATATACTGTTCTTCCTGTATATATATATATAGGTTTGTAGTACTTTACTCTGAGAATAGGACACACGTTAAATCCAGATACAGGTCTATCGATCTTTCTCTCGTATTGCCCCCCCCCCCTTCTCCTCCAGCCATCTCGTTCCATTGCTTCTCTCACCTCTCCTCTCGTCCATTGACTTTTATATAGCATTTCGAGCCTCACTCGAAAGACCTCTTCGTCTCGTTGTTTTTTTTTTGTTTTTTTTTTTGTTTTTTTTGCTTCGTCCGCTTTTTTCCTACCACCATCTTCCCCCGACAATTACCTGTATAAATCCGTCGTGTCTATTTCATTTTTGTTTCGCCCCGTTTGAGCCCAAGATCTCCTCACGTTTGTATCGAGAGCGTATCGAGAGCGTATCGAGGAACGATCGCTTTTTATAGCTCTATAGCTATTTCTTTCTTTCTTTCTTTCTTTCTTTTTTTTTGTTACGCTCCAGTTTTATCGGTTTTTATTTGACCAGTCGCGAAATTTCATCGAAATCGGATTTCTTACCCGTTTAGCGATATTAACGTGACGTAAATTCAAACGAGGTTAATTAATTTAATTACGAAAATGAAATCTTTAATATATCGATGATAATTTTTGTTTTTTCTTTTTCTTTTTTATCGTGAAATCGGAGATGAGAAATATTTCGTGAGCGCGCGAGCACGGGGATGAAACCGGAAAGAGTGGCATCTCTCTCTCTCTCTCTCGCTCTCTCTTTCAGCGCTGTTTGCGTCGAGCACAGGCGTGGCAGACGCGTGATGTTGTGCACGCTCTCTCGGAGCCCACGGCAGCGGCTCTCGGGACGATAATTTTTCCCCTTTCGCAGCGGGCGGTCCTATATAGCGCGATGCGCGTCTGGGCCTCTTCGTGAGGTGATGCTATACAGCTGCTCGACACACACACACACACACACACACATATATTTATTATATAGCGGTCGGTTTTACCGTTGTTGCCGATGGTTCTGCTTCGCGACGAAAACGAGGGTTCGTTTTCCTGGTGGGTTTCGCGGGCTCGTTTAGCGAGAGGAGAAACCGCGCGACAGCGTCGCATCACCGTTTACTTTACCAAAGAACGACGAGTCAGGCGAGAGAGAGAGAAGGGAGAGAGCGAGAGAGAGAGAAGGGAGAGAAAGAGAGAGAGAGAGAGAGAGAGAGGGATAGCGTAGTGTTAGTTACATAGGAAAAAGGATGATCGTAAGAGGAGGAAGAGAAACGAGAAGGCAAGGATGAGAAAAGAGCGTGGGCCTCACCCTCGCGAGAATATATTTCACGGTGTATATTTCTCTCAACCCTCGCCCCCTCTCTTTTCACTCGCACTCGCCTATATATATATACATCGTTACGCGGAAGAAAAAAAAAACTTTTTCCTCGCGAACTTCCTTATACTGCCAAGAATTCGCGACTCTTTTTCACGCCGATCTCCAAAAATCCGCGAATCACAATAATCGACAAATATTATTCGCCATTTAATTAATTTCCATTTACTATTTTTCGATCGGTCATTTTTCTCAAATTAGTTCGTTCCCGAATCTTCCATCCTCGATCCTTTATTCGTCGAATTTTATAAAATTCGAAAAATTTCGCAGCGACCAGCAGGGGGAATGGGGGGAGGGGAAATTTTACAATTTTCCAAAATCGGCCAATGATTGTCCTCGCGTCTCGTGTTTCAGCATTTTTAAACGTACGTTTCAAGATGTACGTGGGTGTGTCTATATACATAACGGGCGGTTGTATATCTTTCTCCCCCCCCCCCCCCTGTCCCGAGTTTCACGACGAGAACGCGGGCTCGACAGGGTCGAATTTTGAACGAGGGCGAAACCCCGTACGAAGAATCTCGTAGGCTCGAACTATACAACCGCGGCTTCGCAACTTCTCTCTCTCTCTCTCTCTCTCTCTCTCTCTCTCTCTCTCTCTATATATATATATATATATATATATATATATATATATCGTATCTTTGTATATCTATGTATGTATTCGTCGTGTTTCACAGCGCTTTTGACCGTCTTCTAGGTATAGCCGAGAGCCGAGGATCGACCTTGTCCCGCGGCCTCATCCTAATCTGGCAAAATGTCTGTGTCTGTTGGGTCTCTCTTTCTTTCTCTCTCTCTCTTTCTCTCTCTCTTTCGCCCTTCGAATTTTGTGAGCCACCATATTCTTCCCCCCTTTTGGCGTATTCGCTTCGCGTCGTTAGTCGCCCCCTCCCCCTGTCTCCCTTTGCCGAATGTTTCTTCACCCGCCGAATGTTCATTCGCCCCCCCGCCCCTCTTTTTTTCTCTCTCTCTCTCTCTCTATCTGTCTATTTCTTCTTCTTTCTTTCTCGCTCTTTCGACCGTTTACAACCACGCTTTTGCTTTCACGTTCGCGCAGGATGACACCCGCAATGAAAACGCACCGCGCGGGCACCGTTGCTTCGTCGTTGTACGACGCGGCGTTTCAGGGCCGCCTCGTGACGCTCGCGTGTGGAAATAAATATTTTTGTTTTTCTGTTTTCTTCCAAGAGTTGTCGCGCATTTTCTTGATCGTCGTTCGTGAGAAATTCATTAGAAATTGGTGGAAATAAAAATTGAAATTGGAAAAAAAACGTAATTCTTTCTAATTTTTGAAAATATTTTGAAATTTTGTAAATATGCAAAATTATTCTCGATTAATTAATAAATTAATGAAAACAAAAATTTTTCGTAATAGCAAATTAATCAATTACAGAAATAAACGATTTTATTCGATAAATTCCCGAAATAATTAACGATCAAAACACAAATCGATCATCGATCGACCTTTAATCGAGCTCTTCGACGATCTCGAAAATCACCCTCGATTATCAATTTTCTTAAAAAAACGACATGATAATAAAAAAAAACAACTCGTTATCGCCCTCGGCTAATCATACCCTCCTGCCTTAAGGGTTAATCCTCCCGTCGACATAACGAGAAAAAAGAAAAGAAAAAAAAGAAGCCGTGTAAACCGAGAAAGAGCGTCGCGAGGAAGATTTCGAACGAGGCGAATAAATAAGCGTTAACTCGCAGTCTGACAGAGAGCTAGTGAAGGAAGAGGAGGGGAGGGGTGGCAAACGAGAGAGAGAGGATTTGCATTCGTTACGCTTCGAGAACGTAGCGACGAGGGTAGAAATTATTTCTCGTCGACGATGGTTAAGCTACGCGGCCGTCTCTCGTCCTGGACGCTCGAAATCGCGCGCCCCGTTCACCATCTCTACGTCACGAGTCGTTCGCGTTTCGGGACTTTTCGTGTATTACCGGGAACGCGCGGACAGCGGGCGGTCCCCGAAACGTTTCGCTCGCGACGTTAAAGCCGACGTAAAATCGCAGGGGCCCCTTTTACCGAGGGCGACGACGAGGGGTAGGTTGATGAAAGGGGCGAGGAGAGGGAGATGGCGACTAACCAGAAACGGGGGTTGAAATAACGGGAAGTCGATGAGTCAAAGCACACGCCGCGACTAATTTCTATCGAAACGTTCGTCCAATCGCTCGTTGCAATTCTCGCGTTTCGTTGGGAAAATCACATCGCGACGTAGCGAATTACGAAGAAAAAATGTTCGGTTGAAAATTAATTTATCAAAAAATTTGATAATTTTCGGTTTTGTTTTTGTTTTTTTTTGTTGCAGGAAACGAGGAAATTGCGTATTAAGGGAGTCCACCAGTGCGAAATTTTGAAAACAATCTGAAGAGCAGTCGTTCGTCGGAACTTTTGATGCTCGGTTAATTTTAAACGCGTTTTTCTCGAAACTACATTTTTAAAGTTACTGCAGTTATAACTCGAAGACGAATCATCCGATCGATTTGATTCTTGTCGCAGCTTCTTTTATATTGTGTTTCTACATACCACGAACCTCCAGTTTTCCGATCGAATAAAAATTGTAATTTTGGTAGGCCAAAAATCATCAAATTTTCGCGCGAAATTTGAAACTTAAAAAAAAAACTCCTATTTTGTTCAATTAAAATTTTTGCTTTTCGTCCGAGGTCCATGGTACGGGAAATACCTTCTAGTTTAATAAACTTTTTGTTTTTTATTATTTCAGGCACTGTCAAGGTCGCTATCACCGCAGCAGTGGGGGAACTTTTTTTTTTGGAGCCTTGGGAGATTACGAATAACTCGCTACATTTTCAATGTTTTGGTCCACAAATTGTATAATGTCTTTATTATATATCCATTAATATATCCTTGAAACATTAAAACATTCCATGCAGTAGTTTTTTTTTTAAACCCAAAAATCACCTTTTTTCTTTGCGTTCTCACTAGTGGACCCCCTTAACCGTAGAACCCTGAACAAGGGTCGTTTGTGTCCAGGTCAAATCTTTCAACGTTAGGCACTATTAGATCCTTCAATTTGCAAAATAAATATCTTGTTTTCACAAAACTTGTCAAAATTTTCCATATTTCTTTTTTTCAGAAAGGATGTGATTTCCACTAATAACGCATTAGAATTTTGTATTCATACCTAAAACAACAGAAGATATGAATTTTCAAACAATTCTACCGTAAACAGCCTACAAACCTTCGAATTTTGATAAAAATGTTTATTGAAAAAGGAATTTTCAGGGCTGGCAACAATTTTATCGCATAACTAGGAGTCCGAAGGAGCCCCACGATTTTTTTCATATTCTTCCTCACGGAATGACATAGTCAAATAAGCGGTGAACGCAAAGGACCTAAAAACTACGACATGGGACTAGGGTTAATTAATTTATATAGGTATTAATTGTATTTTAAAAAAGGATTAGAAATAATATTAGCATAATTGTACAGTTA
The DNA here is from genome assembly GCA_951802705.1 of Netelia virgata. Taxonomy (NCBI): domain Eukaryota; kingdom Metazoa; phylum Arthropoda; class Insecta; order Hymenoptera; family Ichneumonidae; genus Netelia; species Netelia virgata. Next base: position 3,103,947 of record OX637867.1, on the reverse strand, counting down.
ATCATCGTTACTGATTAGAAAGAACAAAAAAAGGGGTAAAAGTAAGAAGAACAAAAGTTTAGCCGCCGAGGGTACAAGACAGAGGACAAACTTTGAGAGAGAGAGAGAAAGACGCTCGTATTCTATCCGAATTTATTTTTTTGTTTTTCCGTCACTTTTTTTTCTTTTTTTCTCTTCTCTCTCTCTCTCTCTCTCTCTCTCTCTCTCTGGTAAGTTCTCGAATATAAACCGACGGTGAGAAGACTAACCCGCTGCGCGTAAACGCGACTGGCGTAACGGGGGGTTAACGAAAAGTATTCCAAGACTGTATGTGTATATATATATATATATATATATATGTATATATTCTGTGTAGCCAGGTTAGGGGATGTAGGCGAGGATAGAGCCGAGAGTAGAATCGATGTGTGTGTGTGTGTGTGCGTGCGCACGCATCGGTATAGCCGAGCGTGAGGGACCGTCACGCACGTACGCCCATCTCCCGGGGAACCCCCGCGTTGTTCTCTCTCTCTCTCTCTCTCACTTTTTTCGCTCGCACTCTCTCTCTCTCTCGCCCTATTTTTCTCGTTTTCTTTTTCCCGCTCGCACTTTCTCCCTTACGATCGGCACCAGTCCCTCCGCTTCGGATAACTCGCAATCCCGCAATTCGTGCGCACCAGGAGATATTCAACAATTTCTAGCCTGGGTTTACACCCCTCTCCTTCTCTCCGTCATCCCCTTGCTGTCACCGTCTCACTACTGGACTCTCGCCTAAGCTTTTTCCGTCGCGGCGATTAGTCGCTCGGTCGGCCATTTTGAATTATTTTCAACCCTCTCGCTGACGGTGAACGATCGATCGAGTCGTTCGATTTTGATTCGATTTTCATTCGATCCTAAAAATTAATTAAAAAGAAAGAAAAAATAGAAAAATCATTGCAAATCGAAAGATTCGTATATTTTGCAAAAAATAAACAAATAAAAAACGCGAATTTAGTACGCAAATTTACAAACGACGTTTTTTTCATACATTTTTTCAACCTCGAATTATCACGAGCGGCACAAAAATGTGATTTTCTCACTCGAGTTCCGCGATGGTTTTCTCGTCTGTCTCGTCGCGAACGGAGCACCGCGTGGACGTAGATGCAGTAAAAAAAAAAAAAAGCGCGAGGGACGGATGGGTCGACGAAGGGCTCGAATTTCTCAACGCGCGACTCGCCGTATTTCGTTTAAAAAAAAATGTTGTTCTCTCCCTCTCTTCTCTATGTTCGGTCACGGTCGTTTCTAAGTTCGCCCTCGAGGGGAACTACGCTGTATATATATTATATCTCACAGGGTAAAAATACTATACACATATATACCTATATATATATACGTAAATATATTTTTCCACGATCTCGCTTTTCTCGCGGGCCGAACGAAAAGAGCGTCCCTCGCGGCACTTTTACCTGCGCGCAAATAGAGAAAGGGGCCAAGTGCATATATATATATATATATATATATATATATATATAAACTGACAGCCCCGGAGATAGAGAAAAGCCCTTACCCTCGAGCGCTTTCTCCGCAGCGAAAATTTCGCCCCCCCAGAATCGATCCCTCTCGCTCGTTTCTCATACTTAACCCTCCCTTTTTCCTGGCTTCTCTCTCTCTCCCTCTCTCGCTATCTCTCTTGTGGGGTGCGTATGTGTGTCTTTGTGTGTGTGCACGTGTTTACGCGCGCCACGCTGCCCTTTCGCGCATCGACGACCCTTCCTCCTATTCACTTCGTCCTGTTTTCTTTCGCGGCTTAGACACACACACACACACACACACATATATCTCTTTTACCCTGAGAATCTCGCGAGAATTTGTCCGTCGGTGGTGTTTTTTTTATCTACCACGAATCGAGAAAAATGAAACATGGAAAAAAAAGAACATAAATTTCTCTACTTTTTTTGTTTACGAATATTTCAAATTATCGTACGTCGATTAAATTTCGATAAAAGTCGTGAAATTATGAATTTTTTTTCGTTCGAATTTTTGTTAATTGATAGAAAAATTGACGATAAGGAAATATTCACGAGATTGAATTTTACGTCCAGGCTCGTGTATACCTACGTGTCTTAATTTTCATTTCGCGCGATTTCTATCACGCGTCACTCCCGGCCTAAAGGGGGGGGGGGGAAGAAAACGCGGATGAGGAAATCGCCTCGTCGTCCTCGTCGTCGTCGTCGGGATTGCCGAGGCGATGTAACAATTGATCGGAAGGTTCGATCAATTTCTCATAAATCGAATGTGTCAGAGTCAGAAAACAACGGTTGCAAGTTGCGAAAAAAACGTCAACAAAACCAAAAAAACAAAAGCAAAACTCAAGGAAAAGAGGAAAGAAAACGGAAAATTCATTGCGGGAAATTGATTTTCGCAAAGTAAATAGAGTCATTTTTCCTCTCTCTCTCTCTTTCCCGGTACTTCCGAGTTCCTAAGTAATTGGGCAATCGTCGATCCCGTCAGAAGCGGGTAAATACGAGAGACGTGCATGCCCGACCGGAAGTGGCAGTGGGGGGTGAGAGAGAGAGAAAGAGAGAAAGAAAAAGGGCGAGGGTGGAGGACGCGGTACGTTGGGAAAATTTGCAAAGCGGAACTGCAGGTGCTCTCTCTAAAAGTTGTCCAACCCCACTTCTCCGTTTTCAACGTTATCCCAACAACCAATATATATATATATATGTATTTCTATATAGAAGGAAACGAACGTGAGCCAGCAGAAGTAGCGACCGTTCGATCGCGAAACGAAAAGCGTGGCGTGCACCCACCCACGCGATCCGTTTCTACCGCGCCCACTTTATATATATATATATATATATATACTATATATGTATGTATGTATGTATGTATGTATGTATGTGTATAAAAAGAGGGGAGAGTTTCGTCAATTATCCGAGATTATGAGAAAGTCCTGCAATATAAACTTTTTCGCTGCTCGTCCGACCGCTGCCGGGCAAACAGGTACTTTGCCTTCGAACTAATACACATATATATATATATGTATACGTATGTTATAGATATATGTATATGTACAATAACCTAAAGTAGCTGTGGTAGGTGGAGTTGGGCATACATAGACGCGTATCGATCCTTGACTTCGTCCTCGTGGCGAAAGTACACGACGATATAGTATGTAATACGTGCATACCTATGTATATAAACATATTGACGTTATACATAGGTATGAAAAATTGAAAATTAAAAGATTATACGAGTCAATCGTTCGAATAATATTCGAACGATTGGCCGGGCGGCAGTGCATTAAATTCTTTAAAAATACCATAATTAATTTCCTTTCCGCGAATCACTCGTGTGATACAATATATATCATTTCCAGTAATTTCGTAAAATTACAATTTGTTTCACATTATTTTATCAAATTTGATATTTTTCAAAAATTTGTATAAAATTGTGTAAATTGTCATTTTTTGTGTGTTTTTTTCAAATTAATTCTTGTAAATTGTTACGAAGGTCGCGAGGGTTTTTACCAGACGCGTTGTTTTTTTCTTCGTTTCTTTCGTGTGTCCGATCGCTCTGTCGGAAAGGAGGGGTGGGGTGAGGGGTTATAATATACGTATAATAAGCGCGTCGGGTGCTGAACATTGCGAGAAACACGCGGGGCTAAAAGAGAGGTACCGTTATATATGCGCTCTACTCGTACTACAATGGATATCGTGAACCCTCTCCACTCACTTCTCTCCCTCTCTCTCTCTCTCTCTTCGCTACCCAAACCCATTCTTTTCGCCGCTCCGCAATGATTTTGCCCGCGCCCTCTCTCTGTCTGTTTCTGTCTCCTCGTTCGACCGTGGGCGAACGCCGCGAGAGTGATTCTTCCGACCTTTGTGTAGAGAACTCGGTTACACACGCACACGTCTTCGAAAAACCCTACGTCCTTATACAGTATAGACGAACCGTCCGACGAACCGTGTCCGCGCGCTACGGTCAGACCATCCAAGAGACGGAGAAACAGAGAGAGAGAGGGAGAGAGAGAGAGAGAGAGAGAGAGAGATAAAGAGAGAGGGTGAGAGAGACTCGGCAACGCCGAGGCGGCTTTAATTAGCTGGGGATTTTGTAAGCGTCTCCTCTCTTTCTTTCTCATTTCTTCCTTCGTTCGTTTCGTCGCCGAGGGACCCTGGGAGCGTCGACGAACGAAAATTTGCCCGTGGCAGCAACGTCGAAGACACGACGAGAATTCTCTCTACCCTCGCGGATACGCTTGGCCTGAATCCATACACATCATTTATATATATATATATATATATATATATAATATATATTCTCACGTCCTATAGCCAGTAGACGTGTTATCCCTGCGGTATAGTACAGTAAAATCTACTGTATACATATATATATATATATTTAGATGTAAATGTTATATATATGTAATACATGTACCGTACTATATACGTACTATAGCGTTCGCGAGAGGGTGGCAAAGGGGGAACTAGGGAATATATATACGAACACCTCCTAGTTCCTAGTACACGTATATAGCACGGGTAGAGCAATGGAGCTACGATGGAAGCTTGGAAGGACGCGACACGGTGAGATTCACGAGATGGGTCGAGGGTGGGATGTTGGTCCGGAGGGTGAAACTGCGAGATGGCCAGAGGGAGCAAGTTAGACGCAGCGACAACGGCAGCAGCAGCAGCAGCAGCAGCAGTAATGCCAGCAGCGCAGCTCGATATATATATATATGTATGTATATATGTATGTATATATGTATACACAGGAATATATATATATAGCGAAGGAGAGAGGTATAAAGCGCGAGAGGGCGCGTGAACCAACGGATGGTGCGAGGGAGACAACTAGCTTAAGAGTGGGTGGGTGGTTTTGGGTGGGTTCAGGAGAGTTTGGAGAGAGAGAGTGGAAGGTAGGAATGGGGTGAGTTAGGTCGCGAAGGGACGCGCGCGCGGCCAGCTAAATAACGGTCTGCCCTATCTGCGTCCTCGCAAGCCCCACACCCTCTCCTTCTTGCTGCCGGGCTCGTTTCTATATCCCACCCTCCTTCTCACCGACCCTTACCCAACCTCCCGGGCACTTCCTCACCTCCGACTCGCTCTCGCTCTCGCCCCACTCTCCGTTGCCTGTGTAGCGTCCATCTTCTCTCACGGTCCCTTTGCCTTGGCAGCGCGCAGCTCGACCGCTCGCGTTCGCACTCCGCGCCACACTGCGCCGCTACCTTCCCCCACTCCGCTCGCCGCGCTCTTGCTCTCTCCCCACTACCGCGACCGCCTCATACTCCCGGGTCACCGCGAAGCTCGAGAGCGCGAGTGTGCGGCTACGTCGTCAGCCAAGAGCGAAAACCCGCGAGGGAACCGACAGCATTCTCTCTCTCTCTCTCTCTCTGCGTTTCTCTCGTACCACCCTCGCGTTTTCGCGAGCTTATGTGCTACATGTGTATGCATGCATTCCTGTTACTATGCATGAATATATGGGAAGTAAGGCTAAGAAACTCGTAGACCTCTCTTCCGCCTCTTTCGTGATTCATGCCTCGCGCCTTTCCCTCTTTCTACCTCGCGCCACCGTTTCATAATCAAACTCGGAGCTACGAACGTGCGTTAGACTTTTTCTTTTTTCTTTCTTCCTTTCTTTCTCATTAAACGAGAGTCAGAAATTCTGCCGTATGGAAGAAGCATTAATGCTAAAAGGAACTTAGTCACTTCCTACTTGAAAATTCGTTATCTTCGAAGTGAAAGCTTATCGGCTAACCGATAAGACCAATATTTTCTAACGTGTTATCGATAGAAATTCGATTCTGATACGTCGTGCACAATCTATAAATACATTCGTAAACAGATTCGTAAATTCGACGCAAAGATCGGAAATTGTTTATCCAACGAGCGTTTTATTTTTAAAAACTAAAATAGATAAGAAGTTCAATGAGCGAAAAAAAGATATCGATTCTTATCTAAACGAGTCTCGCCACGAACTTCCCAATATCAATTTAAATGCGTTATCGGTCTCGTCTCCTCTCTCTCTCTCTCTCTCTCTCTCTCTCTTTCTTTCTCGAGTCGCTGACGAGCTCATCGTAAAATCGTACCAGCTCATGCATCGCATGAAAACTGTTTCTGAAAAGGGATCGTCGGGGTTGGGGGGGTGAGATTTTGTGGTGCGTTGGTCGAAGCCAAGATACGTGTAACGAGGATCATTCACGAAAAGCTAGAAAGAGAACGCTAGAGAGACAGAAAGGGAGAGAGAAAGATAGCTATATAGATATATAGATAGATAAAGACAGATATAGTAGGCAGGAGGGATTTAGAGTAAAGTACCGGGCTTTAACAGTCCAGCCACGAAACACACGTACCATACAAACTCCCCCGACTGATCCAACTATCTCGGTGAGTCACGCGCAGAGCCTCTGCCGTACGACTCCCCCTCTCTCTTTCTCTCTCTCTCTCTCTGTCTCTCTTTCTCCCTCGTTTCACAAATATCTCTCTCCCTCTCCTCTATATATATGCCTACAACGATATATTTCATTTCCCATCTCACTCGCATTCGCGTTTACTACGCTGGTACTACCAACATTTCTCCCCTTCTCTCTCTCCTCTGTTTTACCGACCGCTGACCCATAAATGCGGTCGAGCGACTTCGCAGCAGTCGGCGTCGTTCTCCCCACCCTTCGCCTCCCTTCTCACTCTCTCGCTCTTTCTCTCTCTCTTTCTCTCTCTCTCGTATTACGGAAGCGAACTTTTCAAGTTCCCGCGACACTGACCCACTTTGTGCGCGCCTCCCTGATACTTCTCCCCCTCCCACCACTCTCTCTCACCCCCCACCATACCTCGTCGTCCTCCTCCTCCTCCTTCTCCTCCTCGTCCTCCTCCTCCTCCTCCTCCCCCCCCCCCCCCCTTCTCCCACAGTGCCACAGTAGTTACGTAGCTCGGGCTACGTATGAATGCCCGCCATGAAAACGCTCTCACTTTCCTCAGCTACGTTATACCTACTCTTCTATACATGTATATATATATATATATATATATCTGTTAGTATGTAGTATGTTTATAGATTATATATATATATATATATACAATATATATACATATATATTTCTGTGCCGGCTTCCCTCGGAGCATTGGACTCGCGTCTCTTTTTTTCCCGCCGTTATTCTTTACCTCCCCACCCTCCAACCCCCTACCCGCCACCGTTACTTTTCACTTAACTCCTTCTCCCCCACCCCAGTCTCGCCTCCCTCGTTTCTCTCTCTTTTTCTCGAACTCTCCCATCCCTTTACTACAAAGGAATCGTGACTTTCCCCCACTTTGACTCACATTGCAGTTAGCCTTGGCAATTCTTCGCTCTCTTATCGATATCTGTGTAGGTACGTAACTCGGGAGGGTTTTACTCCGACGCATCCGGATGAACGATCTCGTGACTTTCGACGACCGGAAGTTACGGACTGTCGAATATTTTTTTTTCTTTGTTTCTTTTTTTTTGTGAGATATTTCGAGACAATGAGAACCCTGGACTGTGGAAAGTTTTGTAGGGTACGAGAGAAGAAAGTGAGAAATCGCTGGGATATGAGAGAATGAGGGAGATGGGGTGGCTTTTAAAGCGGAAGTAATCGTCGAGAATCCCGAGAGTTACGACGTGATTGAATTTCGGGCATTTCGTTTCGACGAAAGGGATGAAAAAGGGTGCGATACGATGTTATTTTTCTTCTTTTCTTTTTATACTCGTCGTTTATAATAATTAACGAATCGATCTCGTCCGCGTTTCTACGATAGCCCTCGGAATTTGTCTTTTTCGCAGTTTTCGCGGGCAAAATCTCGATCGGGACGCATCGAGTTCATCTCAGCGCGAGACTTAGTCGCGCATATAATGATTCTCGTCGATGCATCTCGATCGTTCCTCGCGATGTCTCGAGGGGGTGGGTGCGGTCCGAGGACGACATGCGAACGAGTCGAATGACGCGTAAGACGCAGGAACGAGAAGAAGAAGAAGAAGAAGACGAAGAAGAAGAAGAAGAAAAAGAAGTTAAAAAAGAACGCGAGAGAAACGGACGGAAAAAAATGCGAGTTAAGAGTAACAGGCCCCCGTGAGACGAGGCAGAAGGCAGGCGGGCGGTCGAAACGAACCAAAGAGAGAGAGAGAGAGAAAGAGACGATGTCTGTGTGTACGTCTCTATGTGTCCGAGAGACAGAAAGCGAGAGAGAGAGAGAGAGAGAGAAAAGGAAAGGCGAAGAGAGAGAGCAAGAGAGGGAGAGAGAGAGAGAGAGAGAAAGAAAGGAAAGGCGAAGAGAGAGCAAAAGAGAGAGAGAACCGAGGCAAAGCTATCGAGGGAGGCATGGACACATCGCGACTAACCAAACCCAAGAGAGAGAGAGAGAGAGAGAGAAAGAGAGCTTGGTCGACCATCAGCCATCCTGTCATAGACAGGATGTGAGGGTCCGCGAGCCCGGACCGCGAGTGTCGTGTACATACGCCCGCGACGCGCGGCTCTCTCGCTGCTGCGCCCCCCCCCTCCCTCCCTCCACCTCACTGCACACTCTCTCACTCCAGCATCGTCGCCGTCGTCGTCGTTTCGCCGGAATTACGGGTTGTCCGTGTATCGGTTTCTCGTCCGTGTGCGCGCGTTTCTCTCTCTCTCTCTCTCTCTCTCTCTCTCTCTCTCTCACTCTCTCGTTCTCTCTCTTTCGTTCTCTCTCTTTGGTTCTCTCTCTTTGGTTCTCTCGCGATCGTTCCGCCGCGGCGAGATGCTCGAGGCGCGTGAAGGGAGTCCGATAAGTTCCGGGGGTCTCGTCGTCCGCGGCTATCCGTGGGAGCCGCTAGCCCCGGGCTGTGTGTGTGTGTGTGTGTGTGTGTATGTGTATGTGCATGTATGTGTACACGCGCTATAGAAACGACACGGTCAAACCCAACGGCGCCATTCTCGTTCGTTCCCGTCGAGCCTCGCATCCGCGCATCGCGCTTACACGGAACGTTTCGCGCGAAACGGGGCGACCCCTCTCGTTATTACGAAAAACAAAAAAAGTAGAGAAAAAAACAACGACGACAAGGCATTATTTCCTCGACGAATTCTCTCGAAAGATCTCGAGAGAAGAAAGTTTTTCGAAAAATTGTTACTATTTTTTGTTTTTTTTTTTTCTTAATTTCATTCGTCACGACGAAACAAAAAAAACAAAATATCGTTTTCACCCACGCGCAACGGCTCGTACGCGAATACGTTCAACGGGGTGTGCGTGTAGTAAACGCGCCGTATACCCGCGAACGAACTAAAGAAAGGTAGTAGGGGGTATGAGAAAATGCGGAGGAAGATGTTTATTGCGTACTTTAGGGGTGAGAGAGAGAGAGAGAGAGAGAGAGCGAGCGAAAAGAGAGATTCTCAAGTTTATATATCTATCTATATATATACTATATATATATATATATATACATATATATATATATATAATATATACACACACACACACATATATATATATGCAAGCGTATGCGAGATTGGAGTGGCGAGAGAACCGAAGAGAGATGCCCGGAGGGATCGAACGAGGCCCAGGTAGTCTCGAGAACCCCGACCGCGGTGCCCCGATAGCGCCACAGCGAGACGCTTCGCTGTACACTACGAATACATGAATATATATGTATATATGTTTGTGCTTTCGCTAAGCGCGTACCGCGGTAAAACCGTGGGCGTTCCAACGCGCCGTATAGTCCGAGCAACGACGACTAGCGCAATATACCGCCATACTTTATGTACTGCGTCCATTATATATATATATATATATATATATATATATATATATATATATTATTATATATATATATATGTATGTATGTATATATACATATATATATATGTATATTTGTGCATAGATGCTTATACGTATATATTCGGGCGTATATATTTATACATGGGTGGAACGAGGATTCTTTTTTTTACGCATGCACAGTCACGCGCCTTACGAAGCCCGCGTACGTATAAGCGGCATGCCGGGTACGTGCACATACGACCGCGAACGTGTCTCAACGGAGGCTGCGTATTTTTCGTTTTTCTTCTGTTTCTTCTTTTTGTTTTTCTTTTTTCTCGCTTCTACGGGAATAATATACGACTATACGCCGTATTAATGATGACGATTGCGTCAACGCGCGACGATAAAACTCGTCGAATTTCGCTGTGAATATGAGAATGATTTTTCGAGAGGATAGTGGAAGGGGCGGGGGTCGGAGGGGCGCGGATAAAGAGTCGATGCGTCTGAAAATCGTCACTTTGGTGTATATTTAGTTTCCGATTAACGGACTAACGTTTTTCTTTTTTCTTTCTTTCTTTTTTCTTCACAAATATCTTACAGAACGAAAAGAAAAAGAAACGAATTGAGAAAAATCGAGAAATTTAATTTAAGATCGATAATTGATTGGAACATTAGTAACGAGATATTAATTACGTACCAATGAACGAATCTCGTGCGATAATGACGTTTGCCGATCGCCCCACGAGATCGTAAATCATTAATCGAACGTTACAATAATCGACGAAACGATGATCGTATCGATCCTCGAGTATAATAATGCGATAAAGATCGATCGTCTCGATCGACTAATCGATCGCTAATCCTTCGTTCCTGGGAATCGTTCGAAAATTCAGCACGAGTAATCGAGCCACGACAGACAGAGAGGGATACAAAAAAACAAAGTCATTTATTTTCCCCCGAAAATCCCATCGACGAACGGCATTGTCCCCATGTTCGTCGCGTCGAGTACCTATATATACGCGTTCACGGCCGAAACCCCGCTAGTTTTCGTACTCACGTCGCCTATATGGGCTTCGGCACACACGAGCGAGCCCGACACGAGAAACGCGAGCACCGTACAAGTTGGCGCTGGCGGTGTTCCGTGTAGCGTTCTCTCTCTCTCTCTCTCTCTCTCTCTCTCTCACACACACACACATGGATATAGGTAGTATCCCGGGATAACCGACAGGGTGCGCCTGTATATGTGTGTATAGGAACAAACGAGAGAGAGAGAGAGAGAGAGAGAGAGCGAGACGAGAGACGAGAACTCGAGCGAGGAGAAGAGAATCGCGAGAGGGCCCTGAGTGCAACGCAATACCTACCACTCGTACCCGTATAATACTATACGTATCTATCTATATATATATATATATACACAAAGTCTATACGACGTATACCATATAGGCAAACTCTGGATAGTAACACATATAGATATATATTACCGTACGAGGGCTCGCCTTTGTGAAGAGACGCGTTACTGCTGCTGTTGCTGCTGCTGAGTCTCGAATGCTTCGCTGAGCCCTCTGGGTGCACGTTGCACTCGCGCGTTGCTGCTGCTGCTGCTGCTGCACACGCTGCATGCACAACGAGAAAGAGCCGCGCTCGCGATGAGATGGTGGCGTCGCGTCGGGACGGTGAGAAGGGTGGCGGAGGAGGAGGGTGAGGTGGGGGAGAGTAGAAGCGACTGAGCGCACGGAGGGCGCGGAGCTGGGGGGCGAGAAGAGACGAGAACCGCCAACGGAGAACCCAGCAGCAACAGCAGCTGGTCCCCCGATCCTCTATATATATGCGTGCGCGACACTTCCACTCAATTCGCGAGACCCGCATGCTATACGCGCTCTTCTGCACGCGGGGCTCGTTCTTTTCTCTCTCTCTCTCTCTCTCTCTCTTTATATATATATATATATATATATATATCGCGCTTGGTCTTGTTCGTTATTCGCGAACGGCCCTACCCGGCGATCGCTGATCGCTCGTTATACCGAGAGACGAGAATATTGCGGGGGGGAGATCGAGCGCTAACTCTCGCGATATATATATATATATATATCGCGAGAATATGTATATATATATATATATAAATATGTGTGTGTGTGTGTATGTGTATATGTGTGTGGTCGTGTGTGTCGATGCGTAGCAGGGCGTTTTTTGATGCGCCCGCGAAAACGCCCCGAGGTATACATATATATATATATATATATATAGGTATATAGACACTTCGTGGCTACGAGTCCTCTATGTACATCTGCCGGAAACTTTCGGTGGATGCTTACACGCGCGCGTGTTCGTCGCGCACCGTTTATAAACGGTTGATAATTTTGTTGTTTTCGTTTTAGCATTTTCCTTTTTTTTTTTTTTTTTCATTATTGTCATGAATTTTCCTCGTTTAATATAAATATTACGAGGAAATTTGAATCGCGAATTATTCGATACGATCGAAACATAAACGAAAAATAATTGAAATCGTTTGAAAGGACGTAATCGTCGAGATGATCGTCGTTCAATTGGCTTTTATCGAAGATTCGATCAAAGTTTTAAATCGAATCATAAATCGTTAGAAATAAGTTAGCCGATACGTTTCGTTAAATTATAAACGACGACGCGCCGAACCTCGTGACTAATCGTCGGAGAGTGAGAAAAAGGAAATATAAAACGAACCAAAAAAAAAAAGAAGAAAAATTGTCCTCGAATCTCTCTCGCGTCTCGCGTATTATCTCGACGGTGGTCGAGGAATCTTCGCGGTCGAAGTTCCATCCGGACCGCGAGAATGATGAAGCGCGAGGTGGGAAGAGGGGAGGGGGACGTGCTGTACGATGACGCGAGCACGAAGGCGGATGAGCGAGGGAAACGATATTTTTCGAGTAAAACTACTCGATATTACCTATATATACATATCTATGTATATATCTATGTATATATATATATATATATATATCCTGGATCATCTCAAAACGATGAGACGATTCGTCGGTCCACCGACAGCCTTTCACACGCTTTGTACCAAACGCGAACCGGCGGAACGCCGCGTGTCGTTTGTTTCGTTTTTTTTTGTATTTTTTCCCTCTATTCTCCCTCCTCTCTCTCTCTCTCTCTCTCTTTTAATCTTTTTTTTCGTCGCTCTCGTCTCAACGTCTCGCCACCGGCGCGCCGAACGGTCGGTACCATTCGGACCCAAGATTCGAATCGATTATTTCACCGTCGTGACACACACGCATACACACAGACACATCGCGTATGAATAAATCGTCGAAAACAGGATTTGTCAAACTCGTCCCCGAAGTCCCCTCGTCATTCTCGTCGCCGAGACGAGATTGAGACGACGAGTGTAAAATTAATCGAATTCGATCGTTTTTATTTATTTTTTTCTTCTCAATTAAATCGACGATATTTGTCGATGATATTATAATTTTAACGACAAATTAACTCTTGAAACATTCAATTTATATGATTAATAATTAATAATAATCCTTCAATGAAAATCGAATGCGAAAAAAATATTCGAAAAATCGTTCGTCGGTACGAAATAAACAATTTTGTTTGAACGATACAAAATACCGATCTCCCTATCTCGTTGCACGAAGGGCGAAAAGGGTCTATATTTGACGCTCACCTCGAAACGCGACGTAAGAAGGAAGATAGGGGTGGGGGTCGGGGGGTTGGCGAATAAAAAAGTATAGAATGACGCTGAGGAATATGAGAGCCGCGGACGACTAGAGTGCCATGTGCGTCGAAGTGAGTGGCCTGGCGAGGTGAGGCGAGAGGAGAGTATTGCGGGGTAACGTTCGAGGCATCCTCTTTAGAAGACCCTTAACCCTGCGGGTGACGCGCTCGAATACCGTCCGTCCGTTCGCCCGTCCATCCATCCATCCATCCGCTTGTTCGTCCATCCGTCGCTTTCTCTCTCCGTTTCTCTCTCTCTCTCTCTCTCTCTCTCACACCCTCTTCGTCTCTCTCTCTCTCTCTCTCTCTCACACCCTCTTCGTCTCTCTCTCTCTCTCTCTCTCTCTCACCCTCTTCGTTTCTCTCTTTCTTTCTTTTTCTCTCTCTCTCTCTCTTTCTCTCTCTCTTTTTCTCTCTCGCTCTCACTCCTCGTGCGTTACACGCTGCAGCAGCAACGCATCGGACACAAAAGAGTTCGCAGTACCGCGGATAGTCCGAAGCGTTCGCGAAGAGACGCCTGCGAAGCGGGAAGAGGAGCAGTTAGTCGTCGTCGGCGTCGGAGGGGACGGCGGGTCAGGAGGGGGGGGGGGGGGGGGGGGGGTACCAGTGAAGCGGCAACGTGATGTAGTGAAGGGTGGGAGAGCGAGCGAGCGAGCGGTTGCCTATAAGCGGCGTCGTCCTCGTGGCGGTTCTTTCGCGACGCGACGCGCGAGAGAGACGGAACTCATCGCGGGGCGGAGGTGAAACGTACCGTGTACTAAAGACAGAGAGAGAGAGAGAGAGAGAGTGAGGACGAAAGAAACACCGCTAGCATCATCAGCATATAGCCAAAGCCCGAGAGAACAGACCACGAGCAGCAGGAAGCTCGCGCGATGCGTGACTCACCCGAACACCGACGGAATTACGCCTATATATATATATCTATATATTTATACATACATATACGTCGATATATATATTTGAGAGTAGTTCTCGCGGTTCGCGCGTTCGCGCTCGACTCCCTCGTTCTCGTTCATCCTCTCTCTCTCTCTCTCTCTCTTTTTTTTCCCGCGAGCTCTTTCTTCCTTCATCTCATATTCTATTTCTCACTCGTTCATACATACGCCGGTAATGACACGTATAACGTACCTACACGTATACGCATTTGTTTAACGCGCGTTCCATTCGTTTGCACTTTCGCTCTACCTCTCTCTCTCTCTCTCTTTCTCTGTCTCTCTCGCTCTCTCTTTCTTTCTTTCTCTCTCTGTGTTCACATACATACATATATATATATATATATGTATGTCGTCGCTCGTGTCAGTGCGTTCCAGCTCGGTTTTCTCCCCTGCTCGCATTCGTTCTGGGTCGACCCAGACCCCTCCGCCCCTCGTCCTCGTCTCGTTCCTCGCGCTTTCGCGACCATCGAACAACGTCCCCGTCATCGTCATCGTCGTCGTCGTCGTTTTCGTTGCTCCCTGCTTTTCGCGCTTCTCTCGCGCTTCGCGAGAAACCAGTGCGTATAACATAACCCCCACCCCTACTCTTCCAACACTACGAATTTTACACGAAGCGTCGTCTCTCACGTTCATGCGTTTCTATATACTGCAGCGCTCCCCCCCCCCCCCCCTCCCGCCTTCGTGCTGCTTCTTCCCCCACCCTTCTTCGTAAACGAACATATATCGTTCGCGGACCCTTTGTCCTCTGCCATCACCTCGCGTTATTTCACACTCCCTTGCGCTTCAACATTCGTACGTGTATATATATATATAAATAAATATATATATATATATATACACATATATAAATATATATATATATATATATATATATGTAGGGTGAAGGATAGCAAGAGAGAGAGAGAGAGAAATGGATTGTTAGAGGCCAACGATGCAGCACGCGTGTCCGTGAGTACACGGGGCGCACGTGAATTCGACATACAGTGGAGAATGGATTATATATATATATGTATATATGTATATATGTATATATGTATATAGTGTGTTGAGATGACGCGTGCATGTTGTGTATACAGGAGTAAGCGCGCAGCGCATGCTATCGTCGTATTATACAGTTTACGAGAAATACTACGTATATATGTATGTGTGTGTATATAAATATATATAGATATGTATATATCAAGGTATTTATCTAGTGCACGCGTACAGAAAATCGTAATTCCTCCCACGATTGATTCGATCGATACGAATATTTGACGCTCGCGAATCACCAAATTTCCGAGCTATTATCGACGAGACTTCACAGAATAAACGCGTCAGCACTTTCGATCAAAAATGAAATCAAATGAGATACAAAAAATTGACACATTTTCCAGTCGATTTTCGAAACATGTCATTAACTTCGAATGACTCGAGGCGTGGCTCGAAATATCGAAAACTTTTGTTTTAATATTTATTTATTAATGTTTTTTGTTTTCATAAATTTGTGTTCTCTATTTTTTTGTTTTTTTGCTTTTTTTTTGAGAAAAATTGAATTACGCGAGATCGAAGAAAGATAAAAATAATTCGTTAATGCGTAGAAGGGCAAGAGAGGAAGAAGAACGGGGAAAGTCGCAGCGTTTTCTTGTTCTTACGTGTGTCGGTACGAGACGGAGGGTGAAACCGTCCGTGAGGGAGGAAAAATGTGGGAGGGAGTGAGAGAGAGAGAGAGAGAGAGAACTCGTCGATTTGTCATGACTTTATATCGCGTGGTTGAAGGACTGTATCGTCGTACAGTAATCGTTGTTCCTCGTCTTCTCTCGTCTCGTTCGTCGAGCGAATCGTGTTCAACGCGCACAACCGGGTGCGCGCGATATACACCGAGTTCTCAATAAGTCCTCAGCGAGGCACGACGTTGCGGGAGACCGATGACATTCCGCTTCGTCATGTCGCACGTAACGACGCTCTGCGCTGGTCAGTTATGACGCCGAGGGAATTGTCACCTCGTCATAGACAATTTCTATATAATTGCGAATTTAATGAAATACGATATGGAAAATAAATGGAGAATTAATTAATGATAATTGATCATTTAATTATTCATTATTATTATATTTACGCTGTTTTTTTCGTTTATATTTATATTTGTTTATACCGCCGAGGGAATTGTCACCTCGTCATAGACAATTTTTGTATAATTGCGAATTTAATGAAATACGATATGGAAAATAAATGGAGAATTAATTAATGATAATTGATCATTTAATTATTCATTATTATTATATTTACGCTGTTTTTTTTGTTTATATTTATATTTGTTTATAACGCCGAGGGAATTGTCACCTCGTCATAGACAATTTCTATATAATTGCGAATTTAATGAAATACGATATGGAAAATAAATGGAGAATTAATTAATGATAATTGATCATTTAATTATTCATTATTATTATATTTACGCTGTTTTTTTTGTTTGTATTTATATTTGTTTATAACGCCGAGGGAATTGTCACCTCGTCATAGACAATTTTTTTATAATTGCGAATTTAATGATATTCGATATGAAAAATAAATTGAGAATTAATTATCAATAACTAATTATTAAATTTTTCGTAATTATTATTTTCACATTGTTTTTTGTTTATATGTGTATTTGTTTATAACGATGAGGGAATCGTCACCTCGTCATAGACAATTTCAATATAATTTAGTTATCGAAAAAAATATATATATCGATTTTTCTGCTATATTTTAAAACATTATTATAAGTAATATTGGAAATCGATATGAAAATCTTAAAAAAAACTGTTTACAGTTAACTATAAATAATTTAAAATTGATAAAATTAACAACAACAAAAATTACGTGACTACGAACGCGCCATAATGGGCTGCCATATTTGTGACATCATTATGTTAAAATGTTTTCACAACGGAACTTCTACCGATGCAGACTTCTACGTTTAACCTCTTGTGGCACATTTAAAAACATTTTGTCAGGTGCAGTTTTTGTAGTATTTGTACAAAAATGGTATAAAACACCCACGATACCTTTTAAGGTTGGACATTGTCTATAAATTTATCAAAGACTGACGATAACAACAAGAATAAATTGATCAAAAGTTAAAATTTTTTATCACAGCTAATGAGAAAATATTAACATTGTGACGTCACACGTTCGTCGGTTTTTTTCCGGAACTGTCGGCGCGTCATCGATACTACGATAACAAATTTATTTTCAATTTGACATAACAAAAAGACATAGAAAATAAATCGTCAATTAATTATGAATAATTAATCATTTAATTAATTATTACTATTATATTCATTTTTTTTTGTTTATATAAATTTTGGTTATTTTAGTTACGTAATTATTTTGTGTGATTATTAGGATCGATTATATAATATATATATTTTTTATATTCGAACAATGACCTTTTTTTTATATCAAGGGCATCCTTTTTGTTCCCACATGTATAGTTTTTTTTTTTTGTTATTCTCCATCGTCCTAGATGATTCGGTTCCTCGCTCCCGGTGTGCGGGGCAAACACGAGATATCGGCTATCGGATCCTTTCGTCGGGTTTCGTGACTTTCGGTATCATCGAGCAAAAACATGAAGAAAAAAAACAGCGAGGAACGATAAAATAAACAAGAACGTAACAAATATAGGGACGTAGACGTTATGAGAAAAAAGAACGAAAAACAAAAAATCACGAAAGATATTTCGGTGGGGTAATATAATAATGCGCTCGTGTGTCACGTGATTCGCGCGCCGGTCTACGACGTCGCGGCCGAGTTCTCGCGCGTGAAAATTCGTCAACGATAAATAACCGAGACGTGTCCCAGACGGAGGAAAGAATAAAGAACGTAAAGAGAGAGAGAGAGAGAGAGAGAGAGAGAGAGAGAAAATTATAGTCGAGTCACCCTCGTAGAAATAAAACAACAAAAAAGAAGTAACAACCTCCACAACCTTTCCCCGCCCTAAGACGCAACGACACGTGTGATCCAACGCTCGTCCCATTTGCAAAATCAACCCCTCGAATTTGTCACCGACGATAAATCCCATTTGAACAAAACCAACGAGGTTATATCGTCGATCGAATATCGAAATATTCATCGATCCAGGAATAATTCAAAATTAACTCTCCGACTTAATTCCACGATCTTATTAATTAATAATTGAAATAAAAATCAAATACAAAATAAATATCATTATTCCTGTTTTTTTGTTTATTGTCATTTAATTCGATCAAATTCGACGAATATGTCGAGTTTGTCTCTTATCGTCGCGACGTCTTTATCGCGTCTCTTAAATCCGCCATGACCTCATCGACTTCTCTCAAGCCTGTGACAAAATAGAAACGAAAAAAAACAACAAAAAAAAGCCAACGAATCATTCTCAAGCCGAACAATCGAGTGAGCCCGGTCGACAAACTCCTCGAACCATGAAATCCACTACGACACTAATACACACACGAGCGTCACACAGGAGTCTCAGATCCCGCACTATTCTCGCAAACGGCTAGAAACTCTGCGACATTCTCTCTCTGTGTGTGAGTATATATTCCTATTTATATATATATATATATATGTGTGTATGCATATGTGTGAGTGTGAGTGTGTGTGTGTGTGCGTGAGAGAGGGTTGCTTTTGGCGAAATTTGTCCGTTTTCCGTAAGGACGCGGACCGTAGCGCGCGCGGTCGCGAGTGAATTTAGGGGTGGTACACGGAGGTCTAATAACAAAGGGGCTGTTGGCCAAAGTCCGTATATATATATATATATATATATATATACGTGCCCTAACGTACGTGTACGAGAACCAGGGGTTTGGTCGTCAGGGATGTTGGGTTAGAAAGGGAAGCTTTGCAAGAGTGGCGTGGGGTGGTAAGGGTGGCAAGGGGGTTGAAAGGGGGATCACACGAACATATACAGAGTCGCGAGGTCCTCGTCAGCGCGCAATAAGGAGAGACCTCCGCGGCAAAACGCGCGAGAGACTATCTCACCCTCCGTCCACCTCTCAACCCCCTCCCACGCTCTCTCTCTCTCACTCACTCTCTCTCTCTCTCACTCTCTCTCTCGCTCTCGATTGGTAGACGGACAAGGAGGGAGAATATAGTCGCGGGAAACGGCGGATAGTCGCGACGCCAAAAGCATCGGAGACTAGAAGAGAGAAAGAGAGAGAGAGAGAGAGAGAGAGAGACGAAGAGAGAAAAGCGCGAGAGGTCGAGGGGTAAAGTGTCGACGCGGGTGAAGGAGATGCCTGGGGGGAGAATTGCCAGCGTGGCAGCGAGGGGAGAAGCGAGAAGGGGAGGAGAAGGAGGAGGAGGAGGATGAGGAGGAGGTGAAGGAGAACGAGGGTGAGGCGCGCACACAGGCGGTGGGTGTGGGAGGTGGGGGAGGGAGAGAATCAAGAGAAGGTGGAGGAGGAGGAGGAGGTGGGTGTTGGGTGCTGGGAGGGTGGGAGGGGGGTGAACAGCACGGACGAGGGAAGGCGGTGACCCGCGGTGCCTGTCTGCTGCTGCTGCTGCTGCTGCTGCTGCTGGCCGCGTTTCCAGACCCGCACAGAGAGAGAGAGAGAGAGAGAAAGAGAGAGACAAAGAGAGAGAGAGAGAGAGAGAGAGAGTTCTCCTCTAGCGTGTTATGTTGCGCGTGGGGTGGCGTAGCGCGGACGTTCAGCAGCAGCAGCAGCGAAGAGAGCGTGGCAAGAGAATTGACGAGAGAGAGGGAGATAGACAGAGAGAGAGAGAGAGAGAGAGAGAGAGAGAGTGAGAGAGAGAGAGACGACAACGTCGTAGAGGCGCGCCGAGGCGAATGGACAAGCGGAGGGCGCTCGCGAGGAATAGAAGGTGGGTAGGAAGAGAAGGGGCGGGGGAGGTAGAGAGGGGTTTGTACAGCGGGGGTGTGGGGAACGACACACACTCTGGCGAAAAAGGGGGACGACAGGGAGAGAAGCGCGCGCGCGCGAACACACACAGGAGAGTGTGACGCTCGGTTGTGTAGCGAGGCATGGTACGGTGAAAGAGAGAGAGTGAGAGAGTGAGAGAGAGAGAGAGAGAGAGAGAGAGAGAACGGAGGTAATTTGAGCGTCACACGCTGAGCGAGAGCACCAACGAACGAACGAACGAACGAACGAACGCCAGGCCCAACGTTTATGTGCTACATAAAGAGCCCCAGAGCCCAGCAGCGGGAGCAGAGGCAACCGGCAACGGCAACGGCAGCAGCAGCACAGCGAGACGCGAACGAACGAACGAACACACCCGCTTCGCCTCGACGGCTATCGCTATTTCTCTCTCTCTCTCTCTCTCTCTCTCTCTCTCTCTCTCTCTCCCTCTCTCTCTCTCTCTCTCTCTTGGGTTCTCTTATATGTATCCGAGCCATCTCTCGCGGAACCTTTACTAGAGAGACAGCGAGAGAGATAGAGAGAGAGAAAGAGAGAGAGAGAAGGCTCTCGCGCGAACTCTCGACATGTACAACGCGTCCCAAAAGTCCTCTCGAGAAAGACGACGAAGACGAGACAAGAGAGTGAGAGAGAACGAAAGATAGAGAGAGAGAGAGAGAGAGAAACGAGGAGAAGACCGCGCGTGGACTCTACCGTCTCTTATCTTCTCTCTGTTCATCTCACTCTCTGATATCGTATACATGTATGCCTATGTACATTTACATATACAATATACGGACACGGGTATATATGCATATGTTGTTATACGAGAGAGGCAAGAAAAAAAACATACATATATATATATATATATATATATATGTATATAATTCTTTTCTTGTCTCGCGCGTAAGTCCGTCACTCGCTATGCGAGTCGCGACCTCGCGGACACACCGTGGGCGCGACGAAATAGAGCCGCAGAATTTTTGGTAGAGGGAGAGAGACAGAAAGAGAGAGAGAGAGGGAGAGAGAGAGACGAGAACTCGAGCGCGTGGACGAGTGTTCGCGACGAGGGTCTTCTTCGTCCGTTAGTAATACCGTCGCGCAAAATATAAATTGAACGATATACATACATGTATATATATACATACATGTATATATATATATATATATATATATATATATATATAGGTATAGGTATACCTGCTTGGCCATACTCTGGACCTGTTCCAGAGTCGATCGATCGATTGATACGAGGCTGTCCCTCTTTTCTCTTTTATCGCCGAGAATTTTACGGTTTTTTTTTAACACTTGTTTGTCAACCGTTACATTTTGTCACAGGTATATTTTGATACTCGATACTCAGCCTGACGATCATGGGAATTTGATAATAATGATAATGATAATTATTTATTATTATTATTATTATTATTATTATATTCTTCTCTAATTTAAAAACGATTTTTGAGAAAAACATGTCGAAATAATAATTCGCAATTAATTACATCGTTCGCTCAGTATCGAAATACCAGGCGGACTATAACTATATACACGGCGAGCTATATAATACCATGCACGGATAGATAATGATTTTTCCCCGACTTACAACACTGCCTTTGTCGCATCGCCGCGTCGAATTCCTCTTATCAGTCGAGAGAACGAGAAGAAGGCAGACGAAGAAGAAAGAAGAAGAAGAAGAAGAAGAAGAAGAAATAAAAAGTATTCGGCGCCGGTAGTTACTGTCTTACCTATACGCGTAAGTATTTAAGCCCCTTGTGCTTTTGATCCTCCTTTCGCTGAGAGTTTTTTTTTGCACGTTTCGCGACGTAATCGTCTTAATACCATTTTTCTTTTCGTTGTTTCATTCTCTTCTTTTACGCGTTCTCTTACCTTCTCGGTAATTTGACGTCTCATTTTCGTGATTTAACTCGTGATTTTTGCGTTTGTAACGCTCACATGGTTTATGTATGTCATATGGCGTGTATATATATATATATATATATGTATATGTTGTACAGGTTGGTTGGGTTGCGTGGTTGCTCTGAGCAGGAGGAGGAGGGGGGCGAGGGTAAGAGAGAGAGAGAGAGAGACATTGAGAGACGGCGAGAGAGGATTGATCGCCTGGAGAGACTCTCTCTCGTTCGTAAGAGAGAGAGAGAGAGCGAGAGGGAGTGAACCGCCCGGCGCTTCTCTCTTCGCTCCGAAAGTTTCACAGGCGTAGCGTTGCTGCAGGCTGCATGCTGTCGGGAGCGAAGAGCCTCGCTCTCTGTGCCTGCCTGCCTGCCGCCTGCTTGCTTGCTTGCTTGCTTGCTCGCCTGCCCGTTCGCCGAGTAGTACGTGTATCGGGTCGGTATCGAGGCGGAACGACGAGAGCTCGCGAGACTGAGAGAACGCCAGAGAGAGAGAGAGAGAGTGAGAGAGCGAGAGGAGGGTTTCGCGGGTTATATCTACCGCTGATCCTACGCGACGGTCTACAAGGCGTTTCAACAAACACTTCGACGCTTCGACTCAGAAGCTCGTCTTGACAAAACTGACGATTCGATGTTTTGTCGATATCGATATTTTGTTAATATCGATCTATTGCCAATATCGATGTATTGTCGATATCGATATTTTGTTAATATCGATCTATTGCCAATATCGATGTATTGTCGATATCGATATTTTGTTAATATCGATGTTTTGTCGATATCGATATTTTGTTAATATCGATGTTTTGTCGATATCGATGTATTGTCAATATCGATGTATTGTCGATATCGATATTTTGTTAATATCGATGTTTTGTCGATATCGATGTATTGTCGATATCGATTCCGTCGATCTTGTCACTATTACCCTCGTCTACAAAACATAATCGTTTCTGTCGACTATTATTTTTCGCCAACTGTCAACTTGACAGCCATTTCTGTCAATTCATATTTTCTCCAATCTCCGTCTCGACTACCGTTCCTGCCAAATATTACACCCCGCGCACATACGATTCTGTCAATTGACAGATTCATCGATCTCGTACTCCAACTGTCAATTCAAAACCCTCGAAGATAATGACAATTCCATCGTTCGCTTGTTTTTTTTGTTCACGTACCTGCTTCATCAGTCGTTACAAAACGAGAGAAAAAAGAAACAAGATTTTTCGTTCCCTTCGTTCTGGAAAGTCCGAGAAGTCCTCTCGCCCACAACGGACCAACGACATATGACCAGGAAGAACGAACCCCCCCCCCCCCCCCCCCGCCTCCCTTACCACGATGTTTTTCGATACATGAGCAAAGCGTATGGCATACGTAGTATCGACTTGAGCACGAGCGAGATGGGAGTTTCTTTTTTTGGACTCTCGACCTTTTTTTCCCCGTCTTCCTCTCTCGTCGATTCGTACGTCACGTGAATTCCGTCGATACAGGTTTTAAAGGACTCTTTCTCCCTGCCGTGGCTCTTCCCGATTGTCGAAGAGAGAACTCGCGCATTCGACAGAGAACGAGAGAGAGAAAGAGCGAGAGAACGAAAAAGAAAGAGCGAGAGAACGAAAAAGAAAGAGAGAGAGAGAGAGAGAGAGAGTCACACGGCACACCCGTGAACAGCGCCCATTCGTGTCTCTCCCTCGATTTTACCGATTCCTTCGAAAGCCCGGCAGCGCTTCTTCTCATGAATGAATGAAGACGAGCAAGGACGAGGAACGCACTACGAACCTCGGGACGAAACATCCACGCAAGGAATTTCTATGGTGCGTAGAAAACTACATATATATATATATATATATATATATATATATATATATATATATATATATATACATATATAAGGGATGGTGGGTTAAAGGCAGGGAGGGGGAATATGCACATAGAAATGCGCACTGATGTGAGACCGGTGCGAGGACGCTTGTGCGTACCAAGAATTCTTCGTTTCTTTTTCCATATCCTTCCTTCCTCCCTCTCTTTCTTTTTCTCGCTTCTTGTGTGTTTTTTTTCCTTTTTTTTTCCTTTTCTCGACGGTCGTATTTCGTTTTCTCCATCCGACGCTCTTTGACCGCGCTCTCTTGGTCCGTGGGGCTTCGCGCTACGAAACGCCTCGCCTTCTACGTGGTCGCGCAGCGGGATAAATTTCCGGGAGTAATGGAAAAGGCAGAAAAACTTGCGCCCGTGGGCTCTCCTTTGCCCTACGAGTCCCTCGCCCCCGCGCTCTAACGCTACAGCGCCGTATCCTTTTCGCAACGCGTCTACGTATTAAATAATGCCGCGAGGCATTAACTCTCTTTCGCGAAAACAAATTTGCATTTCGAGCTTCCGGGCATCGCGAGGTTGTTTTTAAGATGGAAAAAAAGAAAGAAAACAGCAACGACGAAGACGACGGCGAAGACGACGACGATGGATTTTCCCGGAAACGTCGAGGAACAAATCTGGAAATTGATGAAATTTTCATGAATGAGAACCGTGTTGTACGAGTTTTTACGGAGTAAATTTGTAACGGGGTTGATATTCGTATTTTTGTTGCACGGAAAAGACCGGCAGAGTTCGCGAAATTCGTTCGAGCGAAGAAGAAAGTGCGTTTACGGGATAATCGTGTTATACGAATTTTCCCGTTCATAACGCAAACGTCATTCTCGGTCTCGATTTTCAATAATTTCCGGTGGAAAATTGATAAAACGATGAAAATGAATTGTTCTCTTTCAAATCGCATCGTCGAACGATCCGAATCCTCGCCCATCTGCCTACAAAATTCCTTCGCGTTTTCGTTTCTACGAAACACTCTCGCCCCTTAGCCGCACAATCCCCGCATAAAACGTACGAAATCCTTCCAGCGGGTTCTAACGCCAAAAATGCACGTCCGTCTTTTGGGTCGCTCTGTACATAAACTCCCACACATCTATATCTATATCTCCATCCGTTACATACATATATATATACACACACACACATACACGATATAGACCCATCCGTTCCCAAACGCGCACAAGTTCGTGTCCACACGGACGTTGAAGCTCGCGAGGGGCTCCCTCGCACTTTCACACTGCAGCAGCAGCAGCTATGGTCGAGATAGAGAGAGCGAGAAAGAGAGAGAGAGAGAGAGAGAGAGTCTCGCGAGAGCGCAAAATACACGCTGCGTTGTGAGAAGCACGAGAGAGAGAGAGAGAGAGAGAGAGAGAGAGAGAGAGAGAGAGAGAGTGAGAGAGAGCTGTTCTCGTCTCGGTCGCGCATAGACACGGTTCCGCGAGCTACCCCGGCTTATAGAGAGCACCTAGGAGAGACACGAATAAGGGTCTCTCTCTCTCTCTCTCTCTCTCTCTCTCTCTCTCTCTCTCTCTCTCTCTCTCTCTCTCTCTCCCTCTCTCTCTCTCTTTCTCTCTATCTCAGTTCGCCGGTGTCTCTTGGAAGGCCAACGTACACACACATGCACATAGTTCAAGACCCAAACGAGAAGAGCGATAGAACCTAACACAGAAATCCCGCGTACGATGTGTGTATGTGTATGTGTGTTACGCGTGTGTCGATGTGTGCGGTATGGCAGAGAGCAGCAACAGCAGCGCGAGAGCAAACGACGGTGGCGGCCAGAGGGCATGGCGAGTCTCCGGGCTCACGGTGTACATGGGATGGTCGTGTAAAGGATGGCGGAGCCGCGGCTGTTTGCTCTCTCTCTCTCTCTCTCTCTCTCTCTCTCTCTCTCTCTCTCTCTAACGCGACTAGGGTCACTTATACTATATATACATATATATATAGATATATATAAATATACGTTAGGTAGGAGATAGAGCCCTGGGTCGTACACACATAGAGAGGTAGGGCTGGCGCAGCGTTGGACCAAAGGCGTTCTCGTTGCACGAAGCTCGAAGCTCGCCACTACTGCTGCTGGCAACGGTATTGGTGGTGGTGCTCCTGGCGTTGCTGCTGCTGCTGCTGCTGCTGCTGCTGCAGAGACCAGATCCATAGTTAATTACCGGCCTAATCTCTATTCGCGATTGCCCGAAACCGCTCGTAAATCCCTATCGGCCCGTTCGCCGCACGCACAGGCTCCAGATATGTATGTATTATATGCTCGTGTATCTCTCTCTCTCTCTCTCTCT
Organism: Netelia virgata; assembly: GCA_951802705.1. Taxonomy (NCBI): domain Eukaryota; kingdom Metazoa; phylum Arthropoda; class Insecta; order Hymenoptera; family Ichneumonidae; genus Netelia; species Netelia virgata. Next base: position 3,077,717 of record OX637867.1, on the reverse strand, counting down.
CTTTATATATATATACCTATATATATATCTATGTACTTATATAGATATATGGATATGTATGTATATGTATATGTAGATACGTGTGCGAACGAACGGGAAATGCCGGAGAGAAAGAGGATTCTGGATGGAGAGATTTCTCTCTCTCTCTCTGTCTCTCTCTCTCTCTCTCTTTCTCTCTTTGGAATATACCAAGGTTGCAGTGTGCGTTATGCTCGACGCTGCGTCGGAGAATATCCTCGTCTCATTTCTATAGGTGCGTGTAAGTGTGTGTGTGTGTGTGTGTGTTGTTGATATATAATGTACGAATGCATATGCATTATGTATAAGATTTGTATGTATGCGCGTGGATTATTATTATTATTATTACTGTGTACATATAGACATATATATTATTATATATATATAGACATAGATAGATAGATAGATAGATAGATAGATAGATAGATAGATAGGAAACGATGGAAGAAGCGTGCACGAGAATCATAGTTTGGATATATTTCAAGGCGGGTCTAACGACGCGTGGAATTGACAGATTTTCGGTGTCCGAGAACGGAGTAAAAACGGACGACAATTATATCGAGAAATCGATGCCATTTTTTGTCTTCTTTTAAGCGAATCCGTTAGTCGAATCGTTGTAAAAATCATAACGACGTAATTCGAACAAAGTTGAATAATGAATTTTCGATTTAAGGGGTGATTTCTTTTTTGTTTTGTTTGTTGATCGTTACGAATCGAGCGAAAGCGGAGCGAGGAAAGGACAAAATAAAAAGAGAGAGAGAGAGAAAGAGAGGGAAGGAGTGAATTTCTGACGAGAGACGTGCGTGTGTGTGCGTATAGACGCGTGTGTATTGATACACCGCGGGTGTACGCGGGCGAGCGAAATCGGCGAGTTCCGGCTCGGGCCGGTACCCCGTTTCCGGTCACGAGTGTGCGTACATGGTATAGTCGCGGGGGCCCGCTGGCTCCTCGCGCAAAACTGTTGTTCGACGCGGCCTTTCCTCTCTCTCTCTCTCTCTCTCTCTCTCTCTCTCTCTCTCTCTCTCTCTCTCTCTCTCTCTCTCTCTCTCTCTCTCTCTCTCTCTCTCTCTCTCTCTCTCTCCCTCCCTTTCTCTTTCTCTCTCTCTCGCTCGCCCGATGTCCTCGACGTCCCCGGACTTGGCGAGTCCGCCTCAGACTGCGTATAATTACTCACTTTTTTTAATATTACATTTTTACACAATTATCTATTTTTAATTGAAAATATATAATATATATATATATATTTTATAAATAATTTTGTAAAATAATTAACATTTTTATTATTCACCGTTATCGTAATTAATTAACGATAAGTAACGTCGATGGCGAAAACGCGCGTGGATTCATGATGATTAATTATCGTAACCATATAAAAAAAACTATATATATATATATATATATATATATATAAATTATGGTAAAAGCTCGAGAGATTCGCGAATAATGACGTATTAGTTTTGTAATACGGCCTCGGTTCTCGTCCACGGGTCTTACGCACTTGTTATTCGCGACGACGAAAAAGATACGCGGCAGTTTGTCTCGCGTGTGACGTATATATACGCGATTATGTACGGCGAAGCGAGGCACACGTGTGGCTCTTCCCCACCCCTGCGAATTTCGCAAAGCACTTCTCACTGTATAAGCCGGCTTCGATTCATTTTGCTCGTTTCTTTTTTCTTCTCGTTTTTTTGTTTTCTTTCTTTCGCTCTCCCGTTCGTCGTTCACCCTTTCTCATTCTTCTCGTCTCTTTCTCGATTGTACGTCGCGGCTCCCTCTCGTCTGTCTCGCTATCGCTCTCTCTCTCTCTCTCTCTCTCTCTCTATCTATCTATCTCTCTCTCTATCTCTCTCTCTCGCTCTATCTCTCTCTCTCTCTCTTTCTCGTTCAACAGTTTTACCGACGTCGCTCCCGCGACCCTCTCGATCGCGCGTGGACGGATTACAAAAATGTACGCACGCGGCCGCGTGTGTGCATCTCCATCGGGTATAATAATGTATGCCCGACTGAAATAAAAGCCTTCTCTCTGTCTCTCTCTCTCCCCTCGCGATAAAACCATTTTCGCGCATGCGCTCGTTCGACCGTGCAACGAGAGACGAACAAACAAAACAAAAAAAACTAACATTTATTTTTATCGCGCGATATTATAAATATGAAATTTTATTAACGCGACGCAATTTCTCGCCGTAACGATTAATCGGAATAAATCAATCGTTCGAAAACAAAAAAAAAATACAAAAATCAATTGAAAAAACAAAAATGAATTTAAAAACAAATTCGCAATAAAAGAGAAATACTTCGTCGACGAAAAACTCCCGGATGGAGTTTTATTTCGCGAACAACTTTCTCACGACTGTCGGTCGAAAACGCGAGGCGACAAAGTGTCGTTATAGCCTCGATTTTTTCTTCTTTTTTTCGGCACAAATTTCACTCGATAAAAGTAAGATTAATTTTCGTCTGAAAAGTAAATTTTGCTTGGACCTTTTTTTTTCCTTTGCTTTAAACTCGAATCGCGTTTTTATATCGCGACGCGAGTCTCCCCGTCACGATACACCGTTTCTACGTTACACATTTTTTGGGGAGAGCCATCGCGGCAGCAGGCACACCAATTAGAAACGAGCTAACGGAGCGGAAGAGTCTCTCGTGACTTCTCGCCGAACATTCGTGCTCCCTTACATGTACTACGTACTCCTTTATGCAATGGTATTGGCACGCTATGTATATATATTATATATATATATATATATATAAAGGAATACAATATATATATATATGTATAGCGTGTCAATATGTGTGTGTGTGTGTGCGTGTTTGTGTATATAAATTAATAGGGTATATATACGCCCATTATATACACACGTCGTTCGTAACCGGACGCGGGCGAGTCGCTCTCGCGTTTCGCGTTTCTGTCGAAGTTTAACCCAAAAAAAATGGCACGAAATACACCACGAAAAAACGTAAAATTAATTAAAACATCATTATTTACGCAAAATAACATTTTTTTTCTTCTGCTTCACATAATAGGGAATAATTTCGACCGAATAATCACGTTTTTATTAATAATCGATGACTCAATTCGAATAATTAAAATTTTATTATTTTCTGTATTCAGATTTATTCATAATTTTGTTTTTGTTTGTTTTTTTGTTTTGTTAAATATTAATCAAGCATTTATTTTCATTAATCGCGAACGATCTCGATCGCGAGACTTGCGAACCGTGCTCGCGGAAGTCTGCTCGATAACGCGAGAGAGAGAGAGAGAGAGAGAGAGAGAGATATGAAAATAAAAACGAAAAAAAACAAAAAAAAAAATTCGGCCCGAGGGCAAAGCGCGCAGACGGCGCTAAACACGCGAGATCCCGCGAGTCTCCTCGCGATCGTTCGTGAAAGATATTGGCGCGTGTACATCGAGTCTCTCGCGAGACGACGCGCCCGATAGCGAAAATATCACGAGGTCGTCGCGCTCTCGTCGAGACCGACAAAAACACACACAAAAAAGAAAGAAAAAAAATGAAAAAACAAAGACAAATATCAAAGATCCGCGTAGTTGGTCGAAGCGACACGGAACGACTCGTACGTAACGCGACGTACGTAAAAAACAAAAAAATTACAAAATAAACAAAAAGAAAATAAAAGAAAAAAGAAAAAAAAAACACGTGGCTCGTTCCTCGTCGGAAAACAAAAGAGCGCCCTCGGTGGTGACGCCATATTTTTCCCGCCATTATTTCAGTCCTTGACGATCTCGCGTTAAATATTTCTCTTTCTCTCTCTTCCTTCTCTCTCTTCCTTCTGGTCCAATCCACTCAAATCCTTATCGCTCCTATATATCTGTATAGGCGAATGATTATCACTGTCTCTCGATGCTGCGCGGATTCTCGCACGTCGTGGCGGGTGGCGCGGCGAGGAGGTGGGTGGGGGGGGGGGGGGGGGAGGAAGGCTTCGCACAAATACCGTGGTGACGTCGACCGCGGCTACACCAGCGCGGTCGCGTAGGCAGACAGGGCAGACCGGCATCGATTCGCGAGAAACCTTCTCCCTCCCCCCACTCCACACTCCGCCCCCCCCCCCCCCCTCCCTCGTTCGTTTCGTTCTCTTGGACGCGAGGGATCAGCACGCGTTGCTCGTGGAACGAGGCGTGGGCGTCCTCGCATTCGCGAATATACATCTACACATATATTTATATTTATATTTGTAAGATAGAAAAATAAATATATAAATATCTATATGTTTTTGTTTATATATATATATATATATATATATATATATATATATATTCCACCTACTATATATATATATAGTAGGTGGAACAAAATAAAAAAGAACGACCATGAAGCCATATTTCAAACCCTAGGAACAAATTCCATAGGAGATCAAACGAAATTCACGGGAATTACGACGAAAACGTCGTATAGGATGGAAACAAAAATCTAATTGATGAAAATTAATAAAAAGAAATTTCAAAAAAATAAAATAAATAAAAATTAAGGAAATTCATATTTGAATATTTTTTGTCGAACAAAAACATCGATTTTTCCGAGCTTATTGCAATTTTTATCGTTCTTTGATGAGACTAGTGTATTCTAGTGGAATATTGGTGTATATCTATATAATGTGGTTATTGTATATATATATATATATATATATATATATATGTATATGTGTATGTGTGCCACCTGCATTATTACGACGAAAATAGAGTGGAATGTGGAAGGTCTCTCGAGGTTTATCGAGATAATAAAAAAGTTTCCCGGCACTGAAATCACTCGTCCCATTCTAGAACCACCACCCTCCTTGCAACCCCCTCTCCCCTTCCTCGCTCGACTCGACTCGCCCTCACCCTTCTTCAACGACCCCGGTCATAATTCTACATGCAGCACGTGGGTTATGAAATCGTGGGCAATGTCATGCATTTGACGTCACTTTATACCCCGTGACGTAGTTTGCGAGAGTCCGACAGAGAAAACGAGACGAGGCGAGAAAGAGAGGGAGTGAAGCAAACGACAAGAATATATAGGGTGAATGTGGAAAACACGTGTTTCCGTCGAACGAGCGGCAACGTCGTATAAACTCTGCCGAATGCCTCGTTCGAAAGTGTTTCCCGCTCTCTCTCTCTCTCTCTCTCTCTCTCTCTCTCTCTCTCTCTCTCTCTCTCTCTCTCTCTCTCTCTCTCTCTCTTTCTCTCAGACTCTGTGTCTGTGTGTCTCTCTCTCAATTTCTCGACAGTTTCACGAGAACTTTCAAATCGAGGCCAAGTTCAACGCTGAAGTTCAATGCAGTTTTAACTTGGCGGCTTTGCCGACACGACGGTTCATCGCACGGAATTTCTGTCTCCTGAAAAGAAGAAAAAATGATTTCTCTACAAAACGAAAGAAAAAGGAAACTTTCGATAATATGAAATCAAAATTTTACCATTTACGCTTCATCGAAACGAAGAAATTACCCGAATTAACAACGAGATAAACATCCCTTCGACATTTAGCCCTTAAATGCGCGTTTTTTTCGTTACAGTTTCTATTTGTCAAACATTACAAAAAAAAAAAAAAACGAGCGTATATTAAGGGAAAAATTTGTAAAAAAATCAAATCTTTGGGAAAATATTTTGTATTACAAAATCAATTATTTGCGATTAGAAAATCTACGACGCATGAATGGCGTGCACCCTATACAAATAAATATGAGTGGTTTGTTGCCTTTGGCTACAATCCGTAAAAAAAACATCCAAACGTTCCTGCAGTGAATTAATATCCAGAAAATACATGTGTCGCCAAACGGCAACACGACGCATTTAAGCTTGAACAAAAATTCAACCTGTCGAAAATAGAAGAAAAAAATCATAATTTTTTCCTCAATGAATAATAACAACAAAGAAAAAATTGAAAATATCCTTGTTATACGAGGTAAAAAATGTAAAAGTAGCGCGGGGAGAAAATCGAGGGTCGAAAACATTTCGGTGACGTCTGTTAGGATAGTTCTGCTTTAAAAAGAATACTTTAAAGGCCGGAGGGTTTATAACGGACTGCAGGGCGAGGAGGTAGAGGAGGAGAGAGAGAGAGAGAGAGAAGGGGACGATGCGGAGGAGACTGGGGGTGGAATCGGAGGATATATAGGACGAGAGAGAGAGAGAGAGAGAAAGAGAGAGAGAGAGAGCGAGAGAGAGAGAGAGAGAGCGTACAGTATAGGGAAGGAAGAACTACATATAGAGGTGTAACGAGCAGCAGAACTCGACTCACGAACTCACTCCCAGTTTTTAGTGGCAACTTGTTGCTCTATGCCCATTCATACGGCTCTAACTCCCATTACGTCACGTCACATCAACTTATAATAATGGTAATGCCACCGGCCCAGTGGAGCAATCGCTCTACACACCGTCGTTCTCTTCCTGTACCGTTTGCTCCGAATTTAACATTGTCACGACGTGTACAAAAATTCAATATTACATAAAACTATTTAATCTCGAGGCTCGAATCGTTAATTGTTCATAAATACAAAGGAAAAATGAAAAATTAATCAATTCTTTGATTTATTAAAACGCGATGTTCGCGAGGCTGATTCGATAATATTGAGAGAGGATACGAGACAGAGATTGAAAAAGAAAATTGTGATGGTTTTTTTTTTAATTGAAATCAACCCTTAAATTTTTCTAGTTTGTTCAACTCGACGGCTCGACAGTCGTCCTTGCTCAAGACGTATTCGCTGATCCGCCTGAATTTGCCGGTACAACGCGCCTAATTCTCGCTCGAGGCTACTTCCGTGTCGGCATAAATTTGTGTCTTGCCCAAAGAGAGAAAATGAGAGAGAGAGAGAGAGAGAGAGAAAGAGATAGAGATAGAGAGAGAAAGAGATAGAGAGAGAGAGAGAGAGAGAAAAGTGTCTCGCTCGAGTGCCGCATTTGAAGTCCGCAAATCCTTGAGCGAGCCAAACCGAGTAACATAAGTGTTAAGCGCGGCCTTGAAATTATTCGAACGCCTCCTATTCGCGAACACACTGTACATAATTTATACATATATACATATGTATTTAACGCAATATCAGATTAACGTTATATCAAGTAAAATTTCGTTCGCTCGTTGATACGCGAATTATAAATTAATTAAACAAACAACGAGAAAATTGAATGAACGGACGAAATAAATATATTTATATTTCTTTTTTTTTTAACGAAGGAGCGAGCATAGTCCAATGGGATCAGGAATTCGGGATCTCACTTTGGACCTCTTCATCCCCTCGACCTCCTCCTCCTCCTCCTCCTCCTCCTTCTTCTTCTTCTTCTCGTCGCCCCCTTAAGCCACTCGCAAACTCCAGCGGTATTCGAATGTCATAATCATTTTTTTGCTCCCTCGCCCGTTGCGTTCCAGTCGAATTAATATTTCATCCTGCGGTCCAGTGGGCAGATGAACCGCGGCCTTGACGCGAGGAGGCTGCTCGGCATCGCGTTTCGCGACTTTCGACGAGTTTGAATAATTTTCGTTCTTGTTACGTGGAAATGTAGGTTTTTTTTTATTAAGCGTTAGAAGACATTTTTCGTTATTGACAGTTGTCAATTTTCATAAGATCGAAAAATTGTCGGAATTGTAATATTGTCGAAATGGAAATTTGGTAGAACGAAAAGTTGGCGGAAAATGTGTCAAAATTCGTTTTTTTTATGCTACGACGAAAATTGACGTTGACAGAATTTGAAGTTGAAAATGTAAGAAATAAAGCGATATACGATATTGACAGTTCGATTTTGACGGAATCAATTTTATCGCCCGTGAACGAACTCGATGGAGCGTCGAGTCCGGTCTACGCCCCCTTTACCCTCTTCTCTCTCTTCCTTTCGCTCTCTCTCTCTCTCTCTCTCTCTCTCCCTCTCTCTCTCTCTCTCTGCATATTGCGTATATTTTCATAGAAACTCGAAACATCCTTCGAAAGGAGCTCGCGCGCGGTACCCCATATCCTCGGGCGGATTCTTCCGTTCGGCGTTTCTCGAAAAATGAACCGTGACGCGGACCGCGAGCTCGCCCGGCAATTTTTGTTGACGGGCCAAAAATGAAAAGAGAAAAATACGACGAGAAAGAAAGAGAGAGAGAGAGAGAGAGAGAGAAACCCCGGGTTTCGACCTCGCGCAGCCCCAAAAACCTCGTACCTTCCCTCCTCGCCATCCCTCATCGACCCTTGCGAGGATCAACGGCAAAATATATAACAGCAGCGGGAGCCAGCGGTAGAAATTTAAGCACGACGGTGCCACATCCTTCGCGTCGCGGCCAGAAAAGAAGAGAGCGAGAGGCGCGATGGGTCCGTCTTGCAACGGGAAGCAGTGAAGAGGGAGGGGGTGGGGGGGAGGACGCGCGAGAAAGAACCGCGCGCGCGGTGATGCGCCTCGCCGCGGTCGTCTCTTGTGCCCTTTCAAAGTTAAGAGAGGCCCTTCCGAGAATCGGCTCGCGCCGTTTTTCGACTGTGAGCCGCCTCTTTTAGCCGTCTTATAGTCTCTGTCTCTCTCTCTCTTTCTCTCTCTTTCTTTCTTTTACTCTCTCACTCTCGTTAGAACCGCGAACCGTACGAGAAAGAGGCCCGGATGAAGGAAATGCGTGGCTCGTCCGGAACGTAAACGTCTGTTTCTCTCTCTCTCTCTCTCTCTCTCTCTCTCTCTCTGGATCGACGCGGTCGCGCTTACAACACCACAAGCGCAAAACGCTACCCCATGAAAATTTGAAAAGTAAAACGGTTGAAGAAAAAATTAAACGGTCTTTCTCCCTCTCTTTCAGACTTCTCGTGCTCGAAATATTAAAATCGATCGATCAAACGATCGGACGAACCGTCAAACTTAATATAATTCAATTCAATATCGATTATTAATATAAAATTGTTCGAATAATAGTTCTAGCAAAATTTCAATCTTTGAGTAATTTTCTTTCGAAAAATAGATAATTATTAATTCGTTATTATTTTCAAAATAATTATTAATTACGGCTTCCTCGAAAGTTCGTCGTTCTAAAATCAAATAAATTTCATAAACGTCGTCCGGAAACTGTCAAATTCCGAAATACCGCAAATCTCCTTATATACCAATATATATATATATATATATATATAAATATATATATACATATTTATAATGAGTTCAATTCATTGGTGAAATATTCTCGATGGTCTCGATTTCGGAGAATTTTTTTTCAGCTGACGAACGAATCTCATGACGATCGAGAGAGGATATCCCCTTCTCGACGTATACGAAATAAATACGCACGCTTTGCTTCTGCTCTCTCCTTCTTATCCAACCCCCCCACCCCCCTTCCCTCTCCACCTCTTCGTCGCAAGTTCCTCGTCGTCGTCGGTGTAATTGCCCGGATCGTGAGGAGAGACGAAAGTATATATACATACGTGCGCGATATTCACCGAGAGAGGATCGAGGACGTCGACCCGCGGGGACCGTGGTAACGATAGTTACGTTCCTGCCACGAGCGAATGAGAGAGAGAAAGATAGAGAGAGAGAGAGAGAGAGAGAGAGAGAGAGAGAGAGAGAGAGAGAGAGAGAGAGAGAGAGAGAGAGAGAGAGAGAGAGAGAGAGAGAGAACGGTGTATAGTAGTGGCAACGCGAAATGGGTCCCCGCGAGGCGTAACGTAGAACGTTTTCAGGGCCCCCGGGCTCAGAGAGGAGATAGTAGGTAGTTAGCGAGGAGCCCAGCCTCGTAAGATTTTCGGTGTGGTCGTACGTGTATACCTATATATATATATATATATATATATATATGTAAACTGATATATAGAGAGATAGAGAGGTACGTGTATGTATATATATATATGTATGCTTCATCCTGTCCATCCTGCAGAGTCTCAAAGCTCTCCTCACACCGAGAGACTCGTCGATGTTGTCAAGAGACTCGGGAACGAAAAATTGATCAGCGTCGAGCCTAAGCTGCAAAACTCGATTGAAAATCGTTCTCAACGATTAATCACAATTTTTCAAAATTAATACGGATATATAAATTGATTTTTGTTGTTTTTTTATTGTTTTTATTGAAATTTTCGAATTGGTTGTCGATACGAATAATTCGTCGATGACGTCGTTCGTATTGTCTTTGATTTTGTTTTTGTATGCCGATTCGGTCACAGACTTTGTCACGATCTATTATTGGACGTTATTTTAGTTCATGGAAATGTTTTCCGACGAATGTCTCGTCATTTTGATCTTTTTTTTTTCGTTTTTTTGTTCACCCTCATTATCGGCGTTCGTTCGTCGCGCGAACCAGGTTCGAGCTGTCGCGTATCTCGTTCTGTATAAAACGTTCGTTTCGGTGCATCGCGATACTTCCCAGGTCAATATAATTACAATGCGCCGACCTAACGGGACGCGTCTATAAATATGCTACCGTCTCTATATGTATATATACTTCTTGCTTCAATATGCGTACATATATACCTATATATATATAGATATAGATATATATATATATATGACGGCTGCATTACCGTCGAAATTGTTAAATTGATTCATAAATCCTGACTCACCCGATTCCCAATGACCAGCGCATAAACTCTAATACACGCATATATATAATAATAATATTATTATAATAATATTAATATACATTTTATCAATTCGAAATATAATTATATAGTATTATATTAATAATATAAATTATATGTATATATTGATATATTAATGCGAAATATAATTATATTATTAATATAATTATAAATTATGTTAATAATATACGTATATAATATACTCGATACCGTCAAAAATGGCTTCATCCCCCTTCTCCCTCTCTCGGCAACGACGATAATTCGAACGATCTTTAAACAAAAAAATACTATTTTCCATTCAACGATTTAAAAAAAAATCCTGACTAACAAAAATATCGATAATCATTATTCACAAATAACAAGCGAAAACGCTCTATTTTTTCCATTGAATTAATACATAATAATTTTCCATTTTTCGAAATGCATCACGTATCATCTCCCCGTCGTTAATTACCGTTCGTTGATACGATTAAACGTAAAATTTTCGATTACTTTTTTTCCCCCCACCAAGTTCGATAAATTCGTACATTGTGAGTGCCCCTTAAGGCCCCGGTTGCCCACCCCCGCGTTCACGCAGACACGGAAGCCACGGAGTCTGCACGTGAGGCCACGCTGCACACGTTCATGACGCGACCTCTCTCTCTCTCTCTCTCTCTCTCTCTCTCTCACTCCCCCCCTTTGCGTCTACACTCAACCCCCCCCCCCCCTCCTCTTCCTCCTTTACCCTCATCCTCTCCTCCTCCTCCTCCTCCTCTCTCTCTACCTCACCTCCGGCCTCTTCGCGCTCTTCCTCACCCTCGTACATTTCGGACCTGAAGACCGAAGGCAGATCGATCGTACGATTTTCCTCCTCCGGGTTTTCCACGCCGGTCACCGTATATCTGTATACGTGTACTATACCTCTATATATATCTACATGTATATGTATGCATGTATATATGTATATAGAGAGAGAGAGACAGAGAGAGAGAGAGAGAGAGAGAGAGAGAGAGAGAGAGAGAGGGAGAGCGAAGGGTATACGGGAGCCAAACTGGTGCAGGCTGGCGTGGCTCGCGATTCCTCGACACCGCGAATTTTCCCTCGGCTTTTCCTTTTCTTCTTTTTCCGTCTCTCTCTCTCTCCTTCTCTCTCGTTCATACTCGTTCACTCTCGGACTCTCGCACATCCACTTCGTACGCTCTTTCGACCGTTTTTCCTCTATCCCGCTCATTTGGAACGTGAAAACGGCCGCCGATCGATCGGACGATTTTCCTGCGCGAGGCGAGAATTTTTTATTTTTTAGTTTCTTGCTTTTTGCGCTTTTCTTTCTTTCTTTCTTTCTTTCTTTCTTTCTTTCGTTCGTTCGTTCGCCTCGTTCCACCACTCCCTTCCGCCGCCGTACGCTTTTGTACCAACGCCGAGAGAACCTATCGCGACGAGAAATATACTGCGGAACGAACGTTTCTTCTGCTTCTCTCTCTCCCTCTCTCTCTCTCTTTCGTAACGCTTTTTCTTTTTTTCTTTCCGTTTATTCTTTTCTTTCGAGCATTTTTTTTCATTTCAATTTTTTTCTTTTTCTTTTTTTTAATTTCGAAGAACAGTCGTCTCCGTACATTCTCCTCGATTGCACCTCCACTTCGTACCTTCGGTTCCACTTCATTCCTATACACACGCACACATACTCGCACACATACATACATACCTACATACCTATGTGTATATAATTGAGCGAACTCCTTCATCTCGGTCAGCGAAAATTTCGCGATCGCACGCGTACGTACGGTTCGTAAAAAATAAAAAAGAAAGCATATTTTTTCCCATTTGCCCCCGTAATCGTTCCCTCGACGTACAATTTTTTCATCGAAGTGAACAGCAAGAAAGAATGAAAAATAGAAATACAAACACGCACCTACAAAAATCAATCCTCTCGTCGTTTCAGTATTTTGGCCCACCTTTATCTCCAACATTCGTCTCGACAATATATATATATAATATACAATACCTTCGCCTCGTCGAATTTTCAAATATGGCACGAAAATTCACGTCTTCTATTCTCAAAAATATTCCTCGTAAACGTTACACGTATTCTATAGCTATATATAATGAATCTACACACACACATATATATATATATATGTATATGCTGCATTACGGTATTACGTAATGCAATGCTTCGTCAGTCGCAGCGAGTCTGAGGGCGTCGTACGCTATAATAGTGTTCCTGAGGGTGTACGAGCGTCAGCGAGAGAGAGGACTCTGGCCAAGGAGGGACGTGTGTTTCTACCTTATATACATATATATATATATATATACGTATCTACATATATATGTGTATGTGTACATATATATATATATATATATATATATATATATATATATATATAGTTATATGGTAGCACGCATCAAATACACGAGTGAGGGATGAGGAGAACGGTGTAGTGGATGGTCGACGCCTTTGGAAACGCGTCAGTTCCCCGGCACTAAGTATAGACGTCCTCGCGACGCCGGCCGTCAATATACCACCCCTAACTAACCTCCACCCTCTCTCCCTCTCTCTCTCTCGCTCTCTCTCTTCCTATTCGGTCCGCGAGTGTTGTAAGAGATCGCTCCCTCTCTCTCTCTCTCTATATGTATATATATATATACCTACATCCCCTACAAAAGCGAGAGCAGGAGAGAGAACCGGCTATACGCGCAAGGGACTCGGAGAATACCTAGGCTAGTGCTCGTTTCTGCGTATATATATATGTATATACATATATATGTAGGACGTAGAAGGACGTTGTATATAGCAGAGAGCGAGGAGCCAAAGGACGCGATGGACACACAAGCCTGAAACGAGATCTATATATATAGGTAGATAGATATATATGTATATATATGTGTGTGTGTGTGTGTGTGTGTGTGTGTGGGTGAGGGAGAGCAAGTAGGAAAGTGGTATGGGGCTTGGAAACGTTAGGGTGGCAAAGAGGGTGGTAGGTGGCTACCAAACCCATCCACCCCCTATCCTATCCTATCCTATCCTATCCTATCGTACGATATATATAGATGTAGTCCATTCTATCCTCTAACTCCCAACCTTACTCCTCCATCCTATATCCTCGTCCTCCCTCCTCGAACCTGGCCTCTCTCTCTCTCTCTCTCTCTCTCACTCACTCTCTCCTTCGCTCTTCACCCTCTATATCCTCTATCCGATGCGCTATCCTCCCTCGTCGTTCTCTCTACGCCACTATCCTAACCTCTGCAAGCCCAGCACTATACCCAGCAGCCGGAGCACAGTCCTGTCGTACTGTTCTGGTCGTCTCTCGTGCACCCCTTTTACACCGCGAACACCATCCTCCTTCCCATCTGTAGTACAGCTATATATATATAGACGTATATATCGATTACCGAGGGTCGAAAGGACGTATCTCGAATAGTTTCGTGGCTCACGCCTTTCGACATACGCCCTTATCACACCGTTGGCTAGTTCTACGCTATATCTATATATATCACATCTCTTATCTATATATATATATGTGTGTGGGTGTGTGTGTGTGTGTGTGTGTTTGTGTGTCGATCGGCGAAGATCAAAAGGGCGTATCTCGTGAAATTTCGTGGCTCGAACATTGCGACTTGGGCCCTTTTATCGCCCTTAGCAAGTTAGCACATGTCCATATATCTATATATGAACCATCCCTTATACACTTATATATATATATATATATATATATATATATATATATATAGATATATATTCTCGGGTGTTCTATATATCTATCGCGATAGTGGTCGTCGTCGTCGTCTAGCTTAGGGCCACGCAGGCCTCTCTAGTCGCTAGAGAGACGCGAGAGAAGAGGTGCACACGAGGGATCGTGTGTGAGAGAGAAATAGCGAGCGAACGAAAGAGCTAGAGAGAGAGAGAGAGAGAGAGAGAGAGAGAGAGAACCCCGAGGCATCCACCAGTCGCGCAGACATGCATGCTGCAACCAGCATCGCGAAGCTACGGAGACCAAGAGAGAGAGAGAGAGCGAGAGAGAGAGAGAGAGAAAGCTAGATAGAGAGAGGATGAGATGTATAGGACAAGAGAACAGCCAAGAGGACGAGGGTTTGGTAGGACATTGCGGATATATTCGCGAGAGAGCGCAACCCTCGTTCTCCCTCACCCTCTCCTTCTCTCACTCTCTCTCTCTCTTCCGACTCTGCTTCGTGTGCTCTATACCAACTAGGCGAACGGTATAACCGTGCAAAGCTAGCGTACATACATATATATATATATATATATATATACATATATATACCTATACATGTACCTAGCGAAGCATGGTATAGACCGACGACCTCGACCACGTCGCAGCAGCAGTGGCGTCCTCGCGCCCGGCTATCCTGCGACGTAATCAGCGAGAGGACCCCTCCCCCCTCCCCGCCTCCGCCACCCTCTCGCCCGTTTCTCTCTTGGTCTCTTCTCGGCCCCTCGTCACCATATATATATATATATATATAGGTAGCTTTCTCCTCGTACCATCTACTATACGCTTGCCACCCTCTCCCATTTTCCCACCCCCTTGAGTCTGTGTAACGCTAGCTCGACGTTCTACGAAACGTTCTCTATAACGTAAATATAGGTATATTGTAGTTGTGTGTGTGTGTGTGTGTTTGGGGGAGGAGAGGAAGGAGGGGGAGGGGGTCATAGTACAGCACTGGGTCTTCGTCCATCTTCGTCCGTCGACTATGTACATCTTTGTCGGTCTCTACGAGAGAGTCCTAGCAAACATTGCTATCCCTCCCCCCCCCTCCCCAACCGACGTCCCACCATCCTCTTCCTTCGTTCCACAACGCTTCCTCCTCACCGATGTCTAGTCTCTATCTCTATCTCCTCTGCTCGCTCGTTTTCTCTTTCTCTCTCTCTCTCTCTCTCTCTCTCTCTCTCTCTCTCGGTTGGCTCAGAGCGATCTACTCTCGTCGTCGTAGATTTCGCTCTTGCCACACCGGTGCGCTCTTGTGCCCCTATATTCGTACAAAACGAACACGAGACATCCATCTCACATGCTGCTGGACTCGGATTTGGGGTAGAATTCGCGGTGGCGAAGAACCTAGCGGAGAAAGGAGCTAAGCGTTGCGATCTTTTTCGGGGTTTTTTTTTTTTAACGAACGCAATTCGAAAAGTTTCAAGAATGGGAAGAAAGACAAAATTTTCGTAAGTAATTCGAGGGTTGAACGACGATCGGGTGAAAAGTATGAATATTTTGCTGTTCGTTCGTCTCGATCTTGCTAATAGTAACGAAGTTAAAGCGATTTTTTTATGAGATTCGGGACGAAAGAAAACAACGACGGGGTAATTCATATCTCGATGAGCGCGTGAACGAAAAATAATCGTATCGTTAAATATCGCAATGTGTTAATAATTATTATGAATTATGATAAATTATAATAATAATAATTATTATTATTATTACTATCGATGAGAAATAGATGAAAAAATGCATCGTCTCAAGACATTCCTGCTCGTCTCTCGTACGACCACGCGAAGAAAGCGAGAGAGAGAGAGAGAGAGAGAGAGAGAGAGAGAGAGAGAGAGAGAGAGAGAGAGAGAGCTGTATTTTACCGCATTCCCGGTGCGAACCGGTCGAGATACATAAACTCGCGGGAGGGTTGAAACACACGGCCACCGATGAGTAACGGGTAAATATACCCGACTGTGCAAAACCATACACACACATATATATATATATATATATATATATATATATATATATATATATAGGTTGTGTGTGAGAAAACGGTGCCACAGTCGCACATGTACCGTGCGATACATATACATCTGTTATTGTGATATGGATGTTAATAGGTTAGGGGGTCTCCGGAGAATGTTGGGTAGGGGCGGGTGGTGGAGGGGTTGAATCACGATTTCGATAAGGGTTTCCAACCTACTGTACACTCTGTATCCCTTACTCGCTCGTTCGCTTCGTCTATACCGCTTGTCTTCCATCTACATATATATATATATATATATATATATATATTTACGTAAATGCACGTGGATATATAGATATAGATATATATATACGTATTCGTTCAATTTCCCGCCCGGCGCACCCTCCCGCAGTCGCGCATCCGTTCGCCTCGCTCTCCTACTACCTGTGTCCTCCTCTTACTTCTTACCGACGTACGCGCTCCCGAGAGCGAGAGAGAGAGAGAGAGAGAGAAAGAGAGAGAGCTATAATGCACGAGAGTCGTAGAGAAAAACACGCGCTTCGCCAGTATTTCTCTCTCGGCTTCCCTTTCATTTTGTCCTTCCTGCATTCGTCTCGCTTGCCTCGCTACTCGCCGTACACTGCCGTTCTCGCTTTCTTTTATTTTTGTCGCGCGCGCGCACCCGCGCTCACGCATCGGCGCGCGCATCGGAGCGAGCGCGCATGCGTACATGCGTCGACACTCGCGCGTGAACGTGCACACGAAACGGATCGTTTGATACGTACGAAACCTACGATACTACGCATTTTTTTTGTCGCTTTTTTTAGTCGCTAAAAAGTATCTCTCGTCTCTTCCTCGTTCTCTGTGTCGAGCGCTCGACTCTACCCGTGCTTTATTTTTATTTCTATCTCTCTCTCTCTCTCTCTCTCGCTCTCTCTTGCTTTCTCGGTCTCGAGCTGTTTCTCATTTATCATCGCTGGGGCGAATGCAAGCTGGGAGACGGAAAAGTTGGACGGTGTTAATTAGGAGTGAATGAAAATTAACGTACGACCTTGTAAAATGTTCTCCTACGCCTTTACCCACATCGCGTTCTTAACTCTCTAATTAATTATTTAATCAACAAGACAAACCTTCGCTTTAGAACGGGGCGAGAGGGGGTGGACTTTTTCTTTCTTTCTCTACCGATTTCTCGTTTCTTTTTTTTCTCTGATACGTTTTATCCCATCGTTCAAAAAAATCTCGATCACGTACGAGCTTTTCACATTTTTCATGTAAAATTAATTTCCAATGGAGAGCGTCGTTCATAAAATTCGATCGATCGATTCGCAACGATAAATCGTTGGCATTGCCATTTTTCTAAACGTCTAACCCGTTACACATATGCTAGGTGATTATATACCTTATATGCATCTGCGTACATGCGAATATATATATATATATATATATATATATATATATATATATACGTAGTACTATATTCATAACGATCGACCGCGGCCGCTGGCCCGAGGAGCTAGTCGCGTCCGCGTGAGTTGCTCGCGCGTCGACCGATCCCATCCTATCTTCTCTCTCTCTCTCTCTCTCTCTCTCTCTCTCTCTTCGTTTTTCACCCGCTGGGATGGCGAATTAGGGAGCGTGAGAGAGAGAGAGAGAGAGAGAGAGAGACAGGGAGAGGGACAACGATCGGCCGAGCAATCACGAGTAAAGTGGCAAATCGTCCGTTAAACGAAGCCGTCGGCCGTTCTCGTCGCGAACGCCCGCCGGGTTTTTCCGAACATGTCGTGTATATATATATATATATATATATATATATATATATAAACATATATAGATATATGTTTATACGAATTACGAAAGTCGCAATTTATTCACGAATATCGGATCAAAGTCGTTCGTAAGAATTCGCGTTACACCAAAAATACCATCAATTTCGATCCCCGAAATAAAGAATCACCGACGATAACGTACATCCACCCCTATACGAGTATCAAAATCTATTTCCGTCAATTGAAATTCACTCGAACACCGCCATACAAATCGAATCGAACGCGAAAAGAGTTTCGGACTTTCGAGGAAATCTCATTAAACGAATGACACGATTATTTTTTCGCTAATAACAAAAAAACGTTCCTATTCCTTTCTTCGTCCCACCTTCGCGAACTAGCGCGTTAATGCCGATAATCTCGTTATCGAAGATCAACGTAAAATCGATAAATATACTTGTGAAAATAGAACTTTGATCGAATTATCGTCGTCGTCGTTATCATCGACCAATCTCTATCTCCCGAAATTCTCTCCACTCTTCTTTTTTTTCCTTTGATTTTTCGATTCGTAACCGATAATTTTCTTACCCGTTGAGCGATAGTTTTCTTACTCTCCGCAATATTACGAAACGAAAAAAGTGGCTCAACGTTTTCGCACCTTCTGCTCGATACACGTGTAACTATATATCTATATATACACACCATATATATATATATATATATTACGCAGTTTTTGCCCCGTATTGCGCGTGCATGTGCGGGTTCTCCTCTGGGTCTGGACGAGCCTGTCCGCATTTCTCTCCATCCTTCTCAGTCTCACCCTACTTATATACCACACACATACACCCACACACCCACATACACACACATATATATATATATATATAATTCTGTATGCCTCGTATGTGCAAACCAAGTCCTGCGGCTCGACCCATCGGCGTACGTATGCGTCCCTCTCTCTATGTGTGTGTGTCAGTTTCGTGCTTCCCTTGGTCGGTCTCCTCCTCCCTCGCGGCCCCTTTTCGATCCCGCGACCGTGCTGTGTGGCGCGCTCTCGCGTATAGTACACACGGCCAGCAGCAGCAGCGGCGCGGCGGCCGCGCGTTTATGTGCCCCGAGGCTTATGTACAACATTTCACTCTCTCTCTCTCTCTCTCTCTCTCTCTCTCTCTCTTAGGGTTCGTTCTCTCTCTCTCTCTCTCTCTCGTTCTCTCTCTTAGGGATCGTTCTCTCTCTGTCTCGCGTAGAGTTCTCTCGCGCGAGAAACACCTATGTGGACGGGGGAGAAACTCGCGATGTACATAGGGCCAAAGGGGGACTTGGGTTATACTGTACGTTACGTATATATATATATATGTGTGTGTATATAGGTGTATATATATATATATGTACGGTATA
Organism: Netelia virgata; assembly: GCA_951802705.1. Classification (NCBI taxonomy): domain Eukaryota; kingdom Metazoa; phylum Arthropoda; class Insecta; order Hymenoptera; family Ichneumonidae; genus Netelia; species Netelia virgata. The sequence continues at coordinate 3,058,383 of OX637867.1, read as the reverse complement.
TCCCGGTAATACCGGGTACTAGGTACGCGGAGAGTTCGCCTAGCCTCACCGCGTCGCGGACCCCGAATAGCGGTTCGCATATTCGTCGATATATCGTGCTCGAACGAACAATCTTGTTTCCCTCTCAAAATCGAAACAACAAACAACGAGAGGAAATAAGAAAAAAAAACCGTTATTAACGACGTTCGACATGTCGAAGAAAATTTTTACGATCGAATTTTACATCACTAATTTATGAAAAAAGAACGAAAATAGAAAAAAGTTATAATCAATTTGTTCGAATCTTTCGTCGCGATGATTAACCGTGAAAATAACGTTTTTTGTTCGCACGTTGTAAGCAAAAAGAAGAGGTTTGAAATTAGCGCGACGAAACTAGCGCCGTTTCGATCCATGCGGCGTGCGTTTGAACTAAAACAACTAAATCGACAAATTCCTCGTTAAAATATATTTCTCGCCTCTTCCTAGTCGAAAAATAAATTTCACCGATCCAAACGAATCACGAATATATCGATTATCGAATCGAGGGTAAAAAAAATCGTTCTCAAAAATTGTCTACCCTCGAACCCAATCTCAACCCTTACCCCTCTTCGATCCAATCAATATTCTTCCTTCATTCTCCATCCAAATTTAACCCGCTCTTATTCATCGTCGCAACGAATACAAAAATCAAACAAACGAACAAACATGAAAAATTCGCGAACACGTTTGAGAACCGCTGAGCGCAGCTGCCGCGTCGGCGGCGGAGGCAACGGCAACGACGACGACGACGACGACGACGACGACGGCGGCGTCGGGCAGAGCGGCGGTATCTCCGCGTTGTCTGCTCCCTCACACCCTCCGACTTGTGTAGTCCCACGTGGGTGACGGTCGAAGGGGTCGCACGGAATGAGGGTGACGCGCGCGCGGTTCACGACGGTTATATACATCTATATATATCTATATAATACATATACATGTATATATATATATATATATATAGATCTACGATGGGCCGTATAGCACCGGGAACGCGGGGGGTGAGTGTAGGGTTGCCCATCGAGTGGATAGCAGGGGTTGGGGGGAGGAGGCGTCTCTGTCTCTCGCTCACGCTCTCGCGCTCACGATCTCTCTTTCTGTCAGGAGGGAACAAGACTAACCACCCACTGGCCATCTCTCTCCACCCTCGCTGCGCCCTATGCTCACCCGCGCTACGTGTTTTCGCGAGAAAAGAGAGAAAAAAGGAGAAAAAAAACCCGCGCGCGCTCAGAGAGGACGAAGAAGAAGAAGAAGAAGAAGAAGAAGAAGAAGAAAAAAGAACGAAAAGAAAAGAGAAGGAAAAAAAAATGAGAAAGAAACGAACCGACCCACAGAGAAAGCGCGAAGACTCGACCCGTTGCAGGGTTCGTATGTGTAACCAGAGGGTTGACTGTATGTACGTGTGTGGGTGTGTGTGTGTCAGTGTGGATGCGTTTGTGTGCGAGAAGCTCTTTTCGCGCGCTCGGCTTCTCTCTCGCCCGTGCTCGCATTACGGAAAATTGCGACGAAGACCCTGGAGAAAATTCACCGTTCGTCTGACGGAATCAAGAATTTTTCGTGAATCCTCTCGCGACCCCTTTGGACGAAAGGGCGAGAGAGAGAGAGAGAGAGAGAGAAAATGTATTCGCGTATATTGACCGCTGTTCGTTGGTCGACGGATCTGGGGTTGGGGTGAAGATAAGACGAGGAGAGCGTTGAAATGTTTCTGTTTTGGCAATATTTCGTAGCGAGACGATAATCGAGTCTTTGGAAAAATTTACGAACTAACGAACGACGAAAGAATGAAAATTTGGACTATTTTGATTAATGGGAAATTGATTTTTGATAAATTTGCTGAAATTTTGTCATGGATTACAAAATGTTGAGCAGTGATTATAATCAAAATAATGATATTTGGATATTTTGATAATTTTGAAAAAAATGTTGTCAAATTGCGAAAATCCGCGAAATTTGGTCGTGGCGTATTTTTTTTATACTCGATATATCTATATACATTATTTTCATGCGACGATATATCGTGGTAATAATTAACGGACGGTAATTAATAAGACGCGGTTCGCTGTAACAAAAGACTTTAATCGCAGCTGATTTATCGAGTCAAGGCCAACGGGCCGAGCTAGAAAAAGAGAGAGAGAGAGAGAGAGAGAGAGAAAAAAAACGGAGAAAGAGATGCAAATCGTCGGAGTCGTAGGTCAAGATTGTACGTTGGTACGTAGTACTACGGCTGAACCACCGGCACGTGGTCGCGTTCGAGAATATAGGTTTCTCGCAGGAGCGTTTAATACTCGTGTATTTACAGATTATTATTGTTATGCTCTTTCTTCTCCCACTCCTAAAAACTTGCTGTCAGACATACGTATATACGAGAAAGCTTCGAGAGTCGAGAGGTGGCGCCATCTCTCCCATTTTGCCGGAACTCTCGTCGTCGCTATGCGAATTATTTTTTTTCTTTCAAGAAGAGTCCTTTCTTACCATCGCAAGATAACTAAATGATTATACTTATTTAAATTAATAATTCATTTAGGTTAAATTAATAATTACTTTAATTTACATTAAAAATGAATTTTATTTAAAAGTAATATCAAATTTTGGAAATTTATGTTATTGTTTTTTATTAGCCTGAGAGACTGTATTCACCGACCTGGCTGATGAACGTTCAACAAGGCAATAGCTTCGAGTACGCGACGCTCTTGGTGAGTCTGCTCTTGGGAAAGGGATACAACGCTTTTGTCGTGAGTGGCTACGCCTCGAGGGAACAAGTGCTCTGCGACATGTCCATGCGCGATTGTCCTCATTTGTCGCAACCGGAAACGCCGGAATCTTCCCCCGAGCCGACGAACACGTCTAGGTACAAAATAAAAAGTCCACCGGATTTTCAAAGCCAATTGTTGCGAAGCATGGAAGCGAAGGAGGCGGACAAGATCGAGGAGGAATTGGAACAACGGGAGAGAGAACGTCGGAAAATGTTGCTCGTAGGTTTGACCATTAAATAATAATAATAAATATTTTTCATAGAGATGGATATCCTAAACATCATATTTTTAAATTACACAAAAATCGGACCAATAAATAATTTTTTCTTTTTTAGTTTAATTTTGTTCTTTATTATTAAAATAACTAAGATCGAAATTGATTCGTAAAACAGGAACAAGAACGTCCACTTCCGGATGACTACTGGGGTAATAGAATACACGCTTGGGTCGTGATCTTACCGACGGTCGGTAATCCGAGAGATAACGAGATTCCAAAAGCACTTTTTATCGAGCCGACTTCCGGTATGTCTTACTCGCCGGATGATCGTCAAACGAGTCTCTTGTATCACGGTGTCGAGAGTCTCTGGAACGATAAGAATTATTGGGTCAATATGCAAATTTGCAACGAAGGGTGTTACAAAATCGATTGGGACTTGACCAACACGAAACTGTGGGAACATTTGTTACCCGGCGAGCCGTGGACCGCGCGTGGTATCGACGAGGACGATGATATCGACGAAGAGATTCGCATTCAACAGGGCAAACACCTGGACATGCCCTTCTCTTACGTTACAAATATCGAGATACAAAGCCTAGGTAAAAATGATTGATTAATTAGTTTTTTAATAAAAATTATAAAATTTTTTTTTACCTGTCGAATTATTTCTAATACATTTTTTAACCACTATAATTTTATTTATTTTAATCTAATTGGGTTATCTCAAAATTGTATCTCAAACAGATTTTGAACGTCGTTATCCGAATGGAACGAAGACAGTCCATTTCAAAAAAACAAAGGTCGATTTTTACGCTCCCTACGTTCAAATGGATGGTCTCGTGCAGAAAATCACCTTTTACGAGGATTATGAATACAAATTTCCGACTCAGGTTTATGAGAAGTATTCCAACAGGACTGACAATTTATTAGAATCGAGGAAATATCACGATACTTTTGTGGTGATCGATTATTATAAGAGGGGTCGTCCCGACGCCTGTAAAGGTATACAAAAATATTGAATTGTTGTTTTCTCACCTAGATAAGCATAAGAGATGAGATATTGAAATGATAATTTCAGAACATCGTTACTCGATGAACGGTAGCGATGGGATCGACGAGGAAAGAACGTTAGATTTTTACGATGTCGTACGTATCGATGGTTTATCAAAAATCGAAATGGATCCTCTTCGCCTGACCCTACATTACATCGCTCGCAAAGATTTTCTCTATTATCGGTAAGATAAATACCCGTTGAAAATAATTACTTAACGAATAATTGATTATAATACAATTTCAGTCAATGAAGAACTGACAAATTTGTGTTAACTACATTTTTAGCCACGCTGAATATTCGAGGGACAAGGAACGTCGCAACAGAATAATATCGGTAGATAAATAAATATCTAGTAATACCGAAAGAATTTTTATTTTGTATATTTGTTTCAGAAAATAATCGAAAAGTATAATAGAAACGAGAGTGTACCGGCGAGTAACGACATTGCGATTAGGGAATTTTGTATAACTGAGAACGAGATAAGACTCGAGTATCATTATGAAAAAAATCGTATAACAAGAGCAACGAAAACATTCGTCAAGCCTCCGGCCGATGAGAGAGGCGAACACCCTACTTTCAATCCTGACTTCATTCATATATACAATGTAATTAATTTTAGTTTGAAAAATATTGTTTACGATTTAATTGAATATTTTGAAAATCCGTGAGTTATAGTTTTTTTTAATATTTTATATCACAGCCAGATCCTTTGTTAGAGCCAGAAAAACAATTGACGCTTTATTATGAATTGGAAAGACAACTTAGTGAGGAGATTCAATGCATAACTGCCATAAGAGACGCCGAGGACGAGATATCGAGTTTCTTAAAATCCAGCAGCGTGAAATATATTATACCAAAATTGATCGTTTCAGTGTTCGATAGAAATCGTAACAAAGAAGCCAAAGCTGGAATGTTGGCCCAAGTAAGTATTTTTATAAGATTTCTTAGAAACACCTGACCACCATTATGATTAACCAAAGACGTCCTATTTATTTTACAGGAGGAATTGTTGCAAGCACAGAGCAAACGTGAAGTTGAGTCGGAGGTTGATTATTTAGGTCCTTATCTGGCTCGTCTGGGCAACCCTGCGCAATTAACGAGATCACAAGCGCACCAAGTGCGTCAAGAATGTTTGAACGACTTGAAAAAAATGCTTACCGATCGTGCTAATCACATCTCAAAAGTGATCGACGAGTGTACCAAAGAATTGAACAAGGTCCAACGTTGGCTTACTCAGGTGATGAAAAACGTTTTAACCTCGAAGAATTCCACAATTCTAGAAAGATAAATAAGAAAATTTGTTGTTCTTCAATATTCTTAATAGACCGAGGGTAAATCGAGAGAGGAAGAAGAGGAACTGTTGAATTTAACGAACGACATAAACTTTCGTCTTCACACTCTCGACGCGCGACTGCAGCGCCACTGCGAATTGGCGCCCGGCCGTTATCGAAAAATGTTGTCTACGCTCAACGCTGACAAACGGCTCGCATCGTTCTACGAATAATCGAGGGTAATATTATAAAATTAATGAGAAGTCTGTCATTTAGATCGTATCAGTCAGTTTTTGTTTTCTTTTGAATGAAAATACACTTATTTATGGGCAAAAAATGTTCTTTGCTCGATATCACGTTTTACTTTGATCCTACATAACTCGAGGATTTCTTTTTTTTTTGGTCGTCCAATGCTTCGTCGTATGAGTGAGAAGATCGGAGTGGATCAGCCTCGATCGATTATTCTCACTGAAATGACCACGAACCCATTTGTCCAATGCAACGCCCTGAAAAATTCAATATTTGTTAATTCACGAATTTGTAAGTTATGTTTTTTTTTCTTGATAAATGTTTTTTTTTGTACCTTGATCGTCGAACGTCGCAAGAGTAAATTTGCTCAGTTTATTCGTAAAACTACCGAAGTTCGTTATGACAGAATTTTCCGTTCTGTTTTGATTCGTCGGTTCAGGATTCACGTCGTGACGACTTTCCTCCGCGAAACCGGATATGAGAGTGTCCATCATTATTGCCTGCAACGAATTTTCATCATTGCAGTGATTATATTTTTTCGGATTTTTGTTTGAATCAAGTTTGAAATTTTTAGCGACGATTACTTGTCTAGAGAATACTTGAAGTATTTTGTAAACACGAGCGCCGTTCTCTCGAACCGGAAACTGGAGAAAAAGACAAGGCAAACAATCTGGGTTTGCCTCGTCGGATGGCTTGGCCATTTCCCAGCTGAGCTCGGAATATTTTAGTCCTAACAGTAGACTCTGTGGATTAAAAAAAATCCGACATAAATGTCAGTTTCCAGGGATAAAAAGAAAAGCCTTAATTTTTCGTAGAATACAAAAATTACTCACACAGTGCATGTCGTCGACGATGTAAACACCCGTTGTATTAATAGCTATAAGTACCGATAGATCACGATTGGTGATCCACGAGGCGAGACCACGCACTGGTCTCTCGATTTGACCTTGAAAAAAAGCCGCCCCATAAGTAGGCAAACCCCAGCAAAATTCGAGATACTTTCTGACGAGCTTCCGTGGATTCGGATTCGTTCCCGAATGATTCGGTATCCTTTTGTACTGTTCGAGAAGTCTCGCCTCTGGGGCGCCTTTGCCACCAACGAGACCCAAACCAAGCCCAAGTCCCAGAAGCAAACTCGGTGAGTTGTAATGATGGGGCAGAAATCTCGCCCGATGCTTTCTGAAGTAGGCCAACGTGTGCGTTTGAGGATTGTAAGGTCCAAGCTCTATCCGAGCCTGAAGAGCTCCTAAGCTAGCGTAACGTGCTTGTCCTTCGCAAGGATATCTTCCTGAAACGAGGCAAGTCAATTTTTTCCATTACATCCATACTATTCCATTATTTTCCAAGGAATAATTTGAGATTTTTCAGATAAGCTTAAAAAATTCATGACCGAAGTGACAAACCTTCGAGAACATTGTGTCTCGCCTCGGCGTACAACAGTTCAAGGATTTTTGGATCTTTGACTTGTTCCTCCTCGCGTCTCGTTAGAAAAACATTTCGTCGAAAGTACAAGAGTGGCTCCTCGTCGTCGGGACTATCCTGAGTTCCGTACTTCTTCACCAAACCTGGCCACTTTGCCGCTAATTCGAGAGGTCGATGATTTGGTCGCAATTGAACTTCCAACTGCGACGAGCACAGCCACATTGCGAATACTGGTTGCCCGATTATCGGTGGTGTTCTCGACAGACCGAGTTCACCCTCCGATTGTACGACGATGAGTGTTTGCTGCGCCGTTGCATTGCGCTCGACTTCCATCGTCAGAAATACTCCGGACATTAAATACACCGCTATCCGTACACTTGGACGAGGTAAGATGTGCATTTGTTGCTGTTGTTGGCTCATACTTTCACATTTTGGCTGTTGAAGATCTGAAAATCCATTGAATTTCGAAAATAGTTGTTAGAATAAAAATATCTTTGGCGCAATGTAAGATAATTTATTTCAGACATTATATTTTAGACCGTGATAGGAACGCTGTGTCAATTTTCTACTTTTAGAGAACTTTTAATCGTTTTATCGAGGAATACTAACGAGGTTGTGTGTGATTATCCTTTTTATAATCGTTTTGAAATCGTCGCAACGGCGCTCCTCTCCTGATGGTATTCTCATCCTGCTGGTCCATTATCTCCCTCGAGGTAACGTCTCCAGACCCAATAACCGAATCTTCAAGCACGTCGAAAGCCAATATTGCTCACCCTCGACTAAATTATCCAACACCAACAACCTCTGTTTATTCGTTCTCAGGAAGTGTTTACGAAATTTTCGTTTGTCCACCGTTTTGCGCACAATATCTGACATTTCTCGAAAAAAAGTACACTCTCACCGTGTCGACGATATATTTAATTTTCTTTCCTCGTTTCCGCCACATTTTGTGTCAAGAACGCGAGAACAGATCCAATTCATTTTTTCCTCAAGGGGTTCTTTAACCTCCGGGCACGCTTTGTCGTTGATTTTTTATCGATCGAAAACTTTACAGAGTTTTTTCTTGAGGTCATCGATGCTTCAACAATGCTGTAACGATCATTAGAGGAAATCGAACGAAGCTGCGTTCATTAAAACGAATTCCACGTCAATAAATAAATATTCGATGAAACACGACCCGAAATATTGCACGAGTCGTTCTTTCGAGCCGACGGGGTAGTTATTGATTTTTTTTTCGTCTACCCTTTGATAGTACACGGGGCTGCCGTACTGACCGAGCAAACCCCTTTGGATTTGATTCACGCTCTGGGCATGCGCATTTTGTCCCGAAGATAATATTTTCGGAAAAAAATCATTTTCAAAACTTATCTACATATTTATTTCATTCGCCAAATTGTACAGGCGGTATATTCCAAAGTTTCCTTTCTAAAAAGTCGAAGAAAAAGAGTTTTTGAAATAATCTTTTTATTTAGATCGATCGAGTGGGGTTGGTCTTGAAAGTTGCACGGCTACGACAGTTTGTCAGTGTCAGGAAAACAAAAATAATTGTGTAAAAGAAAAATGCAGTGTCGAACAATCAAGAATAAATGACACAATAATTTATGACTTGTCGAATTAAGATCAGAACGACATCTGTCCGTCGTATATCGCTTTCGGCGTTTCTCTTACTTCTTAAAGTAACCAATATAAATTCATTATATTTTGTCTTATCTATATCAAATCGGCGACGTTCATCGGCATCTCGTCGATTTGCGTCGAGTAATACTGCTCGATATCGCGAAGAATTCGTATATCGTCAGTCTTGACAAAATTAATGGAGACACCCTTGCGACCGAAACGACCGGATCTTCCTATCCTGTGAATGTACAGCTCACGATTGTTCGGTAAATCGTAGTTTATAACGAGCGAGACTTGTTGAACGTCGATACCTCTTGCCCAAACATCGGTCGTGATTAGAACTCGGCTGTGAACGGTAGAACAAAAAATATATAAATTGCATGACAAATTAAAGAATAAAAAAATATTCCATTTCTTTATTTTTTTTATTTTTATTATCTTACCTCTGTCCAGATCGGAATTCTTTCATGATATTGTCTCGTTCCTTCTGTGGCATGTCCCCGTGCATCGAGCAAACGGTGAAATTTGCCTCCCGCATTTTCTCCGTCAGCCAGTCGACCTTACGTTTCGTGTTGCAAAATATCACTGCTTGTGTTATCGTCAGTGTATCGTAGAGATCGCAGAGTGTGTCAAACTTCCATTCTTCACGCTCAACGGCGACGAAAAATTGTTTTATACCTTCGAGCGTCAACTCATCGCTGTATGAAAAAACAAAAAAGTATTGTAAGGTGAATTATAGTCGGGCGTAAATCGGATGTAAACAAAAATCGGAGTTAAATGAATGATGTACCGTTTTACTAGGATGCGAATAGGATCGGTCATGAATTTACTCGTCATCTCCAGAATTTCGTGAGGCAACGTGGCGGAAACTAGAACGACTTGCGTCGCTGGTGGCAAATATCTGTAAACGTCGTAGATTTGCTCCTTGAACCCTTTGTTGAGCATCTCGTCCGATTCGTCGAGAACCAACATTTTAATCGCTCTCGTCCTTAGTACTCGTCTTTTAATCATATCTGTAAGGCCAATCGACGTTTCGATCAATTTCAGCAAATGCGAGATACGCGATGACAAATAAAATCGAAAAAATAAAAATTAGCTGAAAAATTCTGTGAAATTACCAAAAACTCTGCCCGGTGTGCCGGATACAACGTGTTGCCCGTAGTCGAGTTTCCTTATGTCCTCGCCCAGGTTGGTACCGCCGATGCAAGCGTGACATTGAACGTTCATAAAGTCGCCAAGCGCTAGAATCACTTTCTGGATTTGAACAGCCAATTCACGAGTCGGTGACAAAATGAGAACTTGGGTCTCGCGTATTTGTGTATCCAAAGATTGTAATATCGAGATCGAGAATGTAGCTGTTTTTCCTGTACCGGATTGCGCCTGAGCTATGACGTCTCGACCTTTCATTATGGGTTTAATAGATCTTTGTTGAATCGCCGACGGCTTTTCAAAACCTGGAAATAACGTGATGAGGATTTAAATTGAACATTCGTTCATGGCATCATTTACGTGCAACGAAAAGCTGCTTGTATCTTTCGTTGAAAACGAAGCAAAAAAATGAGGTTAAGTTCGAAACTTTGCTCCAAAAAGTGAGGGATAAAGAACTCACCGTAAGCGTAAATTCCTCGTAAAAGCTCGTCGCGAAGCCCCATATTATCGAATGTTGGAATAACCTCGACATCTTCGCTGGTTTCGAATTCAACGTTTGATAAATCTTCTGTTTGGGCAACACGCCGCGACTTTCCCTCCGCCATTTTGGATACTGTTAACACGGTTGACTCGGACTGTATTGTGTGTCGCAGCAATATGCGGGAAAACGCGAAAGGTGGAAGAACTTCAGAGTGTTCAGATGGATCGCTGTCAGGAGCGCCAAATCAATTCGATTATAGTGACTAACGGTACGAATCTTATTCTAAATTACTTACAAACAACAACTGTTTGTGTTTTAAAGAATGCGTGAGGTAAATTACATTGATCCAATGTTTCTCTCGCAGTTTGCATACCGGAATAACCTTACCTTCAAAACCCAAGCGATGTTCCGTGATGAATCATTTTATACCTACAATAATACCGTCTTTGCAGTATTTCCAGCCATTTTGAAATATTTCTATAAATTGCTAGATAAATAAAAAACCATATAAAATATAAAAATATAGTTTTTAAATGAAAGTTGCGGTAAATATGATTAATGCATATTCTCTTCGCTGGTAAGGCAATAGCGATAAGCATTCCTGTCGGTGAGGTGAAAGGGAGGAATCTACGTTACCGACACCCAATGTGGTCCATATTGCCCCACCCACCGAGCGTCAAATCAGGTTTGCGTTGTTAAAACCTTGCCTCACTTCCAAGGTTGCATCTGACTAGCCGTGTTAGTCTAATGAAAGCTGGTTTTCAATCGAAAACCATAATATATAATCAACAACATTTTATCTGAATATTTCATGATGAATCGTCAATTTCGCTACATCGACTTATAGTTTTGTAAATCGTGCGGACCCATTACATCTTCGTCGAGTTTCGATCTACTTTATCCGACTCAATGATTCCCTGCGACAGCTGGTTCGTCAGCGCAAATCTCGTTAATCCGCGAGGGCGCTATTTACGTGCGTCGGTTCTCGACCCGCCTCTCGTTCGGTGTTGTTTTTTTTGTTATTTTTTTATATATGGTGAAGACTTCAGCTAGCACCACCATAGCAACTCCGACGACTGAAGCTTCTCAGCCTTGCCCTTCATCAGCCAAGCATCTTTGCAAGAATTGTAAGTACAATAGGTCTTACCATCAGTTTATCGTTCATAAATTATCCTAAAATATTGCTCTACCTGCGATCGTTTGGTACATGTGATATTTTATCGATTTATCAAGAGTTTTTGATAAAATTTTCGGTCGATGTTCGAACCGGCATGTCGCGTCACTCGACCTCTTGGAATCCAGATCTTTTTTTTGTAGGCGTTTGCCATCAATCGTTGAGTAACGAAACCCCTCTCTGTTCTTACTTTGTACAGAGTGAATGATTTTTTTGCACAAATAAATTAATAGTTCAACAAATGGATAGGAAACATTCGAAAGGTAGTAATCTACGCGCTGGTCGACCAAAAAAAAGAAAATTTCACGGCAATCGATATACTAAAATCAAGAATAGTCGCAAGTAAGTCGATGTTTAAATCAACGGTTAATAAATCATCGTCCTTCGTACGCGATAATCTTCTTCATGCTCGAGTCAAAAACATCTCTTATCTCTAAAGTTCGTGATAAATTGCCAGGTTAATAAACAAAATGAATGAATCACTTGCTACTGAACAATCGAGGAAAATAAATGTAACAATTTACTGAAAAGTTGCAAAGATAGAAGGCTTTTCTTTTCCAATCCTGACAATCTCGAGATAAATCGATTATAGAAATAATTGAAGATAATAAAAGATAACGGAGGAGCTTATCAATTCGTAAACAACTGCGAGATAGGTGGGTCTGTTTTGTTATCTTTGTGGTATGTTAAGTTACAAGCGTTCGTGCAATCGGTCGATCATCCTGTTTGTGCTGGAGGCAAACGATGAGTCATGATATAATATCGTGACACAGCAAGTTACTGTACATAAGTGGTACAGTGCCTAGTTGGTTGCTCCATCAGCTTTAGCTTCCGACGTTTCTCGGTCCGCCGGCTCGCTGGTATGCCAGCTCGCCGGCCGGCCGGCCGGCGATTATTCCCATTGCCCTACTGCGCATGTCCGGGAAGATCACGCAACGCCTGGCGGTAGAAAAAGTCACTTTTTCTATGATAATTTAAGAGGTTAGAGCCATATAAAATTTACAAAAGTCAATTTTTTTGTCTTTCATAAAATATTAGTATAACATCTAATTATAAAAATTATAAAACTTAATTCACAATATTTCTCATGTTAAAACGTGTAAACGTAGCCCTCCTATACCGAGCGTTCGCGCGGCATCAGAAGTGTAGTTGAGTGGTCGGTCGATCTTGGCTACCTGTTCTTTGTTATTCCCTTACCTTTTCATTAAAAAATACAGCTAAGCAAATGTTTTGTAATTGTTTTCTAGAATAATTGGCAGAAAAGAACAATTATATAGTACATTAAAGAGGTTCAGAGTCGGCGTTGCTGTTCATTTTAGTATTGGAGTTCATCCTGTACGGAACGATTTCGAAACCGAATGAAAATCAAAATGTCTTCTTATCCAAAAGGGAATAGAGATGAAACAAGTCGGGCATCAAGACCCCGGAAACGAAGATTTCATGGAAATCAATATTCACGGTGGGATTACATCACCTTGAGATAAAAAAAAATCGAATTATTTTTTTCTTTTGGCTAGATAAATTGTTTATATTTTTAATAATTTTTTAAAGGTTTAAGCATTTGAAAATTCAAATTATTTCCGAAGTTATAGCGATTAAAAGCGAGCGCGGCACGACCGTACATATCGCCAAGTGTGTTACAAAAATTATATTTCTTTATAATTTTGTTTATAGAAAACTATTATTGATATGTCGAAACGAGTATATCTTGATCAAAAAGGCAGCCGACAATCGGTTGGACGTCCTAGTCAGAGCAGGAAGAAACGACATTATCCGAAAAATCGTAATTTAACAGGTTGAGTGCCACGTAAGTCACCGGTGACTGACACCGACTTTTCCGTTCAGGCCGCGTCAGTCACCGGTGACTGGCAGTATACAATATGCGCGCGCGGCCTGACGGGGAAGTCGCTATAAAACCGCGTGGCACTCAACGTGTTGATGAAAAGAGAGGAAGCTAGCACCAGTACATCAGCTAAAAAACTAAAGAGCATTGAAACCGTTGATTTTTATGTGGATGCATCTTTCGGGTACCGATTAGTTAATTTTTTACCGATTAATTGGTGATATAAAATTTACCAAAACTTCTCTTCGTGGTCTTGATTTTAATGATAATTGTTACATTATGTTTAAACGAATATAACATGTTTATGAAAATGTATCGCTCGTCCGGATGGAATAATTGTCTTCCAACGATCAATCTTATTTTCTGTAGGTTAACGAAACAAAAAATGAAATTTAAGATAAAAAAAAAATCCATTTTTCATTTTTCAGGAAAATGCCGACCTACAAGCTGACGTATTTCCCCGCTAAGGCTCTCGGTGAGCCGATTCGTTTCATCTTCGCCCATGCTGGCGTGGAATACGAGGATGATCGTTTCGATCGAGCGGATTGGCCCAAGCTAAAGCCTCGTAAGTTAACCGGTCGATGGATCGATCGATCGTTCGACTAGTCGAGCCTGTTCGATTGCATAATCGAGGAACAGCCCATTGTAGCTATCCACTAACAATAGCAGCTATTCAGAGAAAGGAAATGAACGAACAATCGACGCTGTTGACATTCTTTTTTCCTTCGATTCTTCGGAAAAAAATCAACGATAATAATTCTAACATTAATTTTCGATCGATTATTGAATTTTTATTAAAATTTACAATTTATATGAAAATTATAATTTTACAAATGTTATTTTCTCATCGACCTTGCCAGAAATGCCCTTCGGTCAAGTCCCGGTGCTGGAGGTCGATGGCAAAAAAATTCACCAGTCGACGGCGATCGCCCGTTACTTGGCAAAGCTGCACAATCTTGCTGGCAAGGATGACTGGGAAAATCTCGAGATCGACGCTACCGTCGAAACCATTCACGATCTTCGTGCCAGTAAGTGGCAACGATATGATTATGCAAGATTAGTCAACCGCCGTTGCACGGATGTATCCCGATGACTTGACTAAAATATTGTTTTTATTTTTTGTTCGCCGACTAATGTAGAAATAGCGGCTTATAGCTATGAGTCAAACGAGGCGATCAAAGAGCCCAAGTACGCCCCTCTCATCAACGAGACCATTCCTTATTACATGGAGCGTCTGGACGCTCAGGTGAAAAACAACGGTGGCTATCTCGTCGGTGGAAAATTGACCTGGGCCGATTTTGTTTTCGTCGCGCTCCTCGATTATCTTAATTTCATGGCTAAAATCGATATCACCGAGAAATACGACAATCTTAAGGCTCTTGTGAAGACCGTTCTCGAACTGCCCAAGATCAAGGCCTGGGTCGAGAAACGTCCCAAGACCGACGCTTAAAAAATCACAAGATAAGAAGAAAACAAATTTCGTTCCCATATATCTTCTCAGATTGTCTTTTTTTTCTACCGAACGATATTCATTTTAGACGGTGAAACCAATTATCGAATAATTTAGGTATAGATCATCACATTGTATTTTGCATATTAATAAATCGATATTTCGTCTAATAATTAATGGTGAACATTATTGTTATCGTCCAGCAATCTAGGCTCGTTCGATCAAACGATCGAATCCAAAACAGAATCGATTTTTTTGTTAATTTTTTAACTCAAAATATTACAAGAAATAAATAACACAAAATCTCGACTAAATCGACTTTACGTCGATTACATATACTCGAGCCTTACAGGTAATCGATCCTTTGGCCTCGTTCGCGCGAAACCTCATCGTTGTTGCTATGCCCATCGTGAAAATACAACAACAAAAAAGTAATATATGTAGATATCTCCCGTCTGTGAAATCACGTATCGTTTGCGGTTTGTGTCACGATACGCTGCATGATAAATAATCCTATATCTTCGTCGGGCAAAAATGTACGAAGACCTTGATAATAGTCAATAAAACGATAACAATATTAATCCACGTGTGTCCAATCTGTGAAACACAGGTAAACACTTTTGATCGTTCTTCAATTTTGACGACACTCGTGGGCTTCAATTTCTCGAAACACGTTCTTTCGTTTATCGACGATATTTTTGACAAATCAAAAAATTAAAATTCCTCTCGTTAAATCTATACGAGAAAAACTCAAATCCGGATTATACGTACCACGAGCTATTTCCTCTATTTTATCAGTCTGATTTGGGAAGCTGAAAACTAAAATAATAAACCGTAAATAGCTCCGTATCTTTTGTACGTGCTTATTTTTATTATTTTTATCCTATACATATATATATATGTATACACACTTGTATACCATAATATTTCACTTTTGAAAAAGTATTAATAACGTTATCGAGGCAACGAGTCGGCTAAAATGTATGCTTAGGAATCTATTCTATTGTAAGCAGCTGTATACATTTTCCTCATCTTGCGTCGTCGAGCTGGCGAAGGACTTGGCGTTTGAAAAAAAAATGTATATGTATATATATATATATACAAATGAATGTATATGTATACGAGATAGCGATGGGTGTGACACGTTGCATACTACATGTTCACGGTGCTCGTTCGAGAAGAAAAATAGAGGGGATCGTAGCTCGTGATAACTTGACGATATAACGGGGTATTTTCCAGACGCAATAATAACTTGTCCGGACGACTTGAAGCGTTCAGTGTCTAGTTTCTAAACAGTCGCGAAAGGTACGTATTCGTAGTAGGTAGACAATTTTTTTTCTCCTCCTTTGAAAAATCAAATCAAATTCTAAGTTACGTTTTGAAAAATTAATGTTTATATTTAGTACAGCCTCGATAAGCCTCGATAAATAATTTGTTCACTTAATTATTGTATAATTAATTATTGATTAATTAAATATTGAAGTAATGTCGTTTCGAAAAATCGATTTTAAACAAACGAACAAATCCACTGTTTTATACTTCTCGCGTTACGTTTTTTTCGTCGTCGTGCCAAATTTTTTCCATATATCAAAAATCCCAACGTTTTATCTCGAATCCATTATCGATAGTCATTCCAATCAAATTAATTTACGTCATAATCACGGCGTACGATGAAATTAAGATTTTTTTTATACACCGCTGAATAAATTCACGATCGAATGAATTTTTGCGAGTTATTTCCACACGAGCGAAAAAAAAGTACGTAGGAATAGCGTTGCGAAATCAGAAACGTCGAAAACATAAGCGCGATAAATAGAACGGGGCAAATATTGTACTAAAGTAACGCGTTCTAACGTGGCGTTTGGTCGAATCGATCTGTGGAGAAAAATTGCAAGTCATCGGGTTGAAAAAAACGTCGGTCGGAAGATAATATCGCTGGTCATTATCGTTATGCCTCGATCGTCGCGGTTTCCCCCCGTACCGATCTACCGGGAGATCGGTATGGGGGTAATATACGCGTTGAATTTACTCTCAGTTCGTCTCGATCCTTCGCGCAGTACGTATCGTTTCGTTTAATAAATAAATCTTCTTTATTCTCGATAAATAGAAGAAGAAGAAAACCATGCCTACCTACAAGCTAACGTACTTTAACATAACCGGCTTGGCCGAGCCGATCAGGTTCTTGCTGAGTTACGGGGGCGCTAAATTCGAGGACGTTCGTCTGAACTTCGAGGAATGGCCGAAGCACAAGCCAAGTAAGTACGAGAGAATAGTTAATTGCAAGTTTTATAGTAAATACAAAAATTTCGAGACGCGAAAGTCTCGGAACGATATAATACCGATCGTTCGTTCCTTCGGCCTTGGACGTGGAATGTCGTTTTACCGATAAAACCTTGACGATCGGTCAAGGGACGAGAAAAAAGAATGTCCTCGTCGATATTGAAAATTTAACGAGCGTTTCTAAGATCGCTAATTATGGAAAGTTTGGATTTAAGATCGATGGAAATAAATCGTTAAGAGAAAATAAAAAGAAAGCGTAGTCTTGACCATGTTTCTTCACGACTTGCCCCAGATATGCCATTGGGTCAGGTACCCGTTCTGGAGATCGACGGCAAGCCGTATCACCAGTCGAAGGCGATTCAGCGTTATCTCGCCAAGAAATTCAATCTCTACGGCAAGGATGATGTCGAGGCAATGGAAATCGACTCTGCCGTCGACACTATGGACGATATGAGAATCGGTGAGAATCGTTTACTTTCTTTTCTTATTTTAAGACAATTTCTTTGTTACGAATTTACAAAGGTCGCGTAAGTTTGATGGATCGAGGGCTTGACGACCAATTGTGTCACATCTTCGTATAAAAACGCTAAGTGTCGCATGACGCATGGGATAAGTGGAGAATTGGACGGATACTCACGGACACTTATACGGGCTCGCGGTAGTTGCGGACTCGCGCGCAGAAATTCATTGCACTTACGAGTCAAAGATAGCGCGCGATACTCGTGGCGTTGCTAGCAGACACTTATCGCACTTATTAATATTTATAACGCTTGCGACTATAGAAATACACTTATGCGTTTGAGATATTCTTGAACCGATAATTGAACAGTTATGGACGTGGTAGAAAAAATCCTTGGCACTAATCCTAAAATTCTGAGAAACTTATAATATAGAGTTAATCAAAGACTGCGGTCGTAATTATTCTTAGCACTTACGAGTATAGAAATATACTTATGTATTCGAGAGATTCTTGGACTAATTTTGGAACACTTACGAACTGTTCGTAAAATACTCAAAGCACTCGAAAAAATCCGTGGCACTAATGCCAAAACGCAAAGATACTTACTAATTGTCACGAAGCCACTTAAAGACTGAACCCGTAAATATTCATAGCACTTAGAAGTATAAAAATACACTTACGCGTTCGAGATATTCTTCGATTAATTTTGGAACACTTACGGGACGCAGTGCTCGTAAAATATTCGAAAGAAACTTAAAGAATTTCGTAGCACTTATACGCCCATCTCCGATCTACTTACGAAATACCGGAATACATTTACGAAGGTGAGCTACCCACACACCCAACGAGCATTCCCACGATTCTCGTACAAGTTGCTCAAGGACTCTTTCATTAACGGTGTGTCCGAGTGAAAGGCTTGAAAATCCTGACTCACCTGCAAACTCATTGTCGATTGCGTAATACATCAACGTATATATTCCTTCGCAGCATTGTCCACCTGGCACTGGCAAGAGAACCCGGTCATTAAGGAAAGTTTGAAGGAACCGGCCTTCAAGAAACTCCCTATCGTACTCAATTACCTCAACGCTCTCGTGAAAAAGAACGGAGGTTATTTCGTCGGTGGAAAGGTTGGCAAATGTTTTTTGTTTTTTTGTGAATTAAATTTTTTACCATTTTTTGTTTGTTTCTCGTATAAAATTGTTTTCGATAAACTCGTGAGTTTAAAATTCGAGATTTATTGATTCTCTTTCTTTTATATTCAGCCTTCTTACGCCGATGTCGTATACGCCGGTTTCCACGACTATCTGTCGCACGTACTCGGCCACGACGTGAACAAGGATCATCCTGAGCTGAAAAAGCTCGTCGACACGATCAACGCCAATCCCAACGTCAAGGCCTATCTCGAGAAGCGTCCCAAGACCGATCTGTAATATCCAACGTGCGGACACCGACGTATACTCACGACTTGAACGTCGGACGAAAACAGTCGACCGATTGTTTTCCTGTTCTCTCTTTGTTTCTTTTCTTTTTCGCTCACAAAATACAATAGTTGTTTAAGTTTATGAGCAGAATATGTAATTTCGTAATTTATCTGTCTGTATGTCTGTCTTTCTGTGTGTGTGTGTGTTTTTTAATATTAATAATTCGCAGGTGAATTTGAAATTTTAATTGTTCAGCGTGGATCTCAATCGGATAAGCTCGGACACGTTTTATTAATCATCCCGAGCACATCTCGATTCGCTTGAATTAATTTTTCAAATTAGACATTCCTCGTTGCAAACGTGGAACCGACGGTTTGCATGTTTTCAATAATGCATCGTGTCAAACGAGCCGAGATCGTCCATCGTTTAGACACGTCGCTTTTCGTGACAAAGTATTGTTACGACACGAGAATATTTCGATCCTGCGACAGGAGGAAAAAGCGATCGAGATATCGACGACGAGGATTAAAAGAATTGTGATATTCGCTCTTCTTAATTCGATCATTGGAATTAATTTACGACATTAATCTTATTATCGTTATTAATTATTATCAATTATTAATTATCCTTATTTATTATATATTTTAATACTAGGGAAAAATCTCGCGCGACTATTTTAGACTCTTAATCACAGGATCTACTTAAAGGTACTCGATCGTCGTACGAATTTTCGTTAACGATCGAGTTCGATTGTTTCTCTTTCGATAAAATCGTGCCATTTTTATCTGGACGTTGTTCGACGAGCGCCAAAGTATTTTTCCATTTCGTCCAGTCGTCACGAATCGCGAGAATGAACTCGTGGAAATGTTCGATCCTTTATGGATCATTTTTGATACGAGAGAGAGAGAGAGCGCGCGACTCGTAGTTGGTTTTACAAATGCTCGATTTATCGTCAGGTGACGAGATCGAAATTGAGCTCGCCCATGTATCGAGCGAGTTCCGTACCCGTGAATTCGGTCTCGTCGAGATCCTGAAGGCTCGAGTTGCTTATCGTGTTCGCACTCTCCAGACTAGGATGACTTTGAAACTTTGGATTAATCCGCCCGGGAGCTTCAGTCTCGTCGACGTTGACGATACGTTCGTGCGAGCGTTGCTGCTGGATCGTCGTCTCTTGATTATTCGATCTCTGGTGCTGACTAGCGAAGATACTCTTAGTCCCAAAACGCAATCTCTCGGCTATCAGACCTATCGATATCAACGATAAGTAAACAAGTTAATTAAGTCTTTTTCACAAAAATTAATTAAATTCATATTGCAAAAAAAAAAAAACGAAAATCGATCGATTAACGAGAATTTCAAAGAAGATATTTGTTCGTGAATAAACTTGCCAAGTGTGACGGGTTTCAAAGACGTTCGTTGATGCTTTCTCAGGCAATTGTGAACACCAACGACTTTGTAGTCGTTCGAACGATCGAGGCTTTTGTATTCGCGCGTCACGTTCGGAGTCGAGATTTGACCGCTAGCTTCGGACGTCGGTGTGTTCGATCGATTGCCGATTTTTCGATCGTTCGATCGCTGAGAATCGTCGAAGGGATCGTCTTTATTGCGCGAAACGTAGTCGTGCCTCGATCGATCGATGACGATCGGTGCTATCTCGTACGATCTGATCGAACGCTGCTGAAGAATGTCGGAACGCGAGGTATTCGTGTTCCTCTGTGTCTCGTCGCTCGCCGATAGCGACGCCGAGTTGCGTTCGGCCTCGCGTTTGACCGTCGTCAAGCTGCGATAAGTCAGACGGCGCGGGCTCGTTTTTTGCATCGAGCCTCTACTTCCGCAGTGCTCCGACAGCATACTCTGTTGAACACACGAGGGCCTGTTAATCATTCGTCAAAACATTTATGATCTAAATTTAACGTACGATTTTCGATGTTTTTTTCATTAAGATCTAATTTTTGCCAGTCGTTTTGACGTGAAAGAATACAAAGGAGATAAGCAAATCAAGATTAGAGCAAAAAAAATGTATCGAAAGTATCGACTTTCGTGGCTCGTTTATTACTTCAATAACGATATTCACCTTGAAAGCTTCGCGAAACTTGTTGGACATTATGTTGTACAGAAGAGGATTTACGGTCGTCGAAAGATAATAGAATATCCCCGAGACGTATGTGAGAATGGTGTAGACGGTGATAAGAACAGCTTGCGGCACCTCCGTGCTGCTCTGCGCATAAACGGCCAATAGTCTCTGAGCGTGAAAGGGTGCCCAGCATATGAAGAATGCAACGACGACCGCGACTGAAAACAATAAGAAAAACATTTTTAAATTACCGTCGAATGTCGCTTAATAACTAAATTAGCGAACGAGACGGGCGCCTGTTCAGTCGCGAGTCAGCGCCCGACTTGGCTGATCTACCGCGCATCCCCTCTACTCGCTCGCGCATCCCCACTACTCGCTCGCGCAAGCTGATCTCCCGCGCATGCGCGACGCGTCGACGACGATTCGTGGGGCCGCGCAGGCACGTCTCGCGGCCCGAGTTTCAAATGAATTCCAGATGGAACGTGATTCGTAACGCGAGCAATCTCATCGACGTTATAACGAATATATAACGGGGACAAACAATCCCTCGTATATAAACACAGGCGACATTGAGTAACCGTGGTGTTCACGAACGGGGCCATGCAGGTCGTTAAATCTTCCTTCCGCAATTTGCCTTCGTTTACTCCACGGATCGCGATAAAATCGCGCTTCGCTTGTTCCTCTCTTCGCCATCTGCGTCGCCGAGCGTATTTACGCGTGGCGAAAGGAAAAATTTACCGAGGACTTCATTACGACTCTGGTTCTTTCGTCTTGAGAAGAGGGACTCGTCGACTTCGTCGTATTACCACCGAGCTCGTGTCTCTTTTTTCATTT
The DNA here is from genome assembly GCA_951802705.1 of Netelia virgata. NCBI lineage: Eukaryota > Metazoa > Arthropoda > Insecta > Hymenoptera > Ichneumonidae > Netelia > Netelia virgata. The sequence continues at coordinate 3,036,619 of OX637867.1, read as the reverse complement.
CATCAGTATTCGTCCCCTTTTGCTCTCGACTCTCGAGGGAAACTGTCGAAAGCACGATTTACCGCATCGGCGAGAAGGAAATCTGTCTCTACGATCGATCGTTTATATCACAATAGCTACGTTTAAGAGTAATTAATTAATTAATTAATGAAATTATAATCAAACGATCGTTTCACGCAATAGGAAAATTAATTCTGTCTTCTAAATCGCTCGCTACTCGAGTATGTAACCTTGATTTACTTCCGTCTTTCGTACAACGACCGGTAGTCCCCTAATTATGAAGTCTTTCGCTAATTATTATAGAAAATTACGACTTAAATGGTACGAAAATGAGTCGAAGTGAGGGAAAAGCTCGAGGGGGAAGCGAGTGTGAATAAAGACGAGGAAAATTGGGTCAAAGGCATAAACATTATGATACCGCGGGTAATTTAAAATAAAAGCTTCGGTAAAGTAAGTCGAAATTGAGAGAAGCGACGGACGACGCAACGTGAACCGACGACATCGATCCGCTCTTGATAACTTCGCGACGTGACAGAAGGTCGCGTAGATTAAGCAATAATTTTCGTTCACGACGTTAACCGTTAGGCGAGGGAGAGAAAAGCCTCGAATATATTCGTAGAGACCATCGAACCTCGCTAAGAAATTGTTTAAGGCACCGCAATGCTATTTATTACGACTGGAACTGTGGTTACGGGTAGTTTCTCACGTGAGAGAGAGAGAGAGAGAGAGAGAGAGAGAGAGAGAGAGAGAGAGAAAAGCTGCATCTCGTCGGGTCTCACGAGTGAAACAGAGTGGCGAAACCTGAAAATTAATTGTTCCTTTCGTATTTGCGACACGTGTCACCTTCGTATATATCGCGCCCTCGCACACCTAAAAAGGTATCCATAATCAAAACGGTGTCTCGGAATGATCTAGGGTAATCGTTTATTCGTGGGGTAAACTTCGAGCAACGCTCCGGCCGACGGGAAAATCGCAAATTTGGAATTCGCCATCTGGCGGACGAAAATTTAAATAAACAAAATGCCGGCTGCGAGGTTATGTATTTCCGGTGTAAATCTTGATATCTCGAACTTTTTGAAATATGTCGAATTATTAAATCGATCATTTTCATCAAAACGAAAAATTTTTTTAAAAAATCTTTTTTTTTTTCATTGGTAAATTTCGATTATAAATCGTATTTTACGAGAATCGAGCGATATTTCAACTTTTCACTTGTCACGAGACAATGTTCAACCGTCAATTACAAATATCGGAAATGCCATTAAACGATACGAATGAGGTGGGAGAGCTTTTGGTCCAGAATAGATTCGTATTCGAGCTGCTCGTTCCTTCGCTATATCACGTATATACGAGCCCTAAATTATATTAAATTAAAGCAGCGGCTATTATGCGTCCGAGTCGAGAAAGAGAAAATATTGGACCCCCGGTTTGCAAAGTTAAAGGAGTTTGTTAAATGGCGAGGGTGGATATTTCCCATTATCCTCTTTGGCTTCTTCCGGTGGAAAATTGGAACGAGATTGTCAACGAATATTCGACCCGGGCTCTTCCTTCATTCTCGACCCGTCAACCTCGCCTATACTGACCCAACTTGTCGTATTCTACCCCCTCCCCACTCTTGCTTTCTATTCAAACTAGTGACATCGTGAATGCCAGAAAATTCGTTTCTGGCTTTTCGCCAAAAAATGCGGAAAACCCATGCGAAAAACGACGAACGAAACGAAATTTGGATGAATTTTTTACGTTTTTGTACTGTGATATATATTTTTGCTTTATATGCTCGATATGTATACGTTGCCATTGTTCGATGTGTGTACGTCACGCGAGGGTAGGCGAGGGTCGGAAAATACTAACTCCGCTTTTATTACGAGATGTTTTTTTTCCGTCAACCCTCGATTCTAGGTAAAGGGAAACCGGAAAGAATAATAAAGCCTAACCCGCTTATCACTTCGTTGATCGCATATCGTATCTACGTCTACGTCACGGATTAGCCCCAACCCCCTGCAGCAAGGGAAATTGACTTATTCGATTCGAAAACAAATATTTAATCGCTCGTAGAAACAAAAATGTATTTTTGATGTCTTTTTACTTTTTAAATATTCGAGATTAAACAGATTTATTTGAAAATAGGTAATTAATAAAATGTTATTTAAACTGGTGATTAGTAAATTTTACTATTTTTATAGAAAATTCATCAAAGGAAAATAAATCCTCTTGTGAGAGTCGAACGGAAATGAGTTAATTTGTCGTTAAACGTGCAAAAGTTCGAGTAATTTTTATGGCGTTTCGTGGAAACGTACAAGTCCCATGATTATGTTAAACATTTTACCGTGCGTCGTACGGGGGGATTCGAAAAGTTTTTGGGGCAGAAGTTAATGCGTCCCTGCGGGTAGTAAATACAGATCCCTCTAGGAACCGGAAGTTTCGTCGACGGGCTCAAAAGTTCGCGATTACGGTTGCAGTGAACTATTAAATTTTCGCAGGTCGAAAAGGTGAAACCCGACATGAAATTCGACAAAGGCGAGACGATCGATCGCATTTACCTTGCCGATCGGATTTTAATGAAAGTCCGATACAAAAAAAACCGGAAAAATTCATTCATTTTAAAAATTCTTTCGCTGTTGAATTTATTCAGTTCGATGGGCGTTCTATTTCCATGTTCCACTAAAAATCGTATCTCCCCGATAACAAATAAAACACGAAAACAAATACCGCAAACAAAAATAGAATCGTCGAATAATCGACAAATAAAAGTTAAAAAAACACATTTTTCTTCGATAATCCGGCAATTTTTCATCGCGATAGAAAAATCTTTATCAATGGGCCGTCGTGAGTAGAAAAAGAAATGTTCTAGCCAAAAGCGGTTAATCAGAATTAGGCGAGATTCGTGCATCGAGCACGCCCAAAAACCTTCCGCGTTGCGTGCGAACTTACGCGAGTTCGCGCAAAAAACAAATAAATAACCGTTCTCCGGCCTATCTGGCACGTACCGATTTCACGGTCGTAATTCTCGGAAAAGCCGCTTTCGCTTTCCTCGTGTACGACGAGAAACACCTAAATTTGGATTTCAAAAATGAAAAACAACAAAAATTGGGAAAAATGAATTTTTTTTTAAATTTTCCTTCGTCTCGAGGAAATTAAAAAGTGAATTGGTTAGATCGATGAATGAAACGTGTGAACGAACGAAGAAGTAAAAGTTTTTTTTATAATTTTTCTATTTTTGTATCGAATTTTGAGAATGTAGGTCAATCGGGTTATCGGATCCACCTGTGGAAGGTTTCATAAACAAGGACAAAGGAAAATAAGTAAAAAGGGATAATGCTTCAACGACCATGGAAATCACCCTCTTATATTATCGTAATTCGATATTTTCATTTACAAGTTTCGCATAAAATTTTGAAATTTTCCGCGTTATCGATGCAATCGAGTTTTCATCGCGCGATCGATTTCGTCTTAAAGGATTCTTCGAACGAACGAATGCAAAAAAGCACTATTTTCTCCTCTTTTTTTACCTCTTATTTTCATTATTTTTAAAAAACGATGAACTTTTCGACTAATTTGACACGTGACTTTAGCGTTAATTCAAAATCCTTTAAAAAAAAAATCGCTTCGTCTCAATGTCATAACCACGTGTTATAATAAATGTTTAATTCATCTCTGAACCGTTATCTCTGCTTTCGAACGAAACGCTCTCGAGTGGCACTATGCGAAATATCGAGGGAAGTTAAACGAGTAAATTACGAGCGTGAACGAATTTAATTTCTCGTTCACGACTTTTCAAATACCATGAGGTATCCCCTGAGTCTTGTTTTAGCTGTCGATATCTGACAAATACAGATTCTTTATTGACTTTTCGATTTGTGTCGATATTGGCATAATGCCATGACGTTAGAAAAAAAAATTAAACTTTTCTCTTAAACCAAACGTATCTCGTGGCTTTCAGAGGCAGACAGAGAGAGAGAGAGAGAGAGAGAGAGAGAGAGAGAGAGAGAGAGAGAGAGAGAGAGAGAGAGAGAGAGAGAGAGAGAGAGAGAGTGAGAAAATGAGAGAGGGGTTAAGAGAAACAGGGAAATAGAGAGAGAGAGAGAGAGAGAGAGAGCGAGAGAGAGAGAGAGAGAGAGAGAGAGAGAGGAAGAGAGCCTCGTCGAAAGACATCTGGCGGCAGCTGCTTTTTATATCTCGGGTTATCCCTCGTGGCGAGTGAATGGGATCTTCAACTTTTCAAGAATCAACGTGGTAGAGAAGACATTGTTTTTTTTTTCAGGCGTGTTTGGTAAATAGTATTCTTGATATCTATTTTTCGAAGATAACGAACTTATTAATAGTACAAAAATTCTTTAATAAAGAAATCGAAAATATTTTTAATCAATTTATTATTATTATTATTATGCGACGATTAATCAATGCAAAATTGAGTAAATTACCAGAGTTGAATTTCTTCGCACGGTTTTTTACCCATTACGGATAATCAGTTTCAATCAATATCCGAGTCACATAAAAAATTGGAATTTCATGGATCACGAGGGCGTGGGCTTTATTTCGACACCGCCAGGAAGGAAATGAGCTCGTAATCGTCGATCTCGCGGCCAATTTAATTAAATGAGTTTTCTGATCGCGAGTGGAATTCTGAACGGGTGTTCAACTTTTTCATCGTCTTCGTCCTCGTCGTCGTCCCGTCTATATTCTCTCTCTCTCTCTCTCTCTCTCTCTCTCTCTCTCTCTCTCTCTCTCTCTCTCTCTCTCTCTCCCTCTCGCACACCGTCTAACAGATCATCCTTTTAATCAAAGTTAGAAAACGGGACCGCGAAGCAATTTTATTTTTCATCCCTTCTTTTTTGTTTTCTACCTCGTCTCTCATTACTTTGCCGATCGACTAAAATCGACTTTAACGTCGCAACCTCGACGTTTTTTTGTTTACCCACCAGGGAATAAAAAATATTTACGAAGGGAGGAAACCACAACCCCCGTGCATCAAAGATCCGTGCGTTACACGTCATCTCGAGTTACGTCTCGTCCAACGAACGAGAGAGATTATCGTGGCTGTAACCGGATCAAGAATCTTCTCGGTCTACCGACGATTAATTCGTGGTTCCCCCCCAGGGCTTGTCCCGAGTGACGTCAAAAAACGTAGCGGGGGAGAGAAAAAAGGAAAAAAATAGTGCGGAAATATCGTTTCAGAGGGCGTAAAACCACTCGATCTTTTTTTCTCTTTATTCTCTCTCTCCCTCTCTCTCTCTCCCTCTCTCTCTCTCTCTCTCTCTGTCTCTTTCTCTCTCTCTCTCTCTCTCTCTGTCTCTTTCTCTCTCTCTTGGAACGAGCTCTGAATAATAGATTTTTCCTCTTTCTTCCATTGGGCCGTTTTTTACACGACCATTCGCTACGAGACACTCGCGGGGGCGTTTTTCCTAGCAGGGATTCGATGGACGGTTCGTATTAAATAAATAATAGATTGAATTACACGTTGTTTTAATGGATTTTAACCACCCCCTCTTATCTTTTTTTCTCTCGAGATAAATTTTTAAGCACGAAAAAATTTATTTCTGATCTCTGCGCTTCGCGAACACGTGGGCGAGTCTATACGTAGTCGGGAAGTTCGCGATGTACTTTGTGATGGTAAACGGTGGAAAGAACGAGGTACTTTGTTGGAAGACTTCCAGACGAGACGCCGGGACGAGATTCAACCAACTCTTTTCTTTTTCTTTTTTTCTTTTTTTCTTTTTGAGTAATGGAAACGATCAAGAGCACGGCCGCTATCGTATTACGGGGCTGATACCGGTCGAGATTCTTGAATCTTTCGCGTTTCACGTTTTCGTTATATCGTCGAATTATTCTTTCGACCATCGACGACCGATCGACGAAGCTCGTTAAAAATCCGTAATTAAATTTCTATTCTTACGATTCGTCGAGGAATTTTTTTTTTCATCAATGTTGAAAATTAACAGACAAGTAATTTGATTAAAAAACGAAAATGCCATTGAAAATTCGACACTTATCGCATTCTTTCCATTGATAGAAATGAATTTCTATGGAAGAGAATATTTTTTTTTGATAAAAAATCAATAAAGTAATTATATATTGAAAAGAAAAAAAAGAAAAAGAAAAATAACGTCAAAATATCGAACGAAAAACAAATGTTAAAAAACCATAAAAGAGATCGAAGGAAATTTTCATCGTTCAATATTTTCTACGAGTCTTTTGTAACAACAATGAGTGTAAAAAACAGGTTTGTCGTGGCGTCGAGGCGGGGATTTCGTTATAAAGCACAAAATTTATGCGTCTACACGGTTCGCGGCTTTCGCGCGCTCCAGCGTCTTAACCGGAAATATGATAAAATAAAATGTCGATGCGAGGAGAAGGAGGCTGTGTAGGAGGTAGAGATGGTTGAGGAGGGGGGGGGGGGGGGAAGTCGAGGGGTCGAGAAGCTCGCATAGTTTATAGTACGCGATTTACAAAACAAAAATAAACCGCGCGTTATTGAAAACGGTTGTTTTTTCAAGGTAGCGAGCGTTTACTCGGTAGCGAGAGATAAAAATGACGCGATAAATAATCAGCGGTTATCCTTGGGGCACGAACAAAAGTGGGAGAAAGAAGAAAAAAAAATTCTGCATAAAAAGTCGCATGATTTTGTTTTACGTTTCTTTTTTTGCTCTCCGTTTTCGATAAAAAGAGAAACGTTTTCCCGAATGGCCGAAAACAAATTTACGACGCGTAGAGAGCGTGGAACGAGAAATTTATATAGGCATGCCGCGATACGTTGCTGGCGAACGAAAAATCGTTGGTTCGTTTTTTTTCTCTCGAGGATACGAAAAAAATTGTCGACCTTCGGTAAATTTCACTTTTATAAAATAATTTGGTTTTCTTTTTTTTTTTTATAAAACGTCCCACCTCGTTTCCTCTCGGAACTAACAAATCGTCGTTTTTACGGGGATCTCTTCGTTTTCTCAAGTCCGTTTCTCGCACGGAGTTAAGCTTCGTTCTCTCCCGCGCGTATGTGAATTTCCCAAGTTTAAATATTTTCGACGTGTATAATTTTGTTCATTTTTTTTTTGTTTTCTTTTCTTTTTCAAAAATATCTATTCTCGAGCCGAAGAAAACGTTCGCGGGCACGTCGACGTATCGGAGGCCATCGCCCTTCGGGCACTTTTCAGTAACGTCCAAAACTTATCTCTCATCGCTACGTGGTAATGCGTAAATATTCCGTAGATAACTATAGATAAAACCAAACTAGACCATCAGTCATTCGCACCGCTCGCGAGGCAGATTTTGTTTTTTCACGGCGTTGGGTGAAACGAGTTTTTCGTAACCTTCGTCTCGTGTCTGATAATCGTAAGACTGGAAAAAACGCATAATAAAACATTTTAAAAAACATTAATAAAATTGCTATTTTAATTAAAACAAATTTTCTTAATTTATATTTTTCAAAACAAGTTTTTGTTTTCAACGATTGATTACTTCGTCTCTATACTAATTACGTAACGACCCCGCAATTACCTCGGTTCGAAAACATTCGTCTAGACACACTCGGGTCAAGCGCGAGTCCTCGTTCTTCCTCCGGCAGTGAAAAAAGCCGCGCGTGGTCAGACAAGATAGCGAGCCGAGGAGCTACGAAAAGACGTACGTCCTCGTTATAACGATAAGATTTCGCGGCGCGCCCAGAATGAAATTTTACTCGCGTCTCTCGATAACGCTTCTACGTTTCTTCATCGAGACGAATTTTGTTTTTCCTTTCGTAGTTAGGAAAAAAATCGGTTCGAAGAACGAGGAAAAAAAGAAGAAGAAAAAATAAAATGAAACGAAAATAAAAACGAGTAAGAAGGCGAGATAACAGTCCCGGTGAGTAGAACGAGATGTCGTGAATGAATATGCGATCGTCGCGATATACGTCGTGCTCTAGACGGCCTCCCCCGTACCCCACCCTTTTCCTCCCTGAATGAAATTTTCTCGTCTCGTCCCGGAGCTCTTCTTCGTCGGCCTGTCCGCATCGATGTTAATTTCATCTTTTGCACTCAACGTTCTCTACCGACGAGATTATTAAACGTATACCTCACGTTTAATATTGTTATAACGTACATGCAAATTTTTTTTTAAAACTTTTAGTTCTTCGTTCGATCTTGACATTTTACGGTTTAACGATCGAGTTTCGTATCTAATGAAATTACATTTAACCATTCGTTATACTATATCGACATATATATATATTTATGTATATTTATATGGCAATGCTGTAAGACCGATAATGACCCTGGACTCTTTTCCTCTATGATTAATTAAGTTTCGTAAGATTTGGCGCCGATTGGACTCGAATACGTTTACACCTTTCTCCATAATTTATTATGCGACGATATTTTTGTAATCATAATAATAATAATAGTAATAACAATAATAATAATAGTAATAATAATAATAATAATAATAATAATAATAATAATAATAATAATAATAATAACGAAAGAGGATTCATAATTATTAGAGAAACTTTCGGGAGATCTTCACGAATAAATCATAATTCGGATCCTTTAATCCCGTAATCTCTCGAAAAGCGTCGATCGAGCAAATTATTCATGACGAAAGTCTCTCGTTTGGCAATTGGATCGCGACATAACGATGAATTTGTTAATTCACCGTTACGTCGTTCGGCGTCGAACGTCGTACGGGTCGTTGAATTATGATAATAATTTTCTTATCCCCGCCATCCCTAAATCCTCGCTATTTCTTTCGTTTCGACGACACGAGTCTCGCGACGATTGTAAAGAAAAGAAAAGTTGGGAAAAAATTTTTTGCATTTAAATTCGAAATTTATTCATTCGCGCGTTACTCGCCAGGGATAAACGCGCGAGTTGAAAGAAATGGATATGAAGTGCGAGTGATTTAAGGAAAATCATGGCAAAAAAAAAAAACGAAGAAAAGCCTCGCGTTTTACCGACTCTGTGTTTTTTTTTCTTCGTCGCTCGAATCTTCTTCGATCGAATTATTATGCGATCCGTAATGAAGCTCGATAGACCGCGATAAGACGAGGATAACGAGGAGCGGGAGTTAGCTAGACGTTCGAGAACGGCTTAGCCGTTACATTGCGAAAAATTGACGATTTATATTCACACTTTCTTTCCCTCGTTTTTTTTCTTCTTCTTCTTTTTTTTTTTGCGGGACGGGGTAGGAAAAAGAAGAAACAGAATTTCAACGGACGGCCGAAAGCCCGGTGGGTAGTAATATCGACTCTTCGTGGTTCGCGTCTGTCCTGGGAACGTCCTTTTTTTTCGGCCCCTCGAGAGACCCACCCGCGTCATATGAAAAAAAATTCATCCGCGCATACGCGTCTACGGGCTATTTTCAACCCTTTCATTTTTAGGGGTTGAAAATCACCACTTTTGGCTCGAGGGAAAGGGTTTAAGAAACGCGAAGAGAGATACGACGCCTGGAGGTTGAGAAAAAAAGAAACGAGAAAATACGAGGATCGAAAAGTTGCGTCGTTAAATACACGAAGGTCGTTAAACGGTTGAGTGTGTCCATAAGCACGCGTCTGTTTGTAGTCTCAAGGTCGTTTGTGAAACTATGAAACGAACGAAGATTCGACCGGTGGGCCGCCACGTAACTTTTCGCTTTTCTTATTTATTTTTTTTTTACCGAGACCGCGAACCGGTACTTTTTCTTCCAGTCCTCTCTCTCTCTCTCTCTCTCTCTCTCTCTCTCTCTCTCTCTCTCTCTCTTGCTCCGTGTGTGTGTCTTTCTCTCCGCGTGTATTTTATTTCCTCTCTTTCCTCTGTCTTCATTTCTGACTCACTATTTACGATCGAGTTACAGAGGGATCCGGGATTCGATTAAAGAACCCGTTGGAAATTCTTGGGTAACGTCGCGGTAACGAAGAGCCGGTCCAGTGTGATCGACCTTTGGCTATACGAGGATCGCGGATTTTCCTTGTTACATACGTACACGAATAATCACATATCGATATGTTTGTTATCGATAACGAACGAATAAAATCTTAAAAATCATAATAAATACAAATCGATGATTTATCAAATTTGTTATACGTTTTCTATAAGATTTTTTATCCACGAGATACGATCGTTGATTCATCGATATAAATAATTATCGTTATGTTATGTTTTCATTAAATTCGCCGATCAAACGACGTCATTTTGATGATTTCTGTAGGATCTATTAATCGTCGAATAAAATACGTCGCGATAAATTCGTGGAAAACATCAACGACGTTATTTTATGATACGACTTTGATAAAATCGACGTGAGAAGATTTCGAGTAATGAATTAATCGTTATATATGTATATATATAAGTGAATTAAAGACGCGAGGTGCGAGAGATATTAAACTCACCGAGCATCCTAATTACGTTTCTCTGGGACGAGCTTCGTCCTCTTCCGCATTCCGAGTGATTAATACCGCTCGCGATTGGATTTCTCTTGGCGCCTGTTAACAATCTTGATCGTCTCAGCTTGACACCGATCAACACGTACAGAACGGTTATAATCGTCATCGGAACGGCGAAAAATAACAGGGTCGATATCTCGAAGGCGTGCTCCATAATGACCCATTTTCGCGAACATGTCGCAGTTTCGGGTATGCTCGTGCCATTTGCGTCGTGCGACACGACCACACCAAATTGTATCGCTTGGGGCACAGCGAGACAGAGCGCCAATAGCCATATCAGTATCACGTATTTGACCGCTCTCGAGAGTTTTGACATCGTGTGAGAGATGAATGGATGGCAGATCGCCACGTATCTGAGAAAAAATACGAACGAAGATACAACTTGAAGACAAATTAGTTTTTCGTCGATTAATTTGATTCGATTAATTTAGATTTAAAGAAAAATCGTGGTAGGATGATAATTAATAATAATAATAATAATAATAATAATGATAAATAACACGATTTTAGATATATTTTGTTGAATTATGAAAAGAAAAATCAAAATAATTGGAGAAAAAACGATTTTTTGATTAATTTTTGTATTTTTAATCGAAAATCTTACCTCTCGACCGTAAATGCCGTGATCGTTAGAACGGTAGCGTTCGCTGAAGTCTCGGCCGCGAAGCTCTGTATAATGCAGAAAACTTCGCCGAACGCGTATGGAAAATGGGACCATATATAATACATTTCCGGTGGTAGACCGGAAATGAGTAGCAAGAGATCGGACACCGCGAGACTGAAGAGATAATAATTGGTCGCTGTGTGCATCGAACGATTGCGAGCTATAACGACGCAGGTCGAGACATTTCCGACGAGACCGGTGAAAAATATGAGAACGTAGATGACCGTTATCGGTACGACGATGTAGAGGGCGTCGCGACGCTGATTGACGATCGCGAGCGAGGCCTCGCTCGTCAGCCATTCGGTCATCGTCGCTGTATAATTATCGTCCAGTCCTGACATCTGATCGAGGCTGCTCGTCAAACCGATTTCCGACGTATCGATCATCGATCGATCGACTCGTGTGACGATCGACGCGACGCCCGCACTAACGATGCATCGCGCACTAATTTCGAACTCTCTTTTCTTTCTGGTTCCATCACACTCGATTCGATTCGAAGGATCGTCTATTTTTCTTGTTTACCAACCGATCTACTTTTGTTTATTTTAAGTGAATCGTCACGGCGTTTTTTACGGTCCGAGGATAAAATTTCTTCTTCTTTTATGTTCCAGGATTTACTTATGACGAATTACTTTCGTAAGAGCGCGATTTATCGACGCCATTTTATTTTTTTTGCAAACAAATTCCGGATTTGACGATCGTCGTAAAAGATTTATCACTTGTTTTTTACTACTAGGACTCTATGAGTTCGTTCTAGGGGCGAATTTTTCGAAAATCGTTAATACCGATTTTGGAATTTGAATTTTGTAAGTTGACTTCGTTTTAGAAATTGCCGCGAAATCAGGGGGTGGTTTATCACATAAATTGTATTTATGGCACGAAATGCAAAAAACGAGACAATTTAATGCACTTTTTTTTTTTTTAACGATGGAGAAACGGAGACCCGGGTCGAGTCTCGACGAGGAAACGAATTTTCGTCTATCGTTGCGTTACACTGACTCTTGGTCGTCGCAAGGACCAAGGACTATACGAAGTTAACGTCGACACGAGAAAAAAAAATAATAATTTTACACTGCGTCCACTCGCTTTTCCCGCAGTTACCGACGATAACACGATTTTACGATTATGACAACAACACAATTTGTGACGAGTCGTTCTTTTCATTGGGTCGTAAAAAAAAATAGAAAAAAGAAATAACGAACGAAAATAAAAATTCAATGCTCGAGCACGGTCAATGGCCAAGTCAATGGCCGCGTTTTCGAAGTTCCCGGTGTCTTTCCGTATTGTTATTTTCACTTGTTCCGCAACGATATTCGCTGTCCCGGTTAAACGCGTTGGGAATTTATTACCATTACATTTAGAGTTTTCGTTCGTTGACGCGAGAACCTTCGTGTTGGCTGGAGAGAATGAAAAGTTTCGTCGTTAAAATTCGATCTTTTCGATTTAATAATAATATTATTTTTTCGAAATTCTTATTCCCGAATAAATTTTTTTTAATTACATTTTTGTCAACGTATTTGAACGATAAGCGTGAAAAGTTTATTATCGATCGTTCGACGCTTCGTATAACTCGCCGGATTCCCGTGAATTTTTTCTATTTTCGAAAAAATGATATTTTTCACTCGCGATTTCGCGAATTCGACGACACGCTCGAGCTAGATTTGTCACAAGGACGTTGGTCGTTACCAACGAAGCCGATTGGCGGTCGACACCCCCGATTAAATCCTCTCGTCGGGCTTCTAGCGTTTTTGAACTTTTTTTTATTTTTATCCACGCTACAAATATTTCACTATCTTTTTGTTTTATAAATTCGTCGTTCGCGTCATTTTTCGGACGATGTAGAATTTTAAAAGAAGAGAATTTCAATTTTTTCTCCTCATTTTTTACATTTTCGAACTTTGTTTTAATTAGTCGTAATTAATTTTGTAATTAATTCGTCGTTCGATCGAATCTCGCGAAATTATAGCAAGAATTTTTATTTTATCTCGTGTCACTTGGATGTTCGAACTTTCTTCACTGACGAACGATTGTTTTTTGATACATTTTTATTCGACTCGTCGATCGTTGATTATTAATTAATGAAGTTTAATTGTTTCTCGGCAGAATTAATTTCATTTATTTATTATTCGACGTACGTAGCGCGTAAAATCCAACGTGAAAGGCAGCACGACTGTCGCAGCGTCCTTACGTCCCGCGCGCGGTCCTTCGTCGCGTTCGCGTCTTCGTTCGACTAGGGCGGGAACGACGGAGCAGCGCCGGATCCCTCGACTATCGCCCGATTTCTCTCTCTCCCACGAGACGGCAAAATTCTTTTCCCGTCTTCCACAAACTCGCGCTCGGGAGAGTCGAACCGGCTACATTGACTTTTTATTTCAATGCTCTCTCTCTCTCTTTCTCAGACAAACACGTCTTCCGCACTGATCAATTCGGAACGAAAATTTAATTTAACTTCAATCTAATTAAATCTTTTATATCATTCGCATTAACGTTTAATTAAATTCGTCGATTTTTTTTCAAATTTTTGCAAAAATTTTATACTCGTTTCGTGTTTTATATCGAAAAAAGATCGTCCTGGCTGGATAAAAGCAAGATCGTCCTCTTCGAATTTTTACACAAGCTTATCTGGTCGTCTCGTGCACACGTGACATTTCCCAATAAGACCTTCTCTCGGGTGACGAAACATCTGAAAACAAAAAACAGAAACAAACACGGATCCTGTCAAAATTCCGGACTGATAATAAGAATGATAACAACGTTTTTTTCCAATAGCTTTCTCGATAACGATAATAATAACAACAAAAAGATAAAGAGCGAAAATCTCGAACGGCAGCGAGACGTGAAAAAAAACGGCGAAGAGCGGAATAAAGAAAAAAAGAGTCGAATATCATTTAACGCGATATCGCGAGGTAAAATTTTTTAATACCCTCGCTCTCACGAGAGAGATCGCCGTGAAAAAAAGAGAGAAGCGTCGCGAACATACCTATGTATTATACGCTATTTTATATTATGTGCAAACAGGTTTTATTCGCCAATCGAAATGATTGGCAGAATCCCTTTTTTCGTTTTTTTTATTTTTTTTTTTTTTCGCATGTTATTCACGTTTCAGGCTCACCCCACGGTTTCTCGGCATTCGGCGCTTATATCTCTCTGTCTCTCGCCCGTAGAAATATGCAAATCGAGGAGAAGGCCGGCGGGAGTTTCTTTGGTGATTTTTTTGTTATTTATTTTTTATTTTATTTTGTTTTTATTCACCCGTCGTCCCTCTCGTCCTGATATACGATATTAGATGAGTTACAAGCATAAACGATATTGGCCGAAACAACGTGGCCCGTACTGTATCGAATTAAATAGGAGAATGAAATAAAACAAAAAAAATGTGAAATATCGCGAAAGGAAATTTCCGGTATGTTTGCCGCGGCGCCACTTCGATATTTTCGTCGACGATGAAAAATAACGAAATAAAACATCGACTTAATGCTTCCTAGTACGCGCTTTAACCTCGAGCTAGCGTGGAAAAATCGGAATATTTTAACTCGACGTTTGGAATAGTGATTTTGTACACTCAGTTTCTATACATTCGTTAAAATTACGATTGCTAATTAAATATGTGAACAATATTCCGGTTTATTCGAAAGAGGGGGAGATGGTTAATACGATAAGCGACGAGTCTGCTTTTATAATTACTGACGAATGTCAGTAATTAGAATGTCAGTTTATTATGTTTGTAACGAGTTGGCACAGCCACGAGGTCAAAATTATCTCATAAATACATATTTAACGAGCTCGAGATCTCCGTGCATATAACTATATTTGTGTTTATAGAGGGCTAATGAGATACGTTAATCAAAATCGACCATTTTTCGATTTCTTTGTTTTTTTGTATTTCGTGAAAAATTAGATTAAATTATTTTATACGAAACTCGAATGTATGAAAAATTTATTGCTAGTTGGAAATTTATAGGAATTTAGGGAAATTCGCTCAATTAAATCGGAGTAAATGTTGTAAAGGGAGGGTGAGTTTACATCGATACGCCCGCTTGTTATCTCTGTTTTCTCGCTAATTGATAAGCCGATAGTTTCATCGACATCGAGTACTTTTGATTGACTGTATCGATGTTCGATTGCACGGAAAACTGGGCAGGGCGGATCAAATTCCCGGCATCGCGTGGAAGAGTAGACCGACGTGACTCTCGTCAATGGCTAATCGATTAGGAATAATCGAGTCGAGTTAATTTTTGTCGTGAATTTTTCATTCCCGTCGAGAGGAATCGAATTGATCCGTTCGAGGATGTCCTGGCATTCTCGGTATCGCGCTAATCCTCGCGTTAAAAAACACACAGACGACATTATCATCCGTGAATAATTCATTAAGTTTGTGTATTTTTTGTTTTATTTCCACAAATTTTTGTCGACATAATTTTTGCCCAGGGTTTGTGGAATTCGCGATATTTTCATAATTTTATGGAGAGAAACGTGCAAGCTAAACCTGGTTCGTTAATTAATGCGGTTCATTAATTATTTTAACCACAAAAATGGTTTACACTTTTTAAAAAAACGTATTTTTTGTGAAGTTTGTGTTTTTGATTTTTATTATAATTTTTCAAAAATCTATGTCTGACGATTATTTTTCTCACGTTTGACAGTAATATATACCACGATGTACATATTTTCTTCACGTATCGTTATCTATCGTTCTTTTTCTGCCCTGGAGGGTGTGCGATATACTGTGTGACGTTTCCATTTACATTTTATCGTTAACGTGCAATTATTTATTTTTTTTGTTTTGTTTCTTTTTACAATTTTCTCTCCCTCGTCGTACTCGCGTATTACTCGAGCGAGTGCCTCGGCAACAAGCTCGATTTAACACGTGTAATCGCTCTTACCACGGACAAGCCCACTTTCGGAAAAATCACGAGCGCATTTTTCGTTCCTTATCGGCGTGGGAATTATCGCACCCTCGATTATTTCGTACACAAAAATCATTTTGTAAATTAATTTTAAAAATAAAATAAAAATAACGATAAACCTCGAGACGAGTAATAAAAAATTCTTTCACTCGACGTACTTCTCGCGTAATTACTTTTCGGCGAAAATAATAATTGAAAGCACGATCTTTCTGTAATTTTTCACGAACGATCGGCGATAAAAATTCGATTAATATCGAGGCTTCTTTCGTTTTTTGTTTTCGATGTAATCTTTTTTACGTTAGAGAAGAAGTAAAAAAATCTCGAGACAGGTCTCGACCATCTGTCTCGCGAAAGGAATTTATTCGATAAAGGAATTTCCAGACAGAAACGTGAGTGGAACTCGCGTCGCTACTTCTCTCCTGCACCTGTTTCGATTTCGCGTATTCTCCGTTTGTAACACGTTCTCGAAACCATCGGTATTTATTGTGACAACAGTGAAAATTCAAAATTACGGGATTCGCGTTGAATAATTTATTTTCAAACGGGCGAACGTATTTATTCGTATAAGAACGAGGACAATTTTTGAATAACGAGTGAACTTTTGTAACCTAAAAACTGTTTTTCTTTTATAATCATCGCTGAAATTCGACAAATTTCATTATTGTTTATCGATTAATCAATAAACAATTTAAAAAGAAAATTGTTGGCAAAATTAACGTTTTTTCTTTTATTAATGTAAATTAAATAAAGAAATAATAATTTTTCTAAGATATTTTGTAGCTTCGACCGTACGGAATAATCTTGACTCGAAAACGTAAATAACGAAATAACAAAAGTTCGCGACATCGATCATCGGCCGGAAACGAAGAATCGCGGAAAAAAAAATCCAGCGAAACGTTATCGCGAAAATTCTCAACTTTCCTTAAGAATTATGGCACGGCCGCACCTGTTGCGTATCGCGTATGATTTATCGCGCGACGGAAGACGAATTTGACTCGTCGAATTGCCACTCCTAGCAACAATACTCCATGATAAATATAAAAAAATACGACACATCCAAGATAAAAAAAATAATCAAATAAATTAACAAATAATTATTAAAAACAAACGACGCATACAATTTTCAAAAAAAATCCAATAATACAAAGATAATAAAAACACGTGTGATTAATGACAAGTTTCAGGCACGTCCGACGTCTCACCTGCAAAATTAGCTCGTTGATCTTCTCGATTCACTCTCAATATTTCGTAACGTTTGAATTATACGATCGTTTGACGTTTTTTAAAAGTTTTAATCGTCCGACGAATAACCATCGATCACTTAAGCTTAAGATTAATGATCTTTAGTGTCACGTGCTACCGCGTGTCGTCTTAAAAATGAGAGGAATAATAAAAATAAAATAAATCATATAAATATGTGCATACATATATATATATATATATGTATATATATATATATATATGTATATATGTGTGTGTTTATAGGTTTATATATGTTTATAAGTAATGTGGCATAAAAATGACAGCGAGTATCGTATTAATGGACCGGGTATCGTATTAATGCAGTGGCTGTCCAGGATAAACGTCGAGTACAATTTGGCGACGGAGGCTCGTTTCACCCTCGAACTAACCGCTCGCACGTATGCGAGCGATATAGCGCGAGAAACAGACCCGGAGAGATGAAAGCGGTAGAGGGGACATTGAGAGTGGGTGGTTCGCGCCAGCGCGAAACATCGAGACACCACCGCAGACGTGCGCCAAATACACGATGCTCCACTATTTCAACCCTACTCCCCCCCTCCCCCCTCTCACTCTCTACGAACATATGTTCTTATATTAAAACTTGTCCTTGATGCCGATCTTCAACTTGTCTGCGAATTTTGTTTCTTCTATTTTCAAGGACGTGGTTACACAATAATCAAAGAAATAGATTGAAGACGAATTTGATTCGTCGTTAAAAACCGATTTAATCGATCGATTTATCAAATAATTAAAAATTACGATTAAAACGATTAAAAATTTATCAAATAATTTTGAATGTTTATTCATGAATTTTCACTCGTATGAATAAAATTGAATACAAACATTTGTGTATTTATCGATATGACAAGATTTATTTCGATAAATTGATTAATTTGTTTTATTCATTTATTTTGCAATTGAATGAATTTTATTCGGATGAAATTTATGAATTATCTAGACCCGAGTTAATTTTACAATTTTCAAGATTTATTTTATTCCAGGGAAAGAAAGTTTTCCCTGAGGTAAAATAATTCATTTTTTTTTCTCGACGCGGGTGACGCGTGATAGTGCGAGATTGCAAAAAAAGGAACCCCTTAGGCTCGACGGTGGAGAACGTTTCTTTTATTTCGTTGGCGGGAAGAGTTTTGGGTTCGAATTGGGGTCGAGACGAGGTCACGAAATTGCCGAGTCACAATAACCCGCTACCAAGCTTGTATACATAAATATACAGATATATATGTATATAAGTGAGTACAGTTTCGCGAGTCTCATTTTTTTTCGGCTACCGGTGGTCGAGACGTACGAATTATGTGCAAACGTATGTTCTCTCTACCGAGAGAGAGAGAGAGAGAGAGAGAGAGAGAGAGAGAGAGAGAGAGAGAGAGAGAAGGAGAGAGGGAGAGAGAAAGAGAGAGAGAAAGAGAAAGAGGGAGAGAGATTTTTTTCTTCTGTACTCGCAGCCTGTGCCTCCTCTCTTCGTCTTCGAGTTTACGCGTCTCGTTGCACATTTCACCCTACGTTCCTTTTACTCGCTCCCAGCTTCGGCAAAATACACGACTCCTTTATTTATACGACCTATAAAATTCAATCGCGAACACGACGTCGAGGCTGAGCATGAGCGAGAATGCAAGCGATGCATCAGTTTTGTCTCCGACTCGCGCAATAATCCCCTCGACTCTCCCGTTTTTATTCTCGCTCCTTAATAAACGATAAAAGAAAATAAGAACAATCGCGTTGTCACCTGGGGAATTTATTACGCGTACGACGAGAATGTGAGAGAGATGAAAATCGAAATAAAATTTGTTACAATAATTTTGGGAAAAAACGAAATTTTGCGGAATTTTACATTTTTTTATTCGGGAAAAATTTATTTTTGATCATTTTTTATATGAAATAATGGTGTAGTGATATTAATAGGGAATTATCCATCGTGCGATGACACAATTGACGCGACGGTGTGTGCTTGTACGAAGGACGAAACGATAATGTACGTCCTCGTGCGTCAATTTTACATGCAATATTCCTCGTGCACACGAATGCACTTCACGATGAATAAAGTTGAGTGAAAAGGCTTTCTCTGGTAAGTGAATGCGTTGGCGGAGCAATTTTCTTCCATCGAGTTATAACTTTTCACGTACTAAAAAAAAGTTTTGGCTGATCATGCGTCGAGTTTTTATCGAGTCTCGATCGAATTCGTGATAACAATAATGATAAGCTTTGTCATAATTTTTTTTTTTAAATAAAACAAAATTGCAACTTTGTGAAAAATTGTATCGAGTACAAAGTGATAAAACAGTTATGAGATTTAAAGCGGCGATTGTTAATAATATTTATCGACGAAAAGTACAAAGTGAAAAAAGAAGGTCTGGATAAGAGACTCGTCTTAACGAGTGCCTGGAATTACCGACAGCTCGGTGTCATTAAACGTCGGCTTTGCGATAAAAAGAAGTCGTGTAGTTGCAATCTCGTAAGAATGCTTTCTTGTCTCTCCGACTCGTTGTACTCACCGAGCTTTCTTTTTCCACCGTTTCACTGAACCCAACCGAGTGGAAACTTACTCTCAGCTTCCAGATACCTTCGCGTTTTATTCAACCGGCGATATCGAACGAATCGAGGCCAGAAAAATAAAATACAGAATTCAAAATTAATAATCCACTTGAAACAAACAAATTTTCGAAATAAAAATAATATAAATCATATCGAAATTTATTTGTTTTATTTTATTTTCATGTAAAAGAGGGCGTTTATTTAAATTGATTGGATTAATGACGAGCTATCGAGTTGAGTGATAAACAGGCGTGGCGAGTTTGTCGTCGCGTTGAAAAAAATAATTCTCAAATTTTATGTCGTATTTTTTTTTCATTCGGGATGCGAAAACTCATACTTACCGCACTGAGTACGTATAAATATATGTACGTACCGAAGAATACGGTTTCTTTCAGACCTCAAAATTACCGGTCATTTCGCAATTCCCGATCGCGATATTGCCTCGGAGCATCGTTGCTCTCCCAAAGAGAATTTCGGGGAAGTTCGATAATCGATGGCAGACTCTCCTTGGAATTTTCTCACGTGCAAATTCACGAGAATCGTATCGGAGCGTGCACGTGTAGATTAACTATCGAAATTAACATAAAAAAACGGTACATCGGTTGTTCATGTAGGTAACTGGTCGGTCGAAGAAAATCCAATACCGGTTCGACGTTGCACACGCCGTCTCGTCGAAGGGCAGTGCAGGATATTCTGGTTTGGCGGGAATTCAGAGAACACTTCCCGACCAAAAGAGTGTTCGCTTCAGCGTGATTGCATCGAGAGTTCGCGATATTGAGCAGGCAGGATCCTTCTGGTTGAAATTTAAAAAAAAATTTCAAATTTTTGTTTTCCAAAACTGTTTAGCTCATTTTTTCCAAAAATTTTGCGATTTATATAACGTAGAGATGTGAGTTTTGCGAATATATTTTATAATTACCTTCTGGAATTGGGGTAGAATCATTAAGAAATATTTCCAGTTTTTGGAAAATCTACTAATAATGAGTAAGAAAGTCAGAGTGAAAAATTGAAAACGAGTCAATTTTACTCATGGCACGATGTACTCTCGACGAAGTGAGACAAATGCCAGAGCGTTTTCTGAAAATCGTGTTTCATCACGTACACATTGTAATAATCGTAAATTTCATCACGCGTGTGTCGTAAATTTCATTTAATTTCTAGGATCTCAATCATGACGAAGAACCACATCTCGCGTCTTTCCGTTTTAAAGCCGAGCTTTCCGCCCGGAAATTGTATTTTTCCGAAATAATAAAATGTTAATACCGCGCTCGCTCGTATATTTATACAAGGAGGATTCAACCTTTCGCACTGGTTCGAGTATCGCCGACTATTTTATGACACTGTGTAAAGGTAGTTTTTTGAAAAATCGTTGTCGAACGCCCACATCCTGCCCTGAGTGTTTTCGGCGACTGTCACGCGCACCCATATCGATGCTATATTGCTATCGTACTACACCCCTCATTTCCAGTACAAAAAGTAAACATAATACAAAAAAAAATTCAAAAAACGTGAAAACTTTACAATTTTTAAAATTTTTGCAAGGAATTTTTCATTTTTCGATAAAAACCAGGTGTCTCTCATTATCAGCATCCAATTTCCGATCGAATATATCAATCAAACTTTCATAAAATTGAATTTTGATTTCCAAAAATCGAACAAAATAAAAAAATAGTAAAAAAAACCGCTGTTTCGTGAAACGAACGGCTGTTATGGATCTATCTCTATATATCTGTTTCTCCTCGTCACGAATTCATGATTTATTTCTTACAGATGTCGATATTTTCCATAAAAAATCACCAAAAACGTGTTTTTTGGGGGATTAACGTTACAATATTTTAAACCTTTCTGGATAGGATTCTTGATGTACTCATGTACTAGTCACCCATACATTATGTAACGTATAGCTGTATCTATCGGTGTACAATGTACTTCACCAAAACGTACGTATGTCGCTCGAGAGCGACAGGCTGTCCGGCGTCAATTTATTACTCTTCTCGATCGTTTCTCTCTCCGGCTCGGTTCCCTGTCTATCTGGACGGGACGTTATACAGTAGGTACATATGTACGTAAGTACGTATAAATATCAAAACACATACGTATGCATACCGCTATTATGTGTCTGTCGGGTCACTAATAACGCGAGCGTTATTAATTAACCGTAACTAACTCGCTCACGATCCTCTTAATTACTCGAACCGCACCCCCGGCACGGAATTTCGCGCATGTCAAATTTATCATGGCCTCGTTTCACATGTTTCCTACATCATCCAGCCCGTAAAACTCCGAAATTTCTTTTCGTCGCGAAAACGAATCGTGAATATGACGTATCATTTTAATAATCACGGTTAATATTTCATTCGACGTGAGAACGTTCGGTTCTCAAATCGCGCGACACCTGGGAACAACGGCTCCGGGCGTCAACCAAAATCGATTCGATTAATCGCGATATTTCCCACGCAGCTTTCGCGTTCGAGCGTTTCACCTCGACGCTGACTTTACCGACGAAGCTCGAGAAATAAGAAATTTTATTATGAATTTATTATGAATTTTTGAAAATTTTTGAAAACGAAAAACACATTTTGTACGAGCTAAAAATTATGAAAATATGTCCGTTGCTCGATTTTTGCGGGGAAAAATGTTCGCGCGTTTTTTGTTATTAAATATATTTCATGAAATTCTTGAAATTTTGCACGTTCAACGTCTCACTAATGATCGAAGCGTATTTAACCATCGTGTACCGTCTGCTCGCGTGTTCGAAAGTTCTTCCAAGGCGACCCTCTTGTACGTGACACCATCTGCCGACATGAACGCTCTGGTAAGAAAACTAATTTTAAAGATTAAAAAATAAACCATCGAACGTGATTTTTTCAATGATAAAGTAATAAATCATTAATATGAAAAATATTATTATCTATCGACGTAAAATGATTCTAAAAGCTTTTCGAACTGTTTAAATTGTTCGTTTATTTTATGATTTTATAGGTTTATAGGGTTTTATAGGGTTTATGATTTTATATACCATATCCACCCTTATAAAAATAATATATCGTAGTTCAAAAAACTTTCCGGTGCTCTGGATTCCAGAATCTTTTTTATCGTTAATCTTACACGAATATTCTATCAAAAATTTAAAAAACAGTCGATAAAAGATGAAAAAAACATTGGTGCAACGAGGCACCGGAAGTCGAGAATCGGTGTGACAAAGTGTGTAACTGGGTCAGTCCAGATGGTAGCGCTATACCCATTACTTTTATTTTTTTTGTTTTACTTCCTCGGTATTCGCGCACTTCCACTTTTTTCTCTCTCTCTCACCCTCACTCAATTTTTCTCCTTAACTTTTTTTTCTCTCCACTTTGATAATGTCCATACTTATCTCCGGCGCCCTTTCTCCGCTCGCTAAGCCGTCCCATTTAGACCGTCCGGCTCGGATATTTGCCAACTTTTCGTTGAGGCGACGAGGAAATTAAGTTTTATCAAGCAAAATATACGTCCGGTAGGAAGGAGGGAATTTTCACTCGAGGGAATTGGTAAATTTTTTATCACGAGTCCTCAATTTTTCATCCCTAAATGCAAAAGAAACGTTTCCGGCCGGAATAATAAGATTCGAGATACCTTTTAGTCAGAGGACAAATTGATTGCTTATTTTTTCCATCACTTATCTCTCTTTCATCCTCCTACGAATTCTACGATCCCTTCTTACCTCGATCGTTAACCTTGTCCCTGGATACCTCGAATCACTTACGTACTGACGAGACGGAAAAGATAGAAACAATTCGCGAAATTGCTTATCTATCATACGACCATCGAACCATTAATGCTCACCCATACAACTTACCTAGCCTATCCTATCACAATTCTATATACGTATATATGTATATTCGTGACAACGTAACTAGACGTATAATCTTTGTATATAAACACGAACATAAACATGGATAATACCGATAGTTATTTTTGTCATCGAAAAAAAAGTGGTTATCTTATCAGCCTGTCTCCAATGAGAGACGGCTACTCCCTCGAGAGGAGTTCGATATACTTTTATTTTTCCTATTCCTCCGTTCCCTTTGCCCACTATTCTCGATTCTCAATATATAGATATATATATGTAAATCGATAATCTATATATGTATATATCGATTCATAAAGAACGAAAAAAAGTATATAATACAAAAATCGGGAACTAAATTAAATTTTTAAAATTATGTCGTCGACATGTGTCTTTTCTTTCTAAATTTTGCATTGAACAGTATGTCGTTACGTATAACAAGTACCTGTGTAATCCGCTCGAGCTCGTGTAAAACGCAAAATATTTTATTTTCATTTTCTACCAATCTGATTTTTTCGAAAAAATCCCGAAGTAGGAGGAGGGGGGTAAACATGTTTGTATCAAAGTCTTCTATTGAAACCAGCATAACAGATGCCTCAATTAGCGATAGGGCCAAACATTACACACGCATTTTGAAAAAACAATGCAATATTCTATAAAATTTCAAATTCTGTGAATTCGATTGTTTTCTAGTTGATAAGTAATGGTTGAAACATAAAGCTGGGAGTATTCGTGCAACAAAGCAGTGTTATTAATTTCTGGAATATCGGAAAGAATGGGATATCGGAGAAAAATAAATTCGTACAATGTAGACCGAGTATATCGTGTATTATGTTTCGTTGCGAGAGAGTGGCGTGTATGGAGAGACGTTGGGTGGATGAAGTGTAAGCGCACGAGTGCTCGAAATTTGCCGGCTGACTGCATTGCGCCAACGAGCCATTTGGCCATGCAGAAAGCGACCAAAAGCTCACCAATCCCTCCCTCTCGCTCTCTCTCTCTCTCTCTCTCTCTCTCTCTCTCTCTCTCTCTCTCTCTCTCTCTCTCTCTCTCTCTCTCTCTCTCTCTGTGTGTCTCTCTCCTTCGATCCGAAAATCACATACACACCTGTGGATTATGGGCCTCTCTACAACGTGAGCGACCACATATTTGCGATTACGGTTTCCGATCGTTGCACCGGAAAATGGCATTCTCTCTCTCCTTCTCTCTAACAATCCTCTCGATCAAAGCCCTTCTCATTCTGATCGCTCCAACCAACCACTCGTGCCCTTGTTTCCAACAAGCCGGTATTCCTATCGCTCACCGGTCGTGGTTCGCGTGTATCATTCCAGCTAAACTCGAACACCACGTTGCGCTCACCTCTGAAATTGAAGACCCGCGGATGAGCCAAGAAATCGGATCGATAAGTGGGAAACGCGAGGGAGTGATGGATAGAAAATGATCGAGAGAGGACAATTTTTTCTTATCATTTTTTCACTATCGCGAATATAAATAAAAGTATTTTGACGTTGACTTTTGAAACGAGTATATATATATATAAAATCCGAGAATTATGGTCTTTATCATATCGTCGGAGTCGTCTCCGTTACTTTATTTAGAAGCGTTCTTTTCCCGTCGACGTCGGACACGCGACGCACGCGTGAAAATCCCACGCGAAACGTTTTCATTAAACAGTCTTTATGGCGGCGCGGGACTCGTACAAGGATTTATATCCTGGCAATCTCTGCATTCGTGGTGAATATAGCGCTGCCCAGAACTCGAGTATTCACGACGCTCGATCATTCCGCGGGCTCAAATTGTATATCTTTGAAATTCTCTCGGTGCGATAAGGGCTGTGATTTTTTTGTAGTTTTTTTTCTTTTTTTTTTTTTTTTATAGAATCGCTCCCACCGGGTGCGAACGATCCCGCGAGGATTTCGCGATAAGGAAGTATGGATAAAAATTGCGACGGGGATTGACGAGTAATACCGATTTATCGCGTTCGCACGAGTTGGATCGCATTTTTGAGGAAATTTTGCGATCGAGGGTTATCCGGATTTGGGTTTAGGAAAAATTAAATTTTTTATTCCGATTGACTCCACGTTTTTTTAACGTTTTTGATAAATCGCGATGGAAAATTATCCTGTTTTTACTTTTCTTTTGATAAATAAATATAGGTATAATTATTATGAAACGAATTAAATAAGGAACGCGAAATTGTTATTTAGAATCGAGTTGTCATTGATACGCAGGATCTTTCGGTATTCACGGCGAGTAAATTATTATTATAACGTATTATATAGTATTATATAAAAACTATTCGATTAAACTGTCATTCGCGAAATGGATCGTATTTTATGACGATTTAACGGAAAGCTGCTCTCCCTGGGAAAAATCAATTAAAAAAAAACACAGTAGTCGTCTTTCCGGGCCGATAAAATTTTTATTACCGTCGATTAAGACTCCTCGAATCGTCATTTAAGTCGCAAGTAGCATTTCCAACCAAAACACGAGAAACAACTTTGATCTCGCGTTATATTTTCATCTCGACCTATCTATAGATATAAGTTGTTTTCTTTTTTAATTACTCGGAACGAGAGTAATCACTCTCTGGTTTCTGGATATCGCGAAACGTTCGAGAGTTTCCTGGGAAAATCGATAAGCGGTGATCGTCGAACTCGTTTTATACGAGTCTAATATTTGCGCGAGTGCATCATCCGTCCACGTGCGACACTTCATTGTCATCGAATTTAGCCGACATCGCGATAAACGATGATTTCACCAGGGCGTATACTCATTTACGTTTTCCTGGAAATTTCACGTATTTCTGATACCAATTAATTCGAGTATAATTGGCAATTAGTGTCAATTTCCAAATCCAACAATATAATTATCAAAATCATCTCTGAAACAAATTACAATCGTAACGTAATAAAATGACATAGAGTCGAGATAAAGTGCAATATTTCGTTATAAACCGTCGCTAATTAGTTTGATAATCGCTAAATAGAAATTAGAAAAAAATTGTTCTATTTTTCCCGAAATTCCCACCTCTGGCCAAAAAGTCATTGCGTTTCTGGTACACAGACTCGTGTGTTAATCTATGATTAAAAAACGCAGTTACTTTCTGGCCAAACTGTCATTGTTTTGATATCGTCAACGAAAACCCTACGAAAAATTCGATAAATTAGAAGCTTCGAACATTGTCATGTAAAACCTTGCATTAGATAAAATTCACGTATATATATGTTCGCTTTTTGTTTCCCCTTTATCAGCATTCGTAAAATATCGCCGATGTAAGAGAGAAAATGTCGTTTGCGAACGAAAAATTCAACGACCGCATGTAAATTCCCCATTCGTATGTTCGGAACTGCTCGTCGTTCTCTCTCTCTCTCTCTCTCTTTCCCTCTATCCCTCCTTTCATTTACGAACAACGCGGAGCAGAATAGTAACAAGAACTGTAATGACGAGTGTACGCGAAAACGAGATTCACTTTGCTCCGTTTTTTTGTGTTCGATGTCTCTGTGTCGCTTCGGGTCGAAGAAATTTTTCC
Source organism: Netelia virgata (assembly GCA_951802705.1). Lineage (NCBI taxonomy): Eukaryota > Metazoa > Arthropoda > Insecta > Hymenoptera > Ichneumonidae > Netelia > Netelia virgata. The sequence continues at coordinate 3,009,520 of OX637867.1, read as the reverse complement.
GGGACAAACAGATTCGTCCGTCGATCGAGAATCGGCGAGACGAGTCTTTACGGGAAAAAGACTCAGCGGCTCGTGCTAAATCGATCGCGCGTATATACTCGTAGTTAGAGGGTAGTCGCCGACAGCGATTTTTACGACTTTTCTACGTATCGAAAATCCGACGAGACGATATCTTCCTTACTGGATTTCGTTATTAGACGGGTAAACGGGCGACGGCTGGCCACCGAAACTAACGGGACCGATAAAGATTCCGTGGATCTTGTCGGGCATCCCCCTGAACGACCCTCTTCTTTTTAACCGACGCGTTTTCTTATTCCGGCCCCTAATAAAGAAGGGGGAGGGGTGGAAATCCGTCAACGCGAATATCCGTGAACAAATACGCTCGAAATATCGCCCGGCTCGTTACCTCAGCGGAAATTGAAATATTCGCGAACTGCAACGACGATGAAATTTTAAAATCGTTATTTTTTTTTTTTAAGTTTTTAAATTTTTGAATTTTTCATTTTGAGATTCGAGCGGAAAATTGGTGGCCTGACGTTTGATCGGGGCCGAATTAGACGTAGTTTCGGCGTGCCTTATCCGGCTTGTTGCATTTTAACCCGATAGAGAACTTGACAAAATCGGGCCTCTTATTCAGATAAAATGCATCGAACTGGATAAAAGGCCCAATTCTTTTTCTAACAATTTTTGAATTTTTGCGAGAATTAATAAAAGTTTGGCGTTCAGGGGATGTAAATACGTTGATATATGTTGGGAAACACCTTCGTTTAAAATTTTTCATTTTACCAAACAATTACTCATTTTTTTATCTTTAATTATTTTACTGAGTGTAAAAGGTCGAAGGTCCTTACTGAAGATAGAATGAGAATCGTTCTACGAGAACAGATTATTAGAATTGGAAAAGACGCTGGGTGTGATAATCAGGCAGACGATTAAATTGATCGGGTTCTCGGCCAAAAATGGCCTTCGTGTGTCAGTGGATGACCTCTTATCTTTCCATCTCTCTCTTTCTTTCTTCTTCTTACCGTCGAGTTTCTCTCTCTCTCTCTCTCTCTCTCTCTCTCTCTCTCTCTCTCTCTCTCTCTCTCTCTCTCCTCTCTCTCTCTCTCTCTCTCTCTCTCTCTCTCTCTCTCTCTCTCTCTCTCTCTCTCTCTCTCTCTCTCTCTCTCTCTCTCTCTCTCTCTCTCTCTCTTTAAACGTGCCAGGACATTGGCGACCCGACTCGCCTCGATCGCCCAATTGATAGAATCGACAATTATCAACGACGCGTAAATGTTATAAGTCGACTGTCTGATCGCACCACGGTCGAATCATTTCGTCCTTGTACAATTCCCACTCCGTAAAATGGCTATTTCGCTCTCGGCCACGTTCTCAAATATTGCGATGCTAATTCAAAGCGTATTAAGGCCAAGAGGTCGTTGTACTTACCACTGAGTGCCTTTGACCTACTGCGTTTTTAAAATTATTACCTCGCATCTCCTTAATAATTTCTAATCAACCCTTGACCCTCCTTTTCATAAATTTTGTCATCGAAACATTCCCAACCAATTATCGTCCGAATGAAAAATTCAAAATTTCTTAATTAATACGAATCGAGGACGAAATTTGAATAATCATTGACTAGCAAGGATTAATTAATGGTTTTTTTTAACAGGCACATTTCATGATAAAAATTTGTTCTCACGTTTTCGTTTCAGCGCTGGTCATTTCCGTTTTCACGCGGGGAAATCGCCAGCTTACGAGCATCGATTCGGCTCGCCACTGGCCGCTTGTAAAATTTCCAAGTTTATATATAAACCGCAAAGTTTGTAGAGTGGTTTAGGATAGGAACGAGGCGGTGTAGGGGAGAGGATTGTTACAGGGAAGCTGATTTTAGATAAAATATTAGGTGGATCGAGTCTCCCGAGCGCCGTTGCTCTCGTCGATAACGAAGCACTACGTCGCGCGTCGTCTTGATTGCTATATACACATCGGCTCGCAACTTTTCCAATTATTTTTTGTTGTTTTCCACGTCAGGATCAGGAGGCTAACTCGATCGCGAGATATTTTTATGCTTTTGCGAGTTCGAAATTTGAATTCAATTCCATTCGTTGTCTTCCGACTTTATACAGGGTGTTAGGCAACTACGAAAACACGAAAAAAATACCCAGATAGCTGACATCGGGACAAGCACAACGGTTTTTTTTTAGAATTGCCCTGTGATGAAAATTGGCCGAGATATTAATTCTTAAAGTTAAAAAATTTGAAATATAACCTAAAAATGCAATCGGATGTCTTATCGATAAATGCTGGGGTCGCGGGTTCGAGTCCCGCTCAAGGCATTTATTTTTTTTCACAGATTCTTGCTTTTTTTTCGTCGATCTTGACAAAATAACTGTTAATAAACTCACGACGAGTCGACGCTGTAAGAGAAAATAATTTTTGTATCGTTCAACCGAAGTTTCAAACTTCGCTAATTAATATCTCGGCCAATTTTTGAAAAACCTTTTTGCTTGTACCAATGCCGACTACCTAGATACTTTCTGTGCCTTCATAGTTGCATAACACCCTGTATACATACATATATATATATATATATATATATATCTATGCGTATAAAATATTCCTGAAGTTGGTATTTACGTTGGTAAGCTAAAAGAACGGTACGAGTCACAAATCCGTAATTATAACTTTGGCGCCCGACCTCGACCCTCGGTCAGACGTGAGCGATTAATACTTATAGCTCAATCAGAAACATCGCTTCCGGGTACTGACGAGAAGCCTTGTACATTTTCTTTTGAAATTCTTCTTTTTTGTTTGTTCTCTTGTGTTTTTTTCTTCTCTCCTGGCGTTCTCCCTCGAAGCCATTACAATTTTTCACGCTCCAGGTTCCCTAATTTTATTTCTCTCTCGACTCGCAACTCGTTATTACTTACAGGGCTTTACGGGACCCAAGTTTTTCGATAGTTCTGAACACAAACACACACGGGAGAAGAAAATTCGACGAATTCCACGAGACGATAATCGATCCTTTCAAAGCTACGTGCTAAATATTCGAAGACGCCCTGGGGACAATTTATTACAATGCCTGGCGAGAGAAACACCGAGAGAATCGGGTTTAGAAATATTTTTCGCTATTTATACCCGCGATACAAAAATTACTGACATTTTTTTCGCGATTTCTACTTTTTTTTTGTATAAAAGATCGTCGAAATTTTTATTAAAAATGAGATCAAAATTGAATCGATCGGGACCGAGGATCGGCCGATTATTGATTTCGAATAATTTTATACAATTCGCGAAAGAACGACGCGACAATATTATCGAATTTTCGACCGGGAAATTCAATTTCAATCCCATGAATATATTCATTCGCGTTTCTAACCAAAAGCTATTTTCTTCCTCCGATACGCACATCGACGTAGGCTCGATCGACTTTTAAAACTAATACGCTTATAACGTTAAAAAAAGGGCGATCGTAGGTTTTACCGAAAAGACAGTGAACGATGCCGATTTATATTTTAGCGACGCGAGATAAACGTTCCGACCGATCCGTCGTGATGAAAATATCGAGTTCCTTATTCGGTTCGAGCTTCGACCTTCGACCTTCGTCACGCGGGATCAGCATTCGTAGATCTCTCCCTAACTCGTTCGCCTTTCGTCAGGACTGACCCATATACGCGAGAACGAACTAAAATTTCGTCGATCGAGAATGAAAAAAAATTACAAAAATAATAATTTGTCTTCTCTACGTTCGATTAACGATACGATTAATTAATCGAACGAATGTTTGCTTAATTTTATGAATGATGATTCAACGACGAGAGAATAAAAAAACGAATTTAATTCGAAGTATAAATACGATATGAAGAAAATGGGAAAAAAAATATTTCGATCGATCGAGAACGATTTCGAGAAATAGTTTTTGTTTCTTTAAATGAAGATCTACCGGTACTTTGGTTACGTAACGAGGTAGTCTAAGCCAATCTTTCTTTCGCTACGAACGGACATCCGTCATTTCCGAAGATTTTTTTGCACGCAGCGGCCACTTCGGAGTGAAGTTTCGTTGTAAATTTGTGAGCCGACTTGTCGATCACGGTTTTCTTCAAGTAACAGCCTGTGTCTTCAGCCTCGCAGGGCGCGTACTGATGGGAAAGAGCCACTTCCTCGCTCACCGTCATTTCCTCGAAAGCTTCGACAAGAATTTAAAAACAAAAAAAAGTTACTAAAAAAATCAATGTACTAAACTAAATAAAAAAAATAACGTCGTTTTTCATTCCTCAATTACGATTAATCGCTTATTAATCCATGAGTCAACTAATCGTTAATTCATTTCGATGAGGATCAAAAATCTTCGTGAATGAAAAAAGTAGAATACAAAATTGGAAAAATATTCGCTACAAACAAAAACATTGTTTTTATTTTCGTATCTAGCGTTACGTTATTCTTACTCACCTTTCACACGAGACACCGAACTCTCTCGAAATTCCGCGACTTTGTAATTTCCGAGCTCGACGACGTGGCGAGCGCGCACAATATATCGACTGTAAAGACCGGCCTCTTGTGGTTTGATCACCCTTCGAGTTTTCGCTTGTGTGTACAGATACGGTTTAGCTAAAGACATTTTTTCATAAAAAAAATGTTCAACTTTTCAAAAATTAATCGAAGTAATGATTTTTTTTTATCTATTTTAGTCGTACGGTTGAAAGCAAGAGAAATTTCACGTACGTACGAACGAAGAGACTCACAGATCACGGTGTTACGATCGTCCTCGTACATCGTGTAGAAAAAAACATTTCTGAAGAGAAACGACGCGTATGGATTGTCCTGTTGATATTCGTAGCGATCGAGGCGTTCGATCAAATCTTTGAAACTCGTGTCAATTCTCGGCACGATAAAGTCGTCGGTACCGACGTTCATAACGTATTCGTGATTTTCTTGAAACGCACTTCTGTACAAACAATCGTTAATACCCGCGAAGAGACCCTCGAGTCTCAAAGTTTTTTCGTAAACGTATTTAGACGGGAGTTTCCACGAAAGTACAGTCGCGATTTGGCCTTTCGCATAATAATCGAGTACCTTCGAGACGTCCGGGCTTATCGACGAATTGTAAAACGTAAAATGACTCGCCTCCAACAGCGAGTAGTACTCGATGAATTCTACGAGATCGAGTGGTCGATCGAAAGAATGATGAAGAACTAAAAACAATAAAAAAAATCTCAATTTTAGTCAAATTTTTGTGATTTTTTAAAAAATCGTATAAAATAATTAATATTTTGAAAAAATAATAATACTTTATTCACTTATGTACAAATAGATCGATCGTTAGTGATAATATTACTCGTTGAACAATAATAAACAAAACAAAAAGAACAATAAGTTGACGAGAATTCAAAATATTTGTTGTAATTGAAAATTTTGAAAAATCGAATTTTACTCTTGATAAAAAATTTGTTTTTTTTTTAAATTTTTTTCTTCACCTGGTACGCATACAGCCATGAATTCTCTCGGCTCGTGATGATGGTTTATACCAGCAGTCGGATAATGAATATCGACGAAACTGAATTTTTTCGTTGTCGCAAGACCGATGGCAACGGAAACCGGAAGTTCGGTCGCGTTATAGATGTTCTCTGCATCTAATGTCTCGGGTACGTCGAGATCGCAGAGTACGAAAAAAGCCGAGTACTCGAGGGACCAATTGTCCTCGATCGCTTTTACCGACGTCGCCGAGCGTCTCTTGTACGAGAAACCATGGAGCTCGTTCCCAAATTTCAAAATACACTGGACCCTCGCCGGCTCCGTCGCCATCGGCAATATCGCTATTATTCTTACCAACGACCAAGCGACGAAATCTTCCTTATGAGAATAAAGATCCACCACTTCCGGTCGTACGTCAAGATAAGCCGAGTAAACGTGACCATCGAGGTCCTCGACCTCCAACCACTCATCCTCGTTCTCGTTCGATCGTTTTCTCAAATATTTCAGCTGAAGGTCAACGACGTCAGCCAGATTCTCCTGAACTCTGTAGATCTTCGACAATCTCAAATATCTCTATAAAAAAACACACACAAAAATGCGAAAAAATCTTGTTTCATTCTTCGTCGCGATCGACGATGTTAGTCACTTTACGTTTTGAAGAATATTTTTCAGCACTATCGGTACTCAGGTACTATCGGTAACGGAAAATCGGTAAAGGAGGGATCTTCGACTCGACTTACAGCTGTTCCAAGTAAGAGAAGGGACGTTACGACGATGAGAACACAAGAAACGAGAATGAATTTCCAATGTCGCGAGACGCTTGGCCAATTCGATATCGTCGGCTTTAGCAACAACGTGTAATTCGCCATAATTTTTGATCGGCGTGAAACTCGCGCGCGAGCCCAACCACGGATAATTTCGACTGTGCGCCACTGAGGTAATCCACGATTTCGAGTCGTAGAGACTCTCGTCTTATCTATACGCGTCAACGGTGCGAGATAACAAACAACCGCTCCTCATTGGCTCCATAATTTTGTTTTTCGTTCTCTTCTATCTACCACGCGATAAGTTTTTCACGCATAGACTTTCAGGCGTAAACGCAAACATTGGGTGTCGTATACCTGTATGACATTGGTTCGACATCGATGTCAAGAAGAATATAAACATAGATCGAGTGTTCCTTCGTTACTGTAGAATTCTCATGTTTATTCACATTTTTGTTATGACGAATATAAATTTTCAAAAATTAGCTAATATCAACGATTATTATAATATTCATACGTAAAAAATATAAATCTTAGCTTATCTATACGAATTAATGTTTATTATTATTTTTATTTTGTCGATGGGACGGTGTTCAACCAAGTTTCCAATTTTTTGCTGTTTTTCTGAATCCATTTAATGTTGTTTCGTACAGTTTCGAGGGCTGCGAGTCTCGCGGTTTTGCCGGAGCCGGCGTCAGGATATTTTTCGAAAAATGTCTGCATTTCTTTGAGCTTGAGCTCGGTGGCAAAACTGCTCGTTATGCTCGGTATCAGACGGCCTAGGTAACGATCGTTGAGCGTGTATCGATTAACCAAAAATTCCCAATTTTCTCGTACCCAGTCCCAGACTAGGGGAGTTCCGACCGGATTTCTCGAAATTACTATCAGGCAACTGAACGTGTCTTGTCCTCGGACGTATTTTTCATCGGCGGCCATTGCGATGTATCTGCAATTAAAAATTATTATTTGTATTTCATCAGAAATTATGATTTTTATTTTATTTAAAAATTGTATTTTTATTTTATTTAAAATTATTATTTTTAATTGATCGTTATTTTTCATTCGTTAGGAATTCTCGTGTATTTCTTACTTTTTGAGCAGCCAGGTCGAACGAACACCGGCTAAACCGCTCATCAATTTAATCTTCTCCACCGCATTAGACTCGTCCACGAATCTCTGGAACATTATCGTCCACTCGGCTTCTTCGCCGACGTGGCTCATTCCTGAATAATAATTACAAATATTTACGTTCGTTGTTTATCGAAAAATAATTAATCATTTTTTAATCCGCTAGCTTTTTATCATCCGCCACATACCGTAGTAATAAACGAGGGATCTGATATCAGGTGGTGGCCTAACGTCATTAGTGTCGTTGATCCACGACTTAAAAATCTTTCCAGCCTCGTCGAGACACTCCTGATGACCAACGGCACATGCGAGCTGAAGTACCGAGCGACGAAGGCCACTAACATTTTTACAAGTTAAAAAAATATATATTTTTCGAACTTTCAAAATCCTTTCTACTCTTTAATCAAAGTCATTAATCATTCTACGCCAACTCACAGCATATCGTGATTCTCAAAGTCGTCGACCTTCCAGGTGACATCGTGATAAGCGCTGTCGACCAAATTTCTCACGTACATCTATCGAAAATAATGAATTAATTGACTAAATCGATTTGAAAAAGAAGTTAAAAAATATTATTGTAAGGTACCCTGTATTTCGGCATGAGGTCAGTCGAGGACAAAAGTTTGTCGATCGACGACAATTTTGACGCAGCGACGCTCCAGGGAACAGCACTTTTTTCCAATCGAAGATAACCGGTCATGTTCATGGCCACGCTGTATTCGAGCTCGGACGCTTGAGCAAGACTAAAAGCATCTTCCAAGAGATGTGTCCTATCCGAAACTGAAAATCTCTAGAAACCCAATTAATCATTATTTTCACAGAATTATCAATATTTTTCGGTTTCTTCAATGACATGATTTGTCCATTATTTTTTTTCTGAATTATCGCGTTAAAATATGACTTCACCTTATGATGGGATACCAAAACTTCGGACAATCTTTTCCATTCTTCGACTTCGTAATTAACCCTGTAGTAACCGATCTGTTTATGATTGAATTTCGTCCATTCGACCGATTCGTCGAGTTTAACTTCGACTGCGAATTTCAAACAGAAAACAAGATTTAATTATTTACAATCGATTCTCGTGAAAAATCGAGATTCGATATAATCGTTGGATTAATTACGTTTGCTCGCATCCTTGTCGAACCAGATGAGAGTGGGAGTCGAATTTTTGTTCGTGATGTACGTGATCGGTATCGTCCATTTGTATCTGTCGAGATGAAGAAAAAAAGATTAATCGACCATTTGCAAATAAATTCGAAATTTCGATAATTCCAAAAACCAACCCGAATTTCGATTCCGTAGGATCAAATTCAGCGTCCGGATCGGCCAAAAATCGTTTCTGGGTCAGTGTGTAGCCATTCGAGCCATTTTTGACGACGTTCACCACCGGGTAGCCCATTTGTCTCGTCCACGTGTCCATGATGGAAGTCACGTTTATATTGCTCGTTATCGCACTCTGCAAAATACCAAACAGATCGGCAGTCTCGGCGTTTCGATAGGCAAATTGATTCAGATAAGCGGTCACCCCGGCGTAGAAGACATTCGAGCCAACAAAGTGATCCAACATTCGAAGCAACGACGCCCCCTAATCCGAAAAAAAGAAAGTAGTACGATCTTAAAATTGATTTAAATAATTAAAAATAATGACGAGACATTTTTTCTACGATTATATTTAAGAGATCGAAAGATTCGATTAAAAACAAAATCGAAAGTCACCTTGTTGTAAGTAATAACGTCGAAGAGTGCCGTTATCTCGTCGGGATTGTTGACGCTTTGAACGATCGGATGAGAACTCAGTTTTGAGTCGGTCACCAATACAGGATGCAACGTGTCCGTCAAAAATTTGTCCATCTACGTTTTACAGATATAAATGAATTTCGAACGAATCATCGAATCGTTTGAAATTTTGTAAAAATCGTTAAGAATATTGTACCAATCCCCAATCCGGCAATATTCCATCGGCGCTTTTGTACTGCATGAACGTAGCGAAACCCTCGTTAAGCCAAAGATCGTTCCACCAAGCCATCGTAACTAAATTTCCGAACCACATGTGAGCGAATTCGTGGCTGATAACGAGAACTACCCCTTCCTTGTCCGAGGTAGAGCTCGTGTTCTTGTCGTAAAACAGTCTTGCTTCTCTGTAAGTCACGAGACCCCAATTTTCCATAGCACCGGAAACAAAGTCGGGAATGGCTGCCATATCTTAAAAAAAAAACAAAAAGAAATGTCAATAATATCGAAAAATCTCAATATTAAAATTGGATCAAGCATAATAGTTATTTGTCTCACCGAGTTTCGGTAGAGGATAATTAATTCTGAACAGATTGATGTAATACTCGATGATCTTCACTCCAATGTCGAGAGCGAAAGTCGCTTTTTCCTTTTGCGCTCTCGTGGTGTAAACGCTTATCGGAAAAGTATTTCCATCGAGATTTTTAGCAGGAGCTGTTACCCCGACGAAATCGCTGACGATGAAACATATCAGGTACGTCGACATGGGAACGCTCTTGGCAAATGTCACGGTCGTGAGACCAGCGGCGGGTTTATCGACGACAGTGCTCTAAAAAATAGGAAAAAGAAGATAAGAAAATAAAAATTAAATAAATTATCTTGCTATATCGATTGAGATATTTTTAATCCCGAGTATTTTTAACCACCTCGACGTTCATGCTGGATAATGCTCCATAACAATTTCCTGTAGGATGAACCAGTTTCACGGAATATTCGGCTTTGAACGAGGGCTCGTCGAAACAGGGAAATGCTCGTCTCGCATAAGTCGGCTCGAACTTCGAAGTTGCGATGTACCTAAATATTATTTACAAATCAATACAATAATATTAAAAAATTCATTATAATCGAATAATTACAAGTTTTAGCTAAAAAAAAATTTTCAAAATTTCACAAAAAGAAGAACGATTTTATACCTTGTTTTATTGTCGACATCTTTGTAGGTGCTTGAGTAAAAACCGACGATTTTATCCGGCTGAAGTGCACCGTTGAATTCAAAAGCTAGATTGTACAGTCCCGAGTGCAAATCTTTATCAAAAGTAACGAGAAGTCCCTCGAGCTTATCGACCGAATAATATTCTTTAATCGGAACTTCGTAATCGACCTCACGATCGTAAGTTTTAAGAGTTGCCGACGTTATATTGAGATCTTTTTGATGCAGCGCTATATAATTTTTCTGATCTATAACATCGATCAGTATCGTTACGTTTCCCTGAAAAGTGCCTTTTTCAAGATCCGGATGAAGATAAAGATCATAATGTAGGGGTTTAATTTCCTTAGGCAATCGAAAGGTCAAATCCGACGGTAATTTTTTACTCGTCATTTTCACGTACTCCTGAGGTCGATTCGGATCTGAAAAATGAATTAACAAATCAACAATTAATGTATCCAATTTAATCGAATCGAATCCAATTAATTCAATCATTTCCACTATCGAATTAATTGACAATTAATTTAAAAAAAAAACATTCCATTAAAAAATCTCCGTTAATATCTTGTAAAAAAGAGATGATTTTTGTTTTATTAATTCTGGGATTTTCAGTGACGTAAATGGGGTTGAAAATAAGCGATACGAACATTGTTTTTCCAACAATCGGCAAAAGTTTGAAATCGTTCGAATTCCAATTCGTAAAATTCCCGCCCCTCGCCACATTGGATGTCGCGCATGCGCCGTTCCTATTCTGTAGGTTGCGAGATAATTCGCTAGCCGGCCGGAGGGGAAGATCACACGGAGACGCGAACTTTCTACCGATCGACTCGTTCGCAAAAATTCTTACCGTAGCGCTGTTCGACGCTTGCCTTGAGCTTCTCGTCCAGGCGTACGACTAGAGCGACGAGGCAGCAGCAAATTATGAGAAGGAAGACGACGAGGCCGCAAACGAAACCGAGAAGAAGCGAGGCTGGCTTTCGTCGAGCGGTCCCGTGACGTAGAGGCGGCGAGACACTGGAGTCGTAGGAGCCAGTGCTTCGGGTATCTCGCTTCGATGTTCCTTTATCGCTCATAACGACGCTCGTGCGCGCATGCGCTCGCTCTTGTTACCAATACCGCCACGTCTTGGCTGTGATTCAATCTGTCGAGAAATTTCAAGATTTTGTTTTGTTTATATTTAGTTTAAAAGATGATGGAATTATATAAATTTATATCGAGGAAGGAGTTCATGATATTTTCGTTATAAAACGTTAAAATGTATTAGAATTTGTACTACAATGCACGATGATTAATTATAATCGAATTACATTTTAGACGATAGATTTTGATACGATTAATCATTGAAATATATGTAAAATTGTATTGATTCTATTTCTTTTTTATTTTCAAGATTTAACTTTCAAATGTATTCGAATTTTGATAATACTGCACGGCGATTAATTAAAATCTGCTTCGAATTTCATTTTAGACAATCAATTTTTTCTTTGAAATGAATTAAAAATCTTTTCAATCTCAATGTCTTTTATTAAATTTCATAAAAGTTTTCAAAATATCGAATAATTAAATTCAGAAAAATCGTTAAACAATTTAAACTCCGTCGCGCGATAAGAAATAAGCCACTTCGCACTTCAATTTCTCTCAACGATCGTCGCGGCTCGCGGTTGTGCGAGCGACTGTTAAACAATTCGTCAAATATCTCACGTGCGTCGACACGTAAAAAAACACAAACGTTGCACAATGTTTAAACCGCGAGAACAAACACGCAACTAAAATCCACAAACGTTTATTATCGACGTTACAAGAAAAAAATAACGTTGTACACTTAAACGTTGAAAACAGAAAATCTTTTCTCGCACTTTGAATAATGTCGATGCCTTCGAAAAAGAGCGATCGATGGTGTTCATTAGAAGCGATCGAAATCGAAATCCGATTTATTCACGCGCTGGCGCTTCGATCGACCGCCTCGTGTTAATCGAACCTTTCACTTGCGATTTCTATAACCACGAGGACGTTTCTACAAGCGATTGACGATAGTGTAACGCGCGTTCCTCACTGCTCGTAAGACGACTGAATTTTACCCTCCTCCCTCTCTCTATCCCTCTCTTTAAATTTCTCAATCTTTCTCTCTCTCTCTCACTCCGGATGTTTCTCAATTCTTAATTAGCGCCTCGGCACGTCTTCCTTCCACCCTGTTCATTGTTTTCGTCTCTTCGTCGAAGCATCTTCATAAACACCACGTCACGAAATTAATTCGTCTTTCTTCAAAAGATTTCTTTTTTCGATGAGAACATTTTTTTTATTTTCACAATTTTTCATAATTCCGATATTTATCGCCCTATCGAGTTCGAAAAGTCATTCGTCGTCTTAAAACCAACGTAGTTCGCGATTTCTAAAAACAAAATATTTTATATTTACCAAATTTTGGGTCGAAAATATCATGAACCGTTTTATCAAAATTATCATGTTCGTATAAAAAAAAACACAAATTTCACTATTTCACTGTCACTCTCCGAGGCGCTTCGAGCCATGAAAAATAACACACGTGTGTTTTACTCATCGCTACACACACACACACACACACACACATATTCTTCCATTGCACCCGCGCTTAGGCGTTCCGCGAACTCAATTGACCGAGGGGAGAGGCAGCGTGGGGATGAACGCCGTATAGTGATTGGCCCCCGCCTAAGACAAAAAAAAATAATAAAAATAAAAATAAAAATGTTCATTGGCACCAGGATGAATAATGCGCGCGGGCGCAGTGCCAATGACTGTGAGCGGTGGCCAATGACTGTGTGTACGTCGCGTGGGCGACGATGGAAAGCAAGAGTTGCATTCAAATGTCTCGGGTACTGGTAATTGGGCCAAATTGAATTTACAATTGTAAATGCGCCACGAGTAAACGTGTGTACGTGCATGTTTCGTGTGTAAACAAGTCGTAATACCGACGAATACCTGAATGAGGAGCAAGCCGGCAATAACGAGCGGAGGATTATTATTATACCGTAATTAATCAAACTTCATCGGCATCGCGAGTGCGTCGATGCCGATGAAAATTAGAACGATAATAGAATCGTTATCGTTGAAACGAATTATTTTGTTTTATTTATTTTTTATTTTTTGAATAACAATCGTTCTAACTATAGCGATAATAATTATAAATATTGTTTCTAATGTCATTATTATTATTATTATTATCATTATAATTACTAATACGAATTAACATTTCGCAGGTCGCGCGAGGCGATGATTTATTTCGTAGCGCGCCACTTCGTTGACACAAGTGAGCTTTTTTCTGTGATTTTTTTACGCACTTTTCTCGATCGATAATAATAATCACAGGTCGTTAAATATCGACGAAGGTACGAATCGTGCCAAGGAGAATATTTATTTCGCGCCGACGATCGCGAACACGCGCGAAACTTTTTGTCGAGTTTCGAGCAATCAAGGAAATTACGCCTAAGTAGTCAAGGCTGTGGGTGGTCGGACGTTTTACTAGAAATTTACTAAAAATTTCACGAAAACGCAGGCTGAAATTGTGTAGCGAATTTTTTTTATATTTCATTTTCAAACGTGTAAATTCGATCGTGAGCGTCTCGAGTAAAATTTCCTTGCTTCTTTCGACTCGTATTTCGCTACACTGTGTTTACAATGTAAGGCGTTTGCGCAAAGTGTGTCTAGCTCGAGACGCGCGGAAGGAAAAAAAACGACGAACTAACGAAATAAGACGACGTTATAGGTTTTAACGGGAAATCTTGGAAGGACGCTAATAAAAATTTCTAGCGAGTTTAATGGCTTCTCGATAGTGTTTTCTCGTCGTAAAAATTCACACGTTGTATTTCACTCGAAAATATAAAAATTTACTCATTCAAATCATTAACTACTCTTCCCGTCGTTAATAACAATGGAAAAACGTTAAATTCGATAATTTTTCAAATAATCATCGTATGATAATAATAATAAATATAAAAAGAAAAGAATTCTCTCATCGATATCGAAAATTCGGACGCGAGACGGAACACAAAGCGCGAAATAATTTCACAACCGTGTATATAAATGTACGTAACAATAATTTATTCATAAATACAATGTAAACATTATTATTATTATCGTCGAGACAGCGAGACGTTCGAGGGGACAAGAATTATAAGCTAGTAGGCTCATTAAAGGGAAGACCTTGTCCGATCGAATTTTGTAAAATCGACGCGCTCACCGATTCTTCACACAACGATGCTCTTGTCCCCTCGACGCACATAAACAAAAAGAAAACACGACGAAAATATCGAGTCGCGATTATTTTTGCCTCGTTTCGGAGCTTTTTGTTTTGTTTTGTGACGCGTTGAAGAAAAAACCCCCCCCAAAAAATCAACAAAAAAACGTAGAAAAACTTTAAGAAACTTGTCGCACCAACGCGTCGCGACTTTTGAGCTAGGCTCAAGTTCGCGGGCCAATATCGATCGTTCCTTCGTTTTCTTTTTCTTCTTATTTTTTTTTTTTGTTTTTTTTTGTTTTCGAAACGTTTTTTTCGAATCGATCAAAACGACGGTTTGGCTCGCGTCCAGGAGAACATCGGTAACATTATCGTTATCAATAATATGCGTAGTATACGTATCACCGTCATCGAGCTATCGCTAAAGTTACGATTGTGCAATTGTAAAACTTCGATTTTTTCTTTTTTCGATTTGTTTTTCTTTTTTTTCTTTTTCTTTTACTTTTCTTATCGACTAATTTCTACGTTTGTGGAAGACGAAACGAGTTAGCGAGAGCGATTCTCTTGTTTTTTTTTTCTTTGTTTTTGTTGTTGTTGTTGTTATTTTTTTTCATCATTTTACTTCGTTAAGGAGAGACGATCTCGAGATTCTCTCGAGACATTTTAAGGTTGTGTCTTGTGTGCGTGTTTGTTGTTTGATTTCGACAATTTTCTTAAGAATTTTTGTCCGTTATTTAAATTTTTCCTTCTGTCATTTCTTCTTCCTCGTTTCAACATACACTCTCTCTCTCTCTCTCTCTGTCTCTCATTCACTTTTTCTTGCCACGTTTCCAGCCCACTATATTTTCTAAACGTCCGTGTGTTTCAATTAATTTACCGCAGCAATCGTCTTTAACTTTTATTCTTCCACCTCGAAGCCTCTTCGGTTTTTGGTTGTCATTTCCTCATTCTTTTGTTTGTTTGTTGTGTTTTTCATTTTATTTTCTTCGTCGAGAAAGAAAAATAGGGGTAGAAAAAAATTGACCATTTTCCACAGAGATTCGTGGATTTTTCTATCGCCTCGAGGATCTAATCGCCCTTGTTGATTATTTGAGCGTCCTTGATGTCGTCGGGCGACATATCGCTGTCGCCCCAACCCCAGATCGCACCCTCGTGCGAATGTTCGTGAGCGTTACGATGATCGCTGTGATTATGGCTTTTGCGATTTTGAGGAATTCTCGTACCGTCGCCGGTTCTCGCAGCACGTTTTTCGATCATCGCCAGTGGCACGGTTTTGAGATCGTAAGCCCAGCCGATCGAGGCGAACATGTCGATGAACGCGGTCGATAAATTCGTTCGATAATTACCGAGCTCCGCCGCTTTGTAATCCCAGGGAAAAACGTGATGATAATTGTGCCATCCTTCGCCCATCGCGCCTACCGCGACGGAAAAATTGTCCGTCGGACTTATGGAACTTTGGAAAAACGAAAAACAAAAATTCATAATTAATATTTTTTTTCTAATTTTTCTAATTATAATTTTTTTTCTAATTATTATTATAATTTTGTTATCACTATGATGAAAATAATAAAGAAAATTTCAATGACACTCACTCGTCGTAGGGTTTCGTTCCGTAAATGTGAGCTGCGGAGTTGACGAGCCACGTCAAATTAAGGGAGAACGTGTATCGAAATACCGTCGCGTACCAGGCCAACATGAGACTCTCGTTCCAGAAGTAACAGGGTATCCAAGTTGGTAACAGGAAACAGAAGATCGGCATGAGAACGATGTAGAGCCTGTGACAGAGATATTAAAAAAAAAATTATTTGTGAATTTTTTTAAAATGGGATATAAATAATAAAAAATTAATTAATTAATTAAATTAATTTAAAAAAATTAATTAATTATACCTTCGTTGCCATACTACGACAGGATCTTTCTCGAGATCGCTCATGTCAACGAGTTTTCCCTTGTTTATAACGTCGGGATGCTTGCGAAGCATCAGCCAGCCCATGTGAGAGAAGAAGAAGCCTCTCTGTGCGTTGTGAGGATCGGCATCGGTGTCGGTAAATTTGTGATGAACTCTGTGATCTCTGACCCACTCGTAAATATGATTCTGTCGAAATAATTCATCGATCGATCAATCAGTGATCAAATAAAACCGTCGTTTAATTAATTAATCAATACCCTCGATATTTAATTAAAATATTGAATCGTCGATAATTAGTCCATTTTTAATTAATAATATAATTACTTTTATCATTTTCATTAATCGATACAAATTTTATTTACCTGAAAGGCCACGGTTTGGAAGATCATCAATATAATTCGCAATGGCCATTTCGCTTTATAAGCCCGATGGCACCACAGTCTGTGCGCCCCCGCGGTTATGCCCAACGCCGCGGAAATGGCAACCAGTATGGCTAAAAAAAATATTTAAAAATATTTAGAAATTAAAAAATTTTGCACAGAGTTAAAAAAAAATGAATAATTTGTAATTTTTCGCAAATACTTACACCATACGACGGTTAAGCCTTTCATCTCGTGCCAGGCGAGATAAAGGGCGTAAACGGAACCGACGTGTAAGTAAACAAAGGCAATGACGTTTCTCCAGACTATGTGCCATTCGTATTTCGACGAATTCTTTGGTTTTTCGAGCGTCGCTTTCGCGGCCTTGCTGCTCTCTATCAGTGACTTATCCTGCGGTACATTTTGCTGCGACGCCTCGAGGAAGATGGTCGCCGAATTGCCGAATAGATTTGGACTCATGTTTGTAGTGGTACTGAAAAAAAACCAACGAAAAAAAGTCATCAGTCACAGGAAAAAAAGGTAACTGACTTTTTTTTCGAAAGTGCCGATATCCTTCTTGTTTTACTTTGAACTTGAAGAATCTATGTGTCTTAAGTGGAAACCTCGCGATGAAATAAATCCTCGATGAGGAGGACGACGGAATTCTCATTCAACGATCTTCGAATAAAAACGACATATTTTTCACGGTCGTCTTACGTTCGTCTCGCTAATTCGTTCGAATATAATTCATTTCCTTGGAACCTTTCTTACCTCGTGTTTCTCACGAGTCATCGGGAACGTCGTAATTTTCTTCGCCTCGAAGACGATAAAATTGTTTGTAAAAAAATTGTTTAAAAAATCTTGTCTTTTATTTCGAGGAAAAAAAAATGAATAAATGCGACGATGACTGACGTGGTTTTATCGAGGGTCGAGAGATATAGGATATGATACAGCATAGTCCCATTTAGAAATCCGCAGTAGCGTGAAAGTCGCGTCATCCGGCCAAGCCGTTAATCAGCAACATTCGCGACTCGATGTTTCGACGACTCGTATCGTCAATTACAAATCAATCTGTTAATTTGTCGATAAACTTCGTTCAACGTTAGTATCTCCCTCTTAAACGATCACTTATTTAAATTTGAATAATTCAATAATTAAATGAAAATGTGATCGAACAATTCAATAAATAATTCATAAATAATCGAGAACCCTCGATTCGATCATAATTTCCATAATAATCAAACAATCGTTGCAAATAATAAAACGACGATTCGTGAATTTAAACAAAAACGAGCGTTGATTAAATTCTTTTTTTAGGATAAATTTTCAACCTCGATCGGTACCATCGAATTTTGATGATCGAATTGGGATTCAACTCGCGAAAATTGCGACTAAGAAGACAAGGGCATCGTTCAGTTTCTTTGAAATACAAATTCTTCCTTGATTCTTTACCAAGCCCATATATATATATATATATATATATATATATATATATATATGTGTGTCTATTCTGACATCACTCTTGTGCGTATTGAGGTGTGTCCCCCCTTTTTTTCTTGGACAAATTTCATTCGGGTTTCCTCCATTCTTTTTTTTTCTCTTTATTCTCGCGTTACAGAATCAAAGCGAAGAGAGTCAAGAGGTTTTGTTCGAACGTTCTCTCCATGTGCATTTGCATTTCGTCCCATGGTCACGCTCGTTTTTTTTCTCGCTCGTCGCACAATCATCCTTCGACATGAAATGACGCGTATCTCAGGGGAGACTGTGATGAACCGAGAAAAGTCGTGACGAACGATAGTCAAGAAACGAAAATAGGTGAGAGTCAGTGTCGTGAAAACAATGTAGCACATAGTGACGTCACTCGGTCGACTAATGCAATTCACTTTTCGCAGGAGTTTCGCATAATTCTAAGAAGAATAATTTATTTAAAAAGAAAATCATTTTGCAGCCTTATGCAATTATAAATCGTCGGCGACTCGAGAATTATTCAACCCGGAAGTTTATCGATCCATTGTTCGTTTCAATCCGTCAATAATTAGCCAACTTGGGATGAACCATTTTTCCCTCATTATTTAATTGGAACGATAAACCGTAATTTTGTTTTTCTTTCTTTGTTTTTTCATTCGAACGCTTCTGCACCGAACCGAAAATACGGGATAAAAAAAACCACGAAGAACGGAAGGACGTCCAGGAAACGTTTTTTGCCTCTTGAAACGAACCCACCGAGACGAAATTACGAAAACTGGAGCGTCGAGATGAAATGAGTGAAACGACACCGAATACACGAGACGCCGAGGTCTAACGGTAATCTTCTCGCGTATTGAAAAATAAATCGTGAGAAAGAGAAAGAGAGAGAGAAAGAGAGATGGGAAAAAGATCGACCGACGGAGAAAGGCCCACAACGGTATGCCTTCGTTCCAACGAGGTTCAGCATCCTCTCTCGCGGAATGCGAAGCGAAGGAGGACCAGCCTCGAATTTAATTCGATTCGAAGTTTCGTTCACCGAACCTTTTTTTTTCCTCGCGAATCGTTTCGACCCAAAAAATAAAAAGATCTCGCTAACGACCGACTTAACCTCGATATTATACAAAAATTAAAATATCAATTTGATTAACGCGATAGAATCAACGAAAATGAACAAAAAATCATCGCCTATCGAAATACTCGTTCGCTCAATCTCTAATAATTTCCGGCCTATTTTTATCACGTGTTCCTTTTTTCGATCGAAATTAAGGTCCGTTTAATATATTTTTGTTGTTTTCAACGTCGACAAGTTCATAAATTTTATCGCACAGGTAAGAAGCACGTGTCGAGCCAGAGAGAGAGTGGGCGTAGGAAAAGTGCCCTGGCGATCTTTAACCGTCATTATCCACGTACACGCACATCTACCTATATATATATAGCAACGGTGAACGGGACTTGCATCTGCTGATATATATATATATATAGATATGTATCTTCGATCGAGTGAAAGACGATCTACGATGCGAGAAGAGAAATGAGTAAACACACATATTTATATATAGGTACATATATATATATATATATATATATATATATATATATATATATATATATGCATATGTATATGTATATAAATATAAGTAGAAAGAAACGAACGGGAGCTGACGCGGTTGGAAACGAGACGGAGTACACGATGCGGCTAAACAGGTTTTGTAGGATCGAGGTCAATGGCGCTTTTCAGGTCAAAACCGAGAGACAATCCTGACGGGCGCAAAGCCCGCGACTCTTTCGAGACGTTCCCGTGGATGTCCACGTGAATGGTCGCACGTGGGGACGTTGCGGTGACAGAAATGAAAGAAAAAAAAAAAAAAATTAAAAACGCGCTCACCGATAATTCACGCGACAGATTTCAATGAGAATTCGAGGTATATGTGTACCTACCCGCACACCTTAATGATATTCGACGTCGATTTGTCATTCTTCGGAATAATCGTTCGCAAATTTGTTTTTTTTTTAATTAAAAATGTTTTTTTTTTTTTCGTTGCGACGTAAAAATAACTAAAAAAATTCGCACCTCGCTGTTTTACGCGTCGTGCACGACATGCTCTTTCGAGACCTTAACGCACTAAACGAGCTCAGACTGTTAAAGACTCGGTTGTTTTTGGACGAGTACGAAAGAAAAAAGAAGTACCGCGTTTACGTGTCAACATTTTAAGGTCAACGCTTAGTGGAATCGTCGATTTAGACAATTAGACGTTACGATAGAACGAGGCATGTGTACGGCTGACGTTGATAAGGACTCGGCCGTCGAGGAAACGAGTGATAATGTCAACGAATGTGAATATTTTCATTTTTAGGTTTTCTTTTTTTCAACGATTTTTCTTTTTAATTTTGCTTTATTTCGCCTTAACGAGGTTACTGAAAAAATTTTGTTTAAACTTGACAAAGCGAGTTTGTTTTTATTCTGATTTTTGAAAATGCTTTTTGAGCGAGAACACGCCGATGGCGGAAATACGGTCAATAATCGTAATGACGATACGCGAGGAAAAGTCTTTCCGTACCCTCGTTTATCCTCGCTCAATGTTTCTCTTTTTACATCGAAGTTTTCCCGCAATTGACACAAATCGTTCGATAAGAACGAGACGCCGAAATAATTAGCTCGTTTGCCCACAATCGCGCTACGAGTCCAATGACGTACGTCGCTCTCAATTGGCAAAAAAGAATTAACCTTCGCGATTACAGCAAAACGGGTTTTTTTTTTCTTTCTTTTTTTAATTATTTTTCGAGCACACGATTCGAGTTCTCATTTTTTGACCCGATTAATGCAAAATCCTCCGATTAATCGAAGGAATTTCATTGTTTTTTAATGGTACGAGGGACCATTTTTTTTTTTGGGACTTGTTGGAAAAAGAAAAATGTGGATTTCGATAAATTCGTATATTTCGATTAAATTGTATTAACCCAATTTTTAAAGCCGTGTGTGTACGTTAGCCCGGTGACTCCGTAGCGTGAAAGTGTGTCGAGCGGAAGAAATGCGCGTCTTGCTCGTATTCGATGTTCATCTCCCGCGAAGCGCCGTATCGAACCTCGCGATTCTCACACACGCTCGATGTTTTGTCGCTTTCTTATCACAACAAAACCCGGCTCGAGCTCAGAGTCTTCTTAAATTCTTTTTCTCTTCCTCGTATCGTTCGTAAAACTATTCACGGAACTGTCGAATCGGATAAAATCCTTGGGTCGACGAAATTTGAATTTCGCGGGAAAATAAAAATTGTGAAAATGGAAAGAAAATCGAAATTTGTCGCAATCTTTTCTCGATTATATATTTGTTTTTCGCACCCGCGACAGTTCGATTTAAATGAATTCGCACTAATTTTCATCGATATTCTATTAATAACACTTTTGCACGCTAATTATAACGTCTACCGAGCGAATGATTAATCAAAAACAAAATCTTGTATTTAAAATTATCGTTACTTTGTATTATTTCAATTTAACATTACAACTTTTTACTATTTTCTTTTCTTTTTTTTTACGTCGTTATTTTCGTTAAAAATGGTGAAAAGTGTGTCGTTAAAAAAAAGTTCACTAAAAAAGCACGATGAGCATCGAGTGTGAAGATGCGAACTAATTAACTTTAAGTAAGTTTCGACGGTGGAAAATGAAAAATTGGTGTTTAAAAATTGAAGTAAAAAAAGAGTTTGATTAATTGGACTTACGATTACGTGCGCACGCGCAGCGACGCTAACACTCGAAGATACGGATTTATTAATTTTTCGTTTCCCAAAAATCACAGTGCGAAGAACCGATGATATTATGGGAGAGAGACCTGCCGGCACGCAGGTGACGATCTCGACTGACGGTGAGTTTGCAAGGATATACTGTGGATGCAAGAGCGTATGTCCCACTTATAGACATCGGGACGGCCCATAAAACCGCACCAACAAAACCGAGGGGGCCCTCATCCCCTCCCTGCGAAACTCACGTTGGACTTCCGTTCGTCGAGGGAAGCCAAATAACCTCTTGGATTTCGACATTGCGACAATTTTCCTCGAAAATCGAGGCATTTAGATTTTTGTCAAGTCACAAAATTTAAACCGACCTCTGCCGTGTTTCGGTAAAATTATTTCAAATAAATTGTGAATTTTTCCAATAATTTAATAATTTTTATCAAACATTCGACATTGCGACGATTTTCCTCGAAAATCGAGGCATTTAGATTGTTGTCAAGTCACAAAATTTAAACCGACCTCTGCCGTGTTTCGGTAAAATTGTTTCAAATAAATTGTGAATTTTTCCAATAATTTAATAATTTTTATCAACCATTCGCAAATTTTTAATAAGTAATTAATTGCGACACATTTGTTTTTTGAAAAGCGTTCGATAATTTATGCGTTGCTCAACGATCAGAAATGGATCGACGGATGCTCACGCAATCGATTGCGCATCGTAGGAAAATATATCGATGTGTACATCGTAGCGTTTGTCGATAGGAAATGATTTCAACAGTCCGATCGATAATGGGATTTTTTTGATTTTTAATCGGGTTTCGACAATTTTGTTTGCACGCCGATGTATGTTTCGACCCCGATTTACGTGGAATCCTTTCATGCATTAAAACGATTTGAACAAACTTTCCGACGTGTATCGAGCTATTTTGAAAAAAGAAACAAAAAAATTACAAAGGGAAATGCTTGGCCAAAAAAAACAAATGACACAGAGGAATTTTATAAACTATTTATAAAACTTGTCGCGAGTCGAAGGAAGATATTTACATCGGTCGAACAAACATTCAGAAGAATAAATAAAATCTGTTTGACTCGAATACATTAATTTCCGGATTTGTCCGTCCTGTTACATCCACGGTTAAAACAAAAAAGTTCATCACTCGGTACGTGTCGAACGTCAAGTTTTCTCGAGATACAAGTAAACAACAATTTCCGCTCGTGATAATACGACACGAATTCGAATAAACAAAGACGATCACGTTTTATTTTTGCTATCGAGTTCAAACATTTAATTTCGGTGTGAACTTTTCGGTTGATTGCGAGATTTGGCCAGGATCGGGCGTGTCTTATCGATGAAACCGATTCGACCTCGATAAAACTCCAGGCAAATCTGAGTAATTTTTCACTCGAATAATATTTTAAAAATATAACGCGTCACTTTTGAATAGATCGAAAAATATTCCCGACGAGAGAATCGTCTCGATGTCATCTCCTCGAAGTGACCAAGAGCCTTCTCGTCTACATAAGTCCCTTCTGAAGAAAAAGTGCCGTTATAGCTACGTGGCTAAATCGACCGACCCAAATTTACATATATTTTTCTTTGAATTTTTATTGTCACGAATTTTTTCAAACCACCAACGAGGACGATTTCGTATCAGAAAAATGATCAAAGAACGAACGATAGCCGAGTGCGAACGAGAAAGGAAAGAAAGAGAGTTCGAAGCAAAAGTAGGAATAAGAAACAACGACGTCGTATCGTCGCTCTGCTTCGCGTTTAATTTTTCGTTCGTTCACAGCGACGACCACTCTCCACATCTTAACCGTGACAACCATCACATCCTCGCGACCCTTCGGTCACCCAGAAACAAAAAAACCTTCCCCACAACCTGATTTCTGTAATCTGCCGAATCTTAAAGCTCGTGTCCTATGCATTCTATTTTTAGATCTCTACCTTCTTATCGTCGCAGCGAAATTTGAAATTTTTCATCTCGTGACAATTTTTCCAAAATTCTGTCATTAAAATTAATTGAGAAATATCGTTAAGACGAAGTTTTCGAGAATTTCGTGTCGTTGAAGTTTTTTAGTCGAGATAATGAATAATTTAGTCGCAAATTGTCAAGAGGCGACGAGGCCGGGCTCGACCGCACCTTTCTATAAACATAGGGAAAATCCCAACGAGTCTCGTTACCAGTCTCGTAGGATTTTTTAACCCTGTTTCACGTCATCTTTTTTTTCTTTCTTTTTTTGTTCCTTTTTCTTTGTTATCTCCTTCAAACATTTGCCTCGAGCAAACCGTCGATCTTCTGGTACGTTGGTGACAATATTTGATCGACCCCTCGAATGCGCTTCGAAGCTTACCCAAGGTCATAACTTCCGGTCAACTTTCTCCCCGTTGCTCGAACGAGACGAGACTTCTTCGTGACATCCTCCCTGTCGTATGCACTCGGGGGATCTCACTTTCAGGAATTTCATTGTTTTATTCCCTTTTTCTGTTTTCTCTTGCGTCATTTTTTCATAAACCATTTCTATCTCTCTTTCTCTCGCTCGCGTTAACCGTTCGATGGGTTTAACGTCCCGTTTTCCGATTGAGTAAGCACCACGGACGATCGACGTTCTCGATTGAATCACCGAAAATACTCGTTTGTCTTTCATCAAACTATTTTTCACGACGAATTTTTAATTTATAATAAAACTTCACGATTTTACAATCTAAACATTCTTTTCGAATTACCAATAATGAAAACAAGAATTCTTCCGACATTTGCCGATCGAGATCTGATTTTTTAACGAGTCAAATCTCAAAGGATTTATTTCTCAAAGAGATTGTAAAAAAAAATTAGATACGATTTCGTCTTCAAAAAAAAAAAAGACTAACGGTCCAAACGAGTCTCGAGAGAAATCGAACGCTAATGGCAGTTTTTTGAATAATCAGATTTTAATA
This sequence comes from Netelia virgata, assembly GCA_951802705.1. Lineage (NCBI taxonomy): Eukaryota > Metazoa > Arthropoda > Insecta > Hymenoptera > Ichneumonidae > Netelia > Netelia virgata. Next base: position 2,984,619 of record OX637867.1, on the reverse strand, counting down.
GCGAAAAACGTTCTCTCGCGAGATTTTTCTGATCGTGAGTTATCAGGGCGAAATAAGGTTGAAAAAAATAAACGGTACCTGCATCTCCGTAGCGGTTTTGTACGGTACGTAGTACTCGCGATGGCTTCGACGATTGGAACGTTGTTGGTGTAAATAATAATATACGGTGTCGGATGGGCGGAATGAAGAAAAGGAGATGGGGGAGGCAGAGCAGTGGCAGAGATCGAGGTGAATGAGCTCGTAGTGTGACAGACCGAGACAGTAGTAAAAATACGTGCGAGGGAGATGAAAACGGCGCCGAGTTGGAAAGAGAGATCAGGTCGGTTCTACTTCGAGTATCACGGAATGCGCGTGATACATATATATATATATAGATTGAAAATCACTGTCCATCTTCGTTACATGTTTATCGACGATTAAGCTGAAAATTCAGCTCGCTTACATTTTTCAATATTATTAAGAGAGAATTTAACTATAATTAAGATCGTACGATAATTCAATTAACGTGTTAAATTCTTACCACTTTGTGATTATTAATTGATCGTGATACGTGCTGGCATCGTCGCTACAACAAAATTCAGCCGAAGATAAAAATTAGAAAAAGAAAATTGAAAAGACAAAAAAAAAGAAAATTACGCAAATTTTTAACTACGAATTTCTAAGAAATTCGCGCCAAGCGCCCAAATGTTCTAAGCTTGCACGAGCAAAGCGAAATAATTTCGGTGCGTATTAAAGCTCGTTTAAATATTTCATCGTGTACGTTCGGTTTTATTGATCGAAACTTTGATAATTCGTCACGTGCTGGCGTTACAATAAACGGTTGATCGTGGCTAAAATAAGAATTTCCGTCAAGTCCGGTTCGTTAAGTATAATTACGCGAATACATATACCCGCCGTGATAAATAAGATACTCGGTATTATAAACTATAACTAAAATAATAACATCTTCGTATATAATGTATAAAAATTATGCTTTATTTTCTCTACTTCACTACCTACATTCTATAATCGATATATATTTGTGTGTGTTTTTTTTCGTTCGTTTTAATAATCAATAACGAGCAGGAATAAAAATAAAAGCCAACATCGACCTACTGACAAGAGTGAGAGTTCTCACGCTATACGAGGAATGGTTACGGCAGGAACGCTGAGAAAAATAAAAATCAAAAAAACGTCGACACTGTTATTTTTGTTTTTTTTTTTTTACTAACGAAACTACGGTGGCTCAAATTTGGGGAAAGCGATCGGTAAAAGCGAAAATTCACAAATACAAATAATATTATAAAAATAGCTAATTATTATCGGAAAATTACTAAATTATTTTAATATCGCATTACGAAAATACATCGTTTAAGATAATTCGTAAATTAACGAAGATTAGATAATTCACGAAATATCTGGTCGACACGAAATAATCGACCAAACGCACCGCACCCCAAACACACAAACACACAGACAGAGTTCTCTAACGTGAATATTTGTTCTTTCGCGTTCGTAGGTTGATGATCGCCACTGTTAAGAGTCTAAGTAGGCTCGATATAGACACGTCGTGATATATAGAACAACGTCGAGTTTCGTCGCACACCTCAGCGAGAATGTAAAAGAAAATGAAAAATATATACAAACAAAAGAAGACGAACCGTTTATCGCGACGTAAAGTGCATGCCTGGCTCAAAAAAGCTGTGCGTTTTTATTTTACTAGATGATTATCGTATCGATGATTATAATAGTGATAAAGAATTACGATAATAAAATCGCACGTTGCGTATGGCGAATATTATTAATTTTTATTAAGCGGTTAGTAGAAACTGTGCGTACCCGGTCAGCCGGCCAGTCCGGATCGTTCGACAGCGCTACTACTGCCCCTCGGGACGGTGTCACGAGACGCGTTGCTCCAGAAAACGTTTTATCGGTTGATAAAGCAGCGTATATTATTATTACTTCGAACAATTTGAATTCAAATTTTCGAAGGTTCGATTCAGAAAATTAATTTTTCTCTATTTTTGTATGAATTAAATACAAAATTTGATTATTTCACATCGATCGTCTTTCGATGAATGTCGAGAGAGACTTCAGCGACGAATCGATCCTACAGAGCTTCATTTTCTCGTCGAATTTCCATGATAAAGACGAAGCGTGGTGCTCGCAGTAGGTAAGGGCTGTGCATGGTCAGACACCGCGACGAGAAGCCACCCCCTGCTCCGTTGGCAATGCAGCGTCGGGGAAAAATAATTCCGAGGTTACAAATGGGCAGATAAATAGTCGGTCGATAATTCGATCTCAAGGATTTTTCAAAAATTTCTTTATTTATCAATTTTTGAATGTCAAAAAAATCTGAAACCTCTAATTTTTTAGGCCAACGCGTCAAAATTTCGCGGAAGTACGAAATCAATTATCGAAATACAAGATCCCTCTCTTGTCTCTCGCTCGTTTCTATAAATATATGGCAAGTCGAGGAAAATATTACACGGCGTTCTATCGAACGCTCAAGACGTCCTATCGAGGCGAGTTTCACGGTCGCAGAGCCTCGCTCACGTACCAGACATGGTTCACCATGCTAATGCATAGTTACGACTCGTTAACCACCGGCTCTACGTTAAACAGGGGAAAGCAAACGAAGAAAAATAAGCAGAGGAGAGAAACACGGAAAAAGGGAGAGAAAATAAAAATGCCCTCGGCTCGACGTCTCGCGAGACGTAATGCCATGCAATCGTTCCTTCGAGAATGTGAATTTCGTGACACGCTTCGTTTGAAAAAATACAACGCTTCTTCTGTCAATACTCACATAAATATATCTCTCCGCGAAATAAAAATTATAAGCGAATGCACGAACGTGACACTTTCGAAAATAAATTTTGTTTTCAAATATTTCCAATAAATCATTTTTTCTATACGATCGCTGTACCGCGTTCGCTTGATTTTCTGTATCGTAAAACAAATGAAAGTTTGGCGCGTCTCGATACAATCGTCACTAGGACAAAAGAAATTTTCCGGTCGTAAATCTATTTTGCTTATGAAAGAAAAAAAGAAAAAACGAAAAATTCATAACAATCGCACTGCTTGCTTCCCCGATAATTAGACAACGATCGTAAATCGTCGCGAGAGACTCGAGCCGAGGACTCGCAACGGCTGATGGAAAAAATTTCACGTCTTCGTTTATACACAAGAATGCTCTCGCAGACGAGGAGTTAGGGACATATGGATGCTGCTTGAACGGTACTCGCTATCGGAATCTAGGTGAGCCATCTCCGAGGTGTACATGGCCCGAGGCACGTTTGTCTCACGTTGAGGCATTTGTTGCCTCGTGTATCTCGTCAGGGCGAAAGCGTGAAAGTACGAGCGAGAGAGAAAATCTCATGAATAATCGGTCAGTAGGTGGTCAGTATACTTTCGAAAGTTGGACCTTAATTCGGCGAGAGAGAAATATAAAGAAGGTGGGGAGGGGGTGTAAAATCCGTTAGCGTACCTATTGAATATGCATCGAAAAGAAAATTCGATTTATTAGGTAAATCCGTTTTTTTTTTTCGTTTTATCAAAATTATACATTTTCGAATAAATGATTTCATAAATATTGAATATATGCAAAACGTAGCTAAAAGATAAACAAAATTCCCATATAGCATCGGCTCGAAGAAAGGAAAGGTGAACGAGAAATAAATTTGAATGTGATCGAATAAAATTAGATCGAGAGCGAACAATGGAAGTAGAACGCAACGACGAAGTTGTATCGTTTTAATTTGAAAAGAGGGTCTTGATAATTTCGAGGTAAGAGCCCGAAACGAAGATGTTTTGACGATGTTATCGACCGAGATAAAATCTTCTCGTTGTGACGAAAAAGCGAGAGGTGCTGCCAAACTGAATTATCGAGCGAGTCGCGTTAGATTCGTCGTTACCGACTGTTGGTAATAATTGTTTGCCGAGCTTTCGATCGGTATATATATTTTTCAAAAATTACCTTATCGACCGATTAACATTTATTTTGTCGTTTTAATCCACACCGCGAGGACTAACGACCACTGGAGTCGTCTTCGAGTCTACTGGGAGCCTTTCACTCGACGTTTTCAGACAACAATTTTTTTCCACTCGTCGCTCCGTGCAATCCACACCCACACGAATCCGAAGATTATGTACATGACGCATCGAGGCTCGCTGTGTCATAAGAACGTTGCCTGCGACGTGGTTTACGAAGTTCTTTAGCCAAGTCACATCTGTTCTTTAACGTCCTACGTATTATACAAAAATTTCTTACCTTTTCTACTTTCCATTGACGTTACGATCTTAAATAGATATCTCTCTTCGACGTTATTTTCTATTTGAATTCTTAAAAAAGATTTGAAGAACCCGAGGACCATGTCTTCCGGTAAAGGGGGAAGCAGAAAAGAGAAGTCTCCTTGACCCGTAAAACTGCCGCGTCGCATTCGTCGTCGTATTTTTTCCTCCGTTCCTATGACACATTCCTAATGTCCGGCGAGCATAATGCGATAAATAATCTCGACTCGATCGCTTGATTTACGGGGAAGCGGGCTTGCTTCGTTTTAAATCAGACGGCGGACAAAAGTGTCTGACCAAAGCCAGCTTTTTCTACTGTTTATTTAATACATTTCTTCTCTCTCGAAAAATTATCAAAATAATCCCACTTTTTCTCCACTTTGAGACAAATAAAATCTATATTTTTCACATTTATATAAAATTCGCTCGATATAAAATGTAAACAAAAATATCGTTCATTTGTTTCAAGGTCGTATGCCGTAATAATTACAAAAATGACAATGACCGTTCTGTATACGTACGTCCTCGAAAAAAAAAATTCTGACTCACGGAATATCGATTTCCAGTAATCTCGTCTCGTGCGACACGTAAGCCATACGAGTGTTGTTGAAAATATTGAATGAGAAAAAAAAAAGAAAGAGGAAATACGAAGGAAAAGAAATCGAATGTCGTCGTATGACTCGGTCTCCCTGCTGGTGTTGACAATCGAAAGGTAATCTCTCTTATCTCGGTCTACCACAAAATGTATATATATATACGTACAACCATATATTAAATTTATATAAAAATATTTATATTTATATAAAATATTTATATAAAAATGTGTCACATCTCGAAACTTACCGATTTGTCGGAATCGCCGATAAAGATTTTTCAACGAAAACCTGGCGTCCGGTGGACGAGCTCTGCGAGAATCGTATCTCATCCGGCTGTAAACAATCAGCCGGTGGTACCTGCGTTGTATCGCACGCTATTCACAGGTGGCTATAACGACTCTCTCGGAACTATCTTTAATCGCGCTCGCGCGTGTGTCTTATCTCTCTCTCTCTCTCTCTCTATATATATATATATATTTGTATATTACTCTCTCTATATATGTATATTTATGTGTATGTTGTACATAGCGTAACGCGATAATAAATGGCGTCAAGAGATTATCGATCGACTCACACACGGACTCATGAGTTTCAATGGAACGTTCCGGCAAAATTTCGAAGTATAATCGAGATATCTCGAATATCGAAAGTCCTACGGCGTCCCTCGTTCGTTAGATTATTGTGAGATATCGAATAATTGGATAACGGTATAATCGTCATTTTTTTCATAGAATTTATTTATCCATCGTTATTTACACATGATTTATCGATTTTTGTAGAACGAATAAGAGTTACTCGTGTATTAACGCGTATTACATATTTTACGTATCGAGTCGATTTACACGGGTTGCACGAAGATGACGTGAAAAAATTGTTACATCTCGATAACGCGACATCCGGCATGGTCGCGAGAATTTATCGTTCAAACGCATAAAAACTGTCGGGGAACTTATATAGCCGGTATATGTTCGTACCACGGGGAAACACAATGCTAACGCGCAGCGGGAAAATATTTTTTCTCGGTATCAACCGACCTGTGACACCGATTGTCTTTTTTTTATTTCCATTTTTCATGTTTCCGGCGACGTTAAATATTTTTCGTAGTTTCTTTCTAGTCCAAAGTGATTTTTTTGGACGAATTGTTCGTTCGTATTTTATTAACTTGGATAATTTATAAATAAATAATATATATATATATCAAGTTTGAAAAAAATATATATATCGAGTGAAATAAGATCGTTTCAACTTTTCCTCGGTTCACGCGTCAGTCTCTCGTATAGGGTCGTTTTCTCGAGAAAATGTTTTCAGAAACGACAAGACTGAAAAATCCTGTGCCACGTGGCCGTAACGCGCGTTACCCTCTGGCTTTACGAGGAGCAAGTTATATTACGGGCATCGCGATGGTTATCCATACCGGTTTCTTTTTTCTGTTTTGTTTAAGGGAGAAGTATAGGGGAAGTAAAGAAAGAAAAAAGTAAATTCTAGACTCGAGCTCTCTCCCGTGAACGAATTTCTGACTCTCGTCGTTCTCCTAGCGTACTATAATTAAAGTACACGGGATAAATATAGGACGAAAGTCGAAAACGTGTATTTTTCGTGACTATCGGAACCTCAAAAAGTCGAAACTAAAAATAGAAATATAAGAGAAAAAAAAAGAGAGAACGTGTCTGTTCCGAGAAACCATCGACCATTATATATATCTTGTGCAGTGTGTGTGAGACGTATACTTATTCGGTGACTCGGCTATTGCAATTGGTCTTGAAAAAAAATGAATGTTTTATTTTGATTATTATTATTATTATTGTTTTTTTTTTAAAGTCATTACGATTATTCTCATTATTATTTTTATTATTATTATTCCTAGATGTTCCCATGGTTTCAGCTTTAGTGCACATAAGCGCATAAGCATGCTTCTCGTAGAAATAGAATGCTGTGCAGAATGCAATTGCGAAGACGCAGGCCGGCAATCGCTAGTAAAAAAAAGAGAAAAAGACGTAACGCACACGGAGAGAGAGAGAGAGAGAGAGAAGGTTGAAAGAGAGAGGCCAAGGAAAAATAGAATTGAATACAAATTGCTCCAAGAGACGAACTTCCCGCTCGCACCTCATCTTTCCCTCGTATATTCTTCGAAAGAATGCAATTAAATTCACTCGAGTATCGAGAAAATGATTTAAAATAATCGCGATAAAAACAAAAGTTTTAAAATTCGATCGAGATCGATCGTGTGTAAAAAAATTAAGGCGTTATTTTTGTTTGTTTACATTAAAAATTGATAAAGGAATAAAAGAAATTTCGATCATTTAACGAAAAATAACCATACGTAAATTAAGGCGTTATTTTCTTTTTTTAACATTAAAAATTGATAAAGGAATAAAAGAAATTTCGATCATTTAACGAAAAATAACCATAGGTACGTAAAAAAAAATCTGTCGAGCTGGTACGAAGCAGCGAGATCCGGATGTCCCAGCGTATCTCGGGCGTAACATTCACGGCGTCGTAGTGCCGTGGGCGTCGTCCCACCGGCGCCGCGACATCACCGAAATTTTCCTCCAGACACGCTTCTCTTATTTTCAAAACAATCTCGGTAAAGCTAAAGTTCCGCTGGACATGGGAAGAAAAAAATCCTCGTCTCCATTTTTCCCATATCGATATATTTATTTATAAAAAACTAAACAATTATTTAAGACATTTATTCCAATTATTTCGAATCTCGTCTCTAAAATCTATTTTTAATATTTTTTTCGTTTGCTTCAAAAAAATGAAAAGAATCGAAATTCCTCACTGGATTATTTCACATTTGATTTTTCTTTTATTTCATCCGATTTATCGTAAAAATTCATAGTGTAAATAGAATAAACGAATTTGTGATTATTCGTTTCTTTTCCTAAAATCATTATTTTATACGTTAGTTTTCGCGTCGTTGTAAAATTTATTATACGTACCGACGCAAGGTATCTCGTCGAAGCTGGTTCGAAGCCTTTGAGCCGCGAACGACGCGGAGTACGCGAACGACTCGCGCTACACGCTCGTACGCAGCGGTTGGATTGAAAGCGAGACTCGCGCCGGGCGTCTCGCGATAGAGCCTCGAGCCGGCTCGTACAATTCATCGAGCTTAGTTCACGATCGCACGCGTGATTAACCGGCGAGCTCGAATGCACGCGCCTTCGACATAGAACAAGTTTTCTCAACGAATATTTCATTATCGCGTACCGATTACGATTTAAACTCGAAATTCATTCCGAACTATGGTGCAGTGACTGTGTGTGTTTGTGTGTTTGATAATAATGAATTGATCGATTCGAAGAAGAAGAAAAAAGAAAAATAATAATTTAAAAAAAACAATTTTAAAAATAATTAATCAATTGTGAAAATTTATCGAACTTAAAATCCCTCGCGACGTTCCGAATACTCGCTGTATATCTTTTCGGCCCGTGCGAACGTTCGGTTTTTTTTACAATCCTGGTGTACGATAGTTAATCGCGACTCTCGTCTCGATAACTAGGTCAGTGGTAAATTGCCAATATTTAGATACGAATATGATAGTCGCGTCGGTGAAAACGATTTTCGTGAAATAATGAAGAGCAACAGGCAAACGGAACGTGAATCGATCGTTTCGTGTGATTAAAGGTAATGAACGTTCATTTAACTTGCGATTTAACTTGCGAATCGCAATTTTTCATCGTCGCTTTTATTGAAAAATTCGATATCGTAATTATTAATATTAAAATCGTAATCGCGTTATCGATCGCGTTCGCGTACGACACTTCGAGTCGATCGTTACTTTCTTCGAAAGATCGTTATCCAAACGATTGATCGAAATTTATCGTGAAATACAATCCTACTGGACGAATCCTCTTGGTTTCGTTATCGACGAGACTGTTTCGTCGAACTATCGAAGATTGTACTCTCTCTATCTCTATCTATCTCTATCTCTCTCAACGAGACAATGAGCAATGTTCGCTCTCGATAAGAATGAAAATATAATATTAGACACGTATCGTGTCAATAATCCCTCGCTTATCTATTACGAGATGTATCGTCATCCGGACCAACCGATGGTAGCGATGAGAAAACGTCTACGACTCTATTCTCACACTTATCCTCGTGCATTAATACGTCTATAAGCGGTCTCATACGCAACGTGCATGTGCATGTGAATCTATACATGTATGTGTACATTTCCAGTTAGAGAGTAGACATATATATATATATATATATATATATATATATATATATTCTCCAACCGAAAATGACGTCAGACGATGTAAACAGATTTATCGCAGGTGGACAAGAGGCAAACATATAACCGTTATGACGAATCGAAAATTTACGAAACTAAAATTGACTGTATGAAAAGTGAATCGCCGTTTGCAATCGTTTACATTACGAATAAATGTAAACATACCACGAAAAAAAAAGAAGATAATGGCTAATTTATTCGAAATTCTCGTCAATATAATTATCGAGTCGCGATCGATTTTAAGCATCTTTCGTAATAACTGCGATTCGTTCGTTGCGACGTTATTTCGAACGATCCTCGATTTGTCGTAATCCCGTCGACGTTGAAAATAATTTTTTTGGTGTTTTTTAAAGAACTTGGCTTCAATTTTTTCGAAACGATTTTGTCTTATATTTTGAATATTTTCTTAGAATCGTTTTAAAAATAATCAAACGCGCTTTAACGCTTTATCTATTCTTTTTTTTTAAACTAATCGACGCGACTCGCGTCACATTTATCGACTGCGCGCCAACACAATACGTATCTCGTGTCAACGCGAATTAACATTTTTTTCCTGCTATTATTATCATGATCGTTACTTGGAAAAAGGCTTATAGAAGTAACTATAAATCTTTCGATTTGTTTTTCTCTCTCTCGTTTTTTTTTCACTGTCTTTCTCGCGTCGCCGGCTCGATCGTCGTACCATCGCGCGTGCATCGTAGGAGAGATGCGATCGTCGGGCGTGTCCCCCGACGATCGGCCAAGGCGCACGTTCCGTTCCGAGTCACGTATGTTAATTATAACGCAGTCACGCATGCGGTAAGCGCATCGCGGGCATCGGTTCACGGTTCGACTTTTTTTTTTTGTTTTCTTTTTTTTTCTTCTTTTTTTTCTACGACGTCTATCGTCGCTAGGAGTCCATTTCTCGTGGCGAAATAGACCGCGATGTCAAGATGCAACGGACACGTAACTTCTACGACGAAGCAACGAAAGAGAGCGATTCCTGACGACTTTTTTTTTTCTTTTCATTTTTCTATTTTTTCTTTTTTTTTCATCACTAACTCCACGAACAGCCTTTTGACCAAGCGTTCGTTGCCACCGATTGCGTAACTCTCGCGGCAGCCGCCACGCGGTCGAGCCACTGTGTGCCTTTGTACGTATGGCCAAACACTCACTTTTATGTGTCTTTCACGCGTTTACAGAACGTGATGAAAGTGACTTTTTTTTATTTTTATTTTTATTTTTTTTTAAGTTTGTACGATATTTATGAATTTTCGATGAAAAAGCGAAGTTCGATCGGACAAAATCGTTAACAAATCGGATCTATCGACAAAATTTGAACAATTTTTTTTTTTCGTATCTAGTTTTGAGATATTTTTGCGACAAAAAAAATTGTTAAATTTTGTGTTCGTATCCGAGGACGTGTCGAATCCTTTTTGAACTCTTCAAAATGTGAATTTTGAATTACGTGTACGATGCGAAGTGTATGAGTGCGTAATAACAGCGTAATAACAGCAATGAGCACGACAAATACGCGGAGATAACACTATCGCGTTACGTACCGGTAACACTTCACAGGAATGTAGATACGTAATGAAAAAAATACATCGGACATCGTCCTACTGGATATGTTTGGTGCCGGTTGATCGCGTGTTAAGTTCGTTATTACGACCGGTTTCATAATTATCCTAATATCGGCAATGCCCGTCGAGCCTCCTCTTCACAATTTTACGCACATTCATTATTTATAAGCTTGTTTTAATTACCATTTGTGTCACGAGATCCAACCATTTATTATTTATAACCTTTTTACTAACACTGTCAAGCGCGATGAAAAAAAAAGAAAAAGAACATTCGACGTCGTCTCGCGAACGTTGAATCTTTCGTTCGTGTCGCCTTGAGAAATCATCGATCGATATAGTTCGATCTTGTGAAATTAAAATGTCAACTAGGAGGACACGTAGTTGTCGTATTGTTCGAAGAAATTAATTCGAACCGATTTTTCTTATCGTTTTACGAATCGATCGATCGATCGACCGTCCGTCACAATTTGTCGTTAATAATATCGTCGGCCTTACGGGCGATTTTTTCAAACGATCGCTAATTGCGACACCGACATAGTTTCTATTTCGTGGCAATCGCAAGTTTCGCTGAATTAATTTCCATGAGTGCAAATTCTATTGTACTTTATGCGCGATATCGTTGTTCGGCATCAATTATTCGACCTCCTAATTGGTAGCTCGCTGCGACTAGCTCGAAACGTAGCTTAATAAGCTTAATATAGGTGTGTCCTTACGACGTAAGAATTTCCTAGCAATAAAACGAAGAAAAAAAAACTTAAGGGCTTAAAGAATTTCGCACTTTTGTCTTTTGCATATTTCATTAACGCGATTATTATCTACTTTCTGAATAATATCAGTCAACGAAGAATTGAATAATCTTCTATCAGAATTTTGTTTTATCGTTTTAATTATTTTCATAATTTTGATTATTTTTTTAATTGTTAGGAATTTTATTATTTCGTATTATTTTCATTATTTTAATTGTTTTTATTCAATTATCGTATATTCGATAACTTCGATCGAAATTGTTTCGAGTGGGACGCTCGGTCGAAAAGACAAAGTCGAATCGTTTTGGCGAGATTGGGATATGAGAAGGATGGGAGCGAGAGAAGCTGGATGCACGCGTCTCTTTTTTATCCACCAGCTGTTGGCTCTTAATGCGATGACCGATGACGTAAAAGTCTGACGGTCGGTATTCGACCGACCCTGAACGATAAATTTGTAACAATAAGAGTTACGATTGATCGAACCCGATGACACGAGGCGCCATCGCTCGTGCCAAGCTTTCTCTCGCGAATACGATCGAACAGTGCCTCGTCTTACGTTCGACAATTTTTTTGTTTACCTATCTCATTCGTGTGTAAAGAAAAAAAGCAACGAGTGAATAAATAAATTGAACAAATAAAAGTTTAATCGATCTCAATTTTATCGACGATAATCACACGTTTCTCAATTTAAAAAATTCAAATTATCTTACGAATTTATTCATCGAGATAAGAAATAATATCAAAGATTATAAAAATATTGTTAAATTTCAATTAAAATTTATCTTTCGTTCGTCACGTTCCTCGTTGTCTTTTTCGTCGCAGCTGTGACTCGCCTATTCTCTAAATTTTGTTGAACTTAATTACTGACCTCACCGCGTGGGCGAGATGACCCGCGTGTAGTCTCTCCGTCATAATTTAACTATCGTCCTGACCGGATCAAACTGTTTATTCCTTCGAGCGAGACTCACGATCAACGGATATTTAGACGTTGATGGATGTAAAAGGAAAACAAAAAATGAAAAACAATATCGTCACCGCCAAGAATTATTTTTAGCGCGATGACGTTCTAAAGTAGGAAGAAAAGTTGTATTAATAAATTCCTGGAAATAGGAATAAAATTGAGATATTATACGTGTATCGTATCGCGTATCGTTACTTCTCAACGGAAGAAAAAAATGTCACGTAATCGCGATAGCGAACGAGAACCGGATAAGAGCAAGCACCCTTGCGACAGGCAATTTTTAGAAAGATCCTGGGGGGTTAATACGGGTCACTCGAGAAAAGTCTCTTTTATTAGCAACGTATTCGTTCGATTCGATCGTTGAAAAAAAAAATCATTCGTTTCGACATAAATACACAACGATTCGCGATTAATACGAAACTATTCACGCGTGAAAAAATTACAGATGGATGAAAAATTTGCAGTCGCGGTTACGAACTTTCGAAATATCGAAGAACGATTAAAAGACATCTGCGAACGTTAAGGTTTCGACCCGAGAGTTACGACGACGAGAGGCTTATCAGTCTCCTATCTATGCCGCCGGAGACGAGATAGGACTTATACCGATAATGAAATACACGACGATAAGACCAACGTCGAGTTCGACCCCCGACGCATAAGCGCGGAAGGTGCGACTAGCTCGTACCTCGCGTCTCCTTTATATACAGGGTGAGTCACGAGAAACAGAACACCCGAATATCTCGAAAACTAAACCGTGGAGAAAGAAAGGTTTTAAATAAATGTGTGTTTCAAGGTCATTTCAAGGTTAACTTGTTTTTGCAAATAGAAACATATATTTTTCATTACAGATTCTTAATCTACGACTTGAAACAAAAAACTTTTGTTGGAAACAATGTTTTTCTTAGTAGTCAATACTTTATACAATGCTTGAAATAACATTCCGGCTGACATTCTTCTCCGACGCTATAAATCGTTCATCAAGTAGTCTTGAAAAATGTATTCAGGTTCAAGGCCAACCTTTTGAACATTTTCATAAATTGATTTTCTTGTAATTAAGCTGGAAGTCTCCTGTATTATTATTAATAAAATAATTGTCTTTAAGTTTAATTGAGATTGTTTTTCTTTTTCTTAATAAAGTCACGAGATTTATTTGCTTAAAGTCGTAGATTTAGAATCTGTAATAAAAAAATATATGTTTATATTTGAAAAAAACAAGTTGACCTTGAAATAACCTTGGAAACATAATGCGAATCGAAATCCGATGTGACTGTTGCATCAATCCCTCCGTGACTTAAACTTTTCATTTTGTTCTGTTTCTCGTGTTCTCACCCTGTATATATCGGTATACGCGCGAATACAGATCGTAATACAGGACTGCGACCGATATACATATGATGTTATCACATAAACTGTAATACTACGGATAACGATGTCGCCTTATACCTTGGGTAAAGGAAAAACGTTAATTCGATCGATCGGTAAATAAAAACAAAACATTTTATCGAATTATTAATATTTATGGGGATTATTCGTGTAACGTTGAGCTTTTAGCGTCATTAAAGGACATTACAGTGTAGTAAATAAAAATAACGAAATTTGGTTTACACGATATAGGAAGGTTTTAATGTTATTACGTACTTATAAATAAAAGAGGGTTGTAAGTATGTAAGTGAGTTCTCAGACGTCATAGGGAACATTGTAAATTGATTATCGCCGGGAAAATGGATGTTTGGGAGTCGACGGTTGTAAATCAGCAGGAAGAAGAGAAAAAGGGAGCAGAATAGAGAGAGAGAGAGAGGAGGGGTTGTATTAAAGCCACCCTTTTGTAATGCATTAACGGCAAGCAGTTCGGCGCCATGGGGATCGTTTGGCTCATACTTGGAAATCCATATAACGAAAGAGAGAGAGAGAGAGAGAGAGAGTGCGAGAGGGAAAAAGTCTATTCTGCTTACACACAGAGCTTTTACCAGGCGTGGAACTTCCGACAAGTCAAAATTCTAGGACCGAGTAATTCTCTCGAGTCCGAAGGCTTCACAAAGCCTTCTTTTCGAGAATAATAAAACGAATTACCATTTTCCTTACCACCCGTCGATATTTCAGATTAAAATTTAAAAAATCTTCCCTTCTCCCACCCTCGCTCGCTTTATTCGCTTGAATTCTCATTTCGTCGACTTAGCAAAATAAAATCACGAATTTATTATTGAAAATCACGAGAATGATAGATAATCGATAACGTCAATCATCTCCGTGACATTTTTAACGACCGAGTCGCGTAATATCGTTCATGACATTTTTTTCGAAGCATTACTTAGTAAAAGTTCGACTCTATCTACGCAGCCTTATATCTCGATACTTTGCCTGGAACATCAATAAGTTACTTTTTCCTCTGCCTCGTGTTTCCGTCCGATGACCAACTCGGAGTCGAGAAGTCGTATTTCCTATTAATACGAGGAACGAAAATACGCCCTTTTGACTTTGAGCCATTTTTTTTTTACGATACAATCGAGTGAATAAAGTGTGCTATAACGACGAATAAACGACCCCGTCATCTCCCCATGACCGAGTTTTACTCGTCGTCTCTCCATCATCGAGGCTCAACGACCTCTTCAACCAACCCTCTCCCCTCCCTCGACTCTACCTGCCTCCTCACCTCGTTTGTTTACCCGTCGCGTTTAGCTACCCATCCCCGACATGCGATCGTCGCAATATCTAATGAAACGCAAATAAACGCGGTCTCTCGATTCTTCAGCGACGTAATCCTGAAGAAAATAGATAAAATTTGCATTTTGAAAGAAATTTTTTTTTTTTAAACACAATTTAAAAATTTGACAATATTTTTCATCGTAAGTTGAAAAATGACGTGAAGTATTTTTGTATACGTGTCGTATATATGAGATAATGATCTATCCGTCGTGTTATCAGAGGACTTATTACAAAATGATTTTTGCAGGTGTCAGGTGTCCAAGGAAAGTGACTTTCCAGCGAAACAACAAAATAAGAGAAAGAAAAGAATAATAATCACGCGTATAACGCGTAAATCCAGATTGTGGCAAAATATATAAATCATCGAGATTGAGAAATGTCACCGGACAAGGAGAGAATACCACCGACGATGTGCACGGGAGAAATGGACGTCGACGTGTTGAACCCGTCGGGAATCGGTGAACCAAAGATGTCCGACATTACGAAGAGAAATGTCGGGGCCAAAAGTGAGAACGGGGTGAAACACGAGGATGTTAAGAAGAACGTGGAATACGTACCGAGGATCAAATGGCCGGATCTCTTGGTACAGATTTTCATTCATGCCGGATGTCTCTACGGTTTCTCCCTCTTGTTCACTCATGCCAAATTACTCACGACGATATGGGGTATGTTACATATAAAATGTATTAATTGAATAATTAATAAATTGTAAGATTTATTAATTTAATAATTGATAAATTATAAAATTTATTAATTGAATCATTAATGAAGTTTATAAAAAATTTAATTACCGTAGAATAATAATTAATTGTTACGAAATAATTAATTGATTGTTGTAAAATAATTAATTAATCGTTAATTGAACCGATAAGTATTATTAATTTTCGATAATCGATCGAACTTAATAATAAATATTTACATAATGTTAGAACTTGCCACATTGTGTTATTTCCCACAGTTTTATTCAAATTTCTATATTAAAAGGGAAAAACGATCGACAGTCATATTTACCTCGTGACTTTAATATCCTCAATGGTGTCATCGAGTTTACCGATAAGACAAAAAAAAAGAAACCATAAAAAAATGGCCTTCTCATTGTCGCGACAGTCGTTTTCTCTTTCAACGTGAAACGAGAAATTATTACCTCAAGCTTACCCAGTTTTCATCGTTTTACGATCGACGTACGGTGATAAGAGAATCCCAGCTATATCGCATCACGAAGAATGGATATAATTTTTGTAGACAATTTTTTTGTTTTTTTTTCGTAAATCTCGCATTGTTCGCGAAAAAAAAATTCTATAATTTGTACAAGGCTAGACGTATTAGCAAAATGTTCGAGTTAAATTTTACGAATCCTTGAAGTCCGAGACGACCGGACGACAGTGACGACAACGAACGAAAACGACGCGAATAGAGTTTCTAATATTGCGGGGGCTCTCTCTCTCTCACGTATTAATATCCGTGACACGCGTAAGTTCGCGTCTGCAACGACTGGACCGCTTCGAGAGCGAATCCATACGGCTCGACTCCGGTAGCCAAAATCTTTCGTGTGTCCGTTACCTCTCGAAATACATCTTCGAGCGAAATAACGTCAGTATAATCGATCGAAAAATCGTCGAGTAACAGCGAGAAATGTAAATACTCAAAATCGCTCACGATTTTGCCAAAACTTTGCCAAATTTTCAAACGATATTTTCATTAAGAGAAATCGTTGTGTTCGATTTATTTTTAAATGAAAATTGATATATCGACACGATCGAATGAATAATTCGGAGTGAAAACAAAATATTGTTTAACTCGCGATTGATTATCGAGCGATAATCGATCGATTATTTTTATCGCGAATAATCGTGGAGATAAATAAAGAAGATCAATCTGAATACGATTTGTATTCATCGTTGTGTCCGATGAATCGAACTGAAATTGTTTAGGCGTATGAAATCTCGACTGGAATAAAAAGATAGCGAATGTGAAATAAACTTCTTGTTCAATCCTATAACCTTCGTGCGACAATTTTGTCGAGATGGACTGCAGGACAAAAAACGTGTTATCAGGAAATATCGATCGAACGATCATTGTTATTTAAAAAAAAACCATTCGCACGCGCGATAAACTTATTTTTTTCATTTCGCGACGGTCAACGCTGCGCAAAGTGTTCGAGGCTTTACGTTTGAATTACAAATCGATAGTCGAGTGTACACGGTTGAAATTTCTCGTCGCGGTTGACGAACGAAGTTGATAAGTCTTCGGGATAAAATTATTGCTTATACACGGTGTGTTACGAACGCGTCTTTAAACATCTTTCATCGCTAATAAGAAAAAAAGATTCATTATATTCAATTCGCCGAAAAACAATTTTACGATAATTTATCAAATTTTTATAAATTTTTATAAAATTCTATAAAATATGATCAATTTTTATTGAATTTTTCTTAAATATTATCGATAGAATTGAAATAAAATGATTAAGGTCGATAAACTCCTGATCGAGTCTCAAAGTTAACGAGATACGCGTTCAAGGTCATTGGGACAGGACGGGGTCGTAGCGCGTCGAACCCTTCTTCCCTTCCACAATGTTTCTCCCATTCCTCCCAGTTTCTTTTTTATATTCATTGGAGGGAGAGAGAGAGAGAGAGCGAAAGAGGGGGGGGGGGGGGGGGGGGAGAGGTTGCTGACACACAGGGCGCCGAGACACCAGGCGCCACGAGACGAATAAATATCAACCCCCTTTGAGTGCCTATGGCTAGGGTTTATACCCCCCAAATACCCACGAAATATACTTCGGGGAATAATAAAACATAGGTCACGAGGAGACTCGTCGGACACGCTGTGTTAGACAGGATACGCGAGAAAGAGAGAACGAGAGAAAGAGAGAAAAAGAGAGAGAGAGAGAGAGAGAGAGAGAGAGAGAGAGAGAGAGAGAGAGAGAGAGAGAGAGAGAGAGAGAGAGAGAGAGAGAGAGAGAGAGAGAGAGAGAGAAGAGAGAGAGAGAGAGAGAGAGAGAGAGAGAGAGAGAGAGAGGAGAGAGAGAGAGAGAGAGAGAGAGAGAGAGAGAGAGAGAGAGAGAGAGAGAGAGAGAGAGAGAGAGAGAGAGAGAGAGAGGAGAGAGAGAGAGAGAGAGAGAGAGAGAGAGAGAGAGAGAGAGAGAGAGAGAGAGAGAGAGAGAGAGGAGAGGAGGAGAGAGAGAGAGAGAGAGAGAGAGAGAGAGAGAGAGAGAGAGAGAGAGAGAGAGAGAGAGAGGAGAGAGAGAGAGAGAGAAAGAGAGGGAGAGAGAGAGAGAGAAAGAAGAACGAAAGAAGGAGAGATCTATATTATCAACGATTCAATCGTCCTTCGGCCTCGTTCTCAAGGACATCGGTTATATCGCATCAAACAGAAGCTAGAACTGCTCGTCTAGCTCGAAAAGCTTCGAGCCAGACGAGCACTTATGCCTCTACCACAATTTCGATTAATCCTTCGCGTGTTTTATTAAATCGTGATCGGTACACTTTGAGACCGTTTCTTTTACGACGATCGATGTTTCACGGTAAAGCTCGTTATAGGTTAAAAGCATTATCCGATTTATTTCGTATAAATAACGAAATTCTTATTTTCATAAAAATGTAAGACAAATTTTGTTGAATTAATAATTAAAAAAGTAAATATACTTGAAAAATTGATTGTTAATAATTGAGAATGAAAGTGTAATTGTTAGGAAGGATTGTAAGTTACGCGTGGACGGGGTCGAACGATCGGTAGAGAGATCGTAGCGTGCGGGTAAACGAGGTAAATTGCAAAATAGTCGACAAGATATCGTAACGATCCACAAGTAAATTAGATCCGACGAACGCAAATTACTCGAGCCCATTGTATTCAATTGATCGAGTTGAATCCAATAAACGTCTCGAGGATTCGAATCGTCGACTCGCATTAATGATAAGAACGCGTTGTTCGTGATCCGAGGTAGATGCTTCGATAAGCACGATTCCCTATTTACCGACGGTAAACTTTATTATCGACTGACGATAACGTTCATTAAACCCGACCGTCGATAATCAAGATTTCGTTAAAATTGTCAACTCGATTAAAATCGATGGATGATAATTAGAGCAAAATATTCTTTGGCATTAGTGGATAAAATATTGTAAAACATAATTTTCACAACGATAATTAAACAACGTTGTTGATTGAAAAATAATAATATTTAATATCATCGTAGCATTCGTGACGATCTACACGACTGGCTTTGGTATAACCGCCGGGGCTCACAGGCTTTGGTCCCACAGAGCGTACAAAGCGAAATGGCCTCTGCGATTCCTTCTCGTACTTCTCTTCACCGTCACGGGTCAGGTATGACTTTAATAAAAATTTAAAAAAAAACAAAAAACCATTGAAAACAAAATCACGATGAATCTTAATTTTTATTTGCTAATTTAATTGAAATTTTTTTATTTTTTTATTTTTTTTATCATTCGATTGTTTTTCACCCTACTTATTTTTTTAGAGACACGTTTACGCATGGGCGCTCGATCATAGAGTTCATCATAAATACAGCGAGACGGACTCCGATCCTCACAATGCGAAGCGAGGCTTTTTCTTCGCTCACGTTGGCTGGCTATTCACGACGCCGCATCCGGAAGTCGTTGCTAAGAGGGAAGCGGTCGATATGAGGGACCTCGAGGACGATCCGATCGTTATGTGGCAAAAGAAGTAAAATTTAACAAAAAATTATTCTATCGTTTAGAAAAAAAAATATTTTACGTAGAAATTTGAAATTCCTGTTAATTAATCAAAACTGATACTTTCGTTCGTATTATCTTTCGTTATTCAGGTATTACGTACCCCTCTTCGCGCTTCTCGCTATCGGCTTGCCGGTATCGATACCGTGGTACTTTTGGAACGAGACACTCTGGGTCTCCTTCTGGGTTAATTTCAACTTTCGTTTCTGCGTCACTCTCAATATCGCATTTTTCGTCAACAGCGTTGCCCACATGTGGGGCCAGAAACCCTACGACAAGTGAGTCGTATTTATTTAAATTAAATGAAAAAAAAAAATGAAAAATGAAAAATGTTTTAGTTTTTAAAAAATGTCACAAATTAATTCTTTTTTTTTCGTTTATATTCAAACAGACACATCTCACCGGTGGAGAACGTGGTCGTGTCGATAGCCGCGTTGGGCGAAGGCTGGCACAATTATCATCACGTTTTCCCCTGGGATTATAAAACCGGCGAGCTCGGAAATTATTCGTTCAATATAACGACCGGTTTTATCGACGGTTTCGCGAAACTCGGTTGGGCCTACGACCGGAAATACGTCTCGCCGGAAATGGTGAAACGTCGGGCCGATCGTTCGGGCGACGGTAGTCACGTTTGGGGCTACGGTGACGAGGATATATCGCAGGAGGATCGGGACGAGCTCGAGACGATGCTCGACAATAAGAATCATTGAAAACAATATTATCGACCGAAACGATCAACGAGCGAGAGTCGATAAGAGCAATTTTATATTTTTTTTAAACCGAATATAATACGATTCTTCTTTATTTTTCTTCGATAATAACACCTTTATCGTACTTAATTTATCGATCGGAGGGCACATTTATCCATCGTTTAGATTAATCCCGATGCTGAGCCAAAGAAACGTGATTTTTTCTTTTTCACAATTATCTTTCAATTTGTCAATCTCTATTTCTTTTATCACAATTTTCGATCGATCGAAATTTTTCATGAATCACGTCGAAATTATTCATCAACGGGATCGGTATCAAACTAATGTTTGAAAAGTTTCGATACATAACGAATGGATTTCGTACGTCTAAAACATAAATTACTTTTTCGAGAAAGTTTCTATGTAGGCTTGAGGCTTGTAGAGTCGAAAAATCGTAATAATATTATCATTCGCGGCTGAAACGCTTCGTGAAAAAAATTCGCTTTTTTAACGTCGATGATCGAGCGATTCGTCAATATATGATATGTAGCTTTCGTAAAAACAGATATACATATATATATATACACATAGATATATATATATATATATGTGTGTGCGTATATATATTTATATATACATTTATATTTACATATACATGACGTTATCGGTTACGTAACGTGTGAATAAAAAATGCGTGCGGGCACGCGTGTACACGGCTGGATTAGCACGATCGCTAATCCGATTTTGAAAATAATAATCGTCAACGTTTACCAGCGTGCACAGCCGTAGAAGAATTATCGCGGGTGTCCGATAATAATATATTTACCTCAGAGACCAAACGAAAAATAAATTAATAACGCTCCATAAAGCATCTCGCTCGTTAACAAATCGAATTCAGTCATTCAATCATTGTTAGACCGGTGTTGTTGTTTTTTTTCTCTTCACCATCATCTGCCGATTTAGACTCTTTTTTGTACATAGGGACGAGCATGCCAGTGCGTAAATAGAGACAATGCGTGCGTCAAAAAGATGTTAAGTTAATTTTGAAGCGAGAAAAAAAAGTTTATATATATATATGTTTAATAATAAATAGAGCTATATATATATATATATATATATATATATATATATATATTCATACGTTATAATATGTGCGAAAGTAGTGCGTCGAAATATGTGCGAAGTATTTGCCGTTCAAAATATGAAAAAGAGGAAAAGTGAGAATTAAATTCTTGTTTTTGTTCATATTTTGACAATGAATAATAATTTATAATCATTTATTATTAGCTACTATGTTTGATTATTACGTGAAATATTACAATAAAATTTAAAAATAATATAAAACCCGTCGTTATATATTTTTGGTTTCCTCTGAATTGAATTTCTCTTTTTTTTCCGGGACGAAAGTGCGACGCTGTCATCGACGAATTAATACGAGGGGCTTTGAATTCGGAACGCCCTTCTTTCTTATCCTATTTGCTTTCTTTCGAATAAAATAAAATTGAAAAAAATATATATATATAACGTCGATTTTTTACCGATGGGTGTAAATTGTAGAAATCGACCTTCAGACTGCCCCCCCCCCTCCGGCCCGTTTTAAATTACACGCGTGACACACATCTCGAGCTACAAGTGCACGATTTTAATACAATTAAACCGTTGGGTTTACGTCGATGCGTAAAGAGAAATATGAATTAGAAATGCAAACGAGTAAACAAATTTCGTTGCAACGAATTTTTAGGATTTGTTGTTTTTTTTCGTCGGCCAGGACGTCGTAAAAAGTGTTAAGGTCCACCGAGGAAATCGGCAACGTTTCGTTCAATGTGTAAGAGACGCGGGAGTAAAAAGAACGAGAGACACCGGTCTACCGAGGAAGTGACAATGTTGAAATTAATTTCTGGAATAATGAATTCACGCGATCGGGTCAGTTTAGGGTTAAGCTAAACGATCGCGACAAAAGCGGAGGCCTCGTAGTCTTCGTCAGACCGGCGTTCAGCGTGGCTCGATCGATCGTAACAGGTAAGACATTTTTTGTTTCTTTTTACTTACAAAAATCTTTGCTATTTTTAAATTATATCAGAACAAACTTTTACCGATAATAAAAAAATTATCGATTAACGATCGTTCGGTGATCGGTAGTTTTTTTTTCATTTGATCGTAAAAATTCATTGCTTTTCGAATAAACGAATAATTGCACGACCGCTTCTCGAAAAGGACCGATACACGAAGATAATTACCGATCGTCAAAATGTCGGAAGCGACACAGCCGGAAGTGAGAAAAAGGGATCTAAATTGGGTCAAGGTTCTTTGGTACATTCATCTTCACGCTCTTGGAGTCTACGGCATCGTGGTTCTGTTGACACAAGCCCAATGGCTAACCATATTTTTCAGTGAGTGAAGAAATTTTGAAAAAATCTTGAATCGATCTCAACATTTTTTTAACAGCTCGATTAATTACTTGAATTAATTATCGATAAGTATGATGAAAAAATAATATCGTTTGATCAAAAATGCAAAAGATCGTTAACGATAACCGATCTGTATTTCAGCTTTGTCGATAATTCTCCTCGCCAATCTGGGCATGACCCTGGGTGCCCATCGTCTCTGGGCCCATCATTCCTACGAGGCTGAAGGATATATAAGATTTATTCTAATGCTCTGTCAGACACTCGCCGGTGTGGTAAGTCACCAAGTCACCAATGTCGTATCCAGCAAGAAGAACAATTTTTTGTCCCAAGCTCAACGATATAAAAACCTATAAATCCACAGGGTCCGATCTACGATTGGGTCTTGGCTCACAGGATTCATCATCAGTACTACGGTACCGATAAAGATCCTTACAATCACGACAGAGGATTCCTCTACAGTCATTTACTCAGTAATCTCGCGACCCCACATCCGGACGAGGAAAAAATCGTTCAGTCGATCGACATGAGGGACGTCGAGTTGGACGGTTGGGTTTGGTTTCAACGAAGGTAACCGGTCAAAGACCTAAAACTCAGGAAAAAAAAGGTTCCCAATAAAATATTTAACCTCGTAAATATTGCCAATATAATATTTCCCCCGATTAGATTTTATTGGCCGCTCTTCATCGTCATCGGGCTCCTACTACCGATCAACACACCCGCCGAATATTGGGGCGAGTCCGTGCTGAACACTGTCTTCGTCCTCGGTTTTCTTCGACTCGCGATCACCGTTAATTTCGCCTGGCTCATCAACAGTGGAAAATTGATCTGGGGCTTGAAACCAGGAGACAAGTTAATACCAATTTTCGATACGATCGGTTTATTGCTTACACTCTTTTTTCGCATGCCCAAGAGTCACGGCACAGTGAGAATCGATAACGAGGGTCTGCACACCTCTTAATGAAAATAATTGTACTAAGATAAAAGAGAAAAAGAATAACGATAATCATGCGTTAATAAATTGTAGAATTTTATTGATGATTTTCTTTCGATCAACGAAACTTTTCGATTAGTCAAGACGTTCGCGAACGAATCTTCGAGAATTCTCGATCTCTCGCTGGGCACTTACGAATTGATACATTTGTTTCACGCCAGATGGCGCTGGCGCTGGCGATGCACCGAGACGCGCGAATTTTGAACTAATAACGTGAACTTGTTTGTTCGCAGATTTCCCGGGGACTACGCCACCGTTTTCATAATAACGAAAACGTTCTGGCCGTCTTATCATTACCTCATCAGCTGGGACTACAAGACCGGCGAATTCGGCAGTTACGATACCGGCTGCAACGCATACATTCTCGATTTTTTGTCACGACTCGGTTCGATCTCGTTACTGAGAACGGCATCGACCGAATCGATCAGAGACGCTCTTCAACGCGTTGCTACTTCGAAAAAAGTGACGATCGAGGAGGCTCTCGAAGATGTTAAACATATCGCCGAAAAAGAAGCGATCAAAGTCAAACTTACTTATCTACATTAAACCCGACGGATTTCTTTCCATTTTTTTTTATTTAAGCTCAATCACAATTCTTCTTGTCACCCTGAAAAAAACTAAATCGAAATTCACCTCCGTGATTATCATTGTATCGTTCGATTACCATTAGAATAAACGTTCGATTAAACATATTCCTTTCCTGTTCCGATATAAGCAATCGCTCGTTTATCATTTCAAAAGACTTATACTTTATTCAGCCTCGACTCACGTTTACACGAGAATTCATTTTATGCATATTATATTCAATGTCACGAGGTCAAATCCCATTTTTCTCAGCCTATAACGATATACACTACCGGCGAAAAGTTTCCGGACAAAAGTTGAAAAGAATGCCGGAACGGTTTTTTATACCATTTCGCCGGTAGTTGGTCTAGGTCAATTTAACCAACGCCATTTTAATGAGAAAGGATTCAGCTTCATTTTGGCTACTTTAAACATTTTTTATGATTTTGTTTACAATTAGCACCCAGTTTTGAAAACGACCATTTTTTGTCGTTGAGTGGACTCTGCTTGTGGTAAAATTTTGTTTAACGAATATCTTTCACCGACATCATAAAGGAGGAAATCTAAGCTTCAATTTCGTTTTTTAGAAAATTGTCTACGATCTTTGTTTCCAAAGATATTTTTTGAGAAAAAATAGACAATTTTCTAAATAACGAAATTGAAGCTTAAACTTTCCCCTTTATGATGTCGGTGAAAAAAATGCGTTAAAAAATGTTTTACTGCAAACGGGGTCCACTCATTAAAGAACAAAAAAAAGACAAAAAGTGATCGTTTTCAAAACTGGGCGCTAATGGTAAAAAAAAATCGTACAATTTTTGTTGAAATAGCCAAAATGAAGCTCTTTAAAATGGCGTCGATTAAATTAAATTGGCCTAGGCCAACTACCGGCGACGTGGCATAAAAAACCGTTCCGGCACTCTTTTCAACTTTTGTCTGGAAACTTTTCGCCATTAGTCTATATATTGTAAAGTTTCGACCGAATTTTTTCATTTTTCACAATACAAAATACCTGATTATACATAAAATTGTGAGTTTTTTATTTAACCTTGGAAAAAAGTGATCGGTTTAGCGCGTCGGTAAGGGAATTCTTACCGATCCGATTTTTTGACTCGTTATCGAGTAAAAAAAAAACAATCGTATCACCGACGTCGATTTTTTGTTTCGGTTCACAATTTACGATGTACACAATTTGTAAATGTTTCCAATGCGATCAATATTAATCGAAATAAAGTTACAGACACACGCGCATACTCGTTTACTTCAAAATATATATATTTATTGAATATTTTATTTCAATTACCATTAATATGTATGTTCAATGTATAATACACGGTACAATAAGGTAGTAATGCATATAATAATATTAGCATTTAATCAACTAATTCGAAGACGCAGCATGTTTTTTTTCTTTGTGTGTGTTTTTTTTTCTTTTTGTTAATTCTTTTATCATTATCATTATTTTAATTATTCTTCGTTTATGCCTCGAGCGTTTCGCGACCAGCACGACGTTCAACCACGCTGTGAACTCTTCGATTGTGTGTGTGTGATTTTTTTCATTTTTTTCTTTTTATTCGTTTATCTTCTCAATCCATTTCGTTCGTTCGTTATTTAATTCGTCTTTCGTTATTTTCCATGCTCGGACGCTCGATTTTACGACTTGACACAATCGTCTCGGGACAACGAAACGTTTTGTTTGTTTGTTTGTTTATTTTTGTTTTCATTCGCCTCCGTCTTTTTCTATTCCACTCGATCCTGCGTTGAATTTTTCATTTTGGAGCAAAATCAAGATACGAAACGAATGATAAATCGTGGACGAGAACGAGGAGGAAGTAAGCGACATTTTTTTTACGAACAAACAGAACTAAGATCGTGTTGACTGTCGAGGAAAAAAAAAGAAAATGCCCGCTGAATTCTTAATGTTTTATTGTTATTTTAAATCGCGAATGTAAAGAGCCTCTTCGGAAGTACTGCGATGCGCGATGAATAAAGGAAGATCGGCAGACGGAAAAGAAAAATGACAGAATGAGAGAGAGAGAGAGAGAGAGAAATAGAGAGAAAGATAGAAAGTCAAAGAAAAAGATTAAGACAGAGAGCTGGAAAATTCGTACGCAAGAAATCGTGACAGAAAACGAGGAAGATCGAGTCTGCCACTCGCGCACCTTTAGGAACTAGGAGATTTTTAGGCGTTTCCGTGATTTCGACAGGAACAAAAAACAAAAAAAAACGTTCTATGTATACATATATATATATTAACGATTCGTGACAATTCCGTATACCCTTCGTGTGAAGCTCCGTCGACGCAAGACGTAGAAAAAAACAAACTAAACATATATATACACATGCTTAGCAAAAAAAGGACAAGGGGAGTATGAGAGTTAGAATGTTGAAAGTATTTTTGTTTATATTCGAGACTGATAAGGATAGCAAAGGTACGGATAAAGAAAGAGAAAGAGAAAGAAAAAGAGAAAGCGAAAGAAAGAGAAAGATATATAAAGAGTGAGAAAATAAATTGGAAAGAAGAGGAAAAAATAAATACATGAAAAGGAATAAGCGATGAGTATGAGAGGGTTTTGGGGGAGTGGGACTTCGAGTGTCGACGGTCTCCTTCACACTAAATCCTCGCCGAGTCAATGATTCGACGATTTGTAATTTTTTTGTTTAGTTTTTTTTCTCTTTCTCTCTCTTTCTCTCCTATATATATATACATATATATATGCATATATATATATATATAACATACTTTCAGCCGACCGAGACTCGACGAGACGATTATCGATAAAAATGTATCTCCAAATCTATGTTAATGTAAGAGAGTCGAGCCTTTGGTAAAATTTCACCATTCTCGGGTCTCCGCTCGACGAGATTATGGGCGATATTTTGTTTGTTTTCTTTGCATCGTTCATTTGATTTTGTTGTTGATGTTGCTGTTTTTGTTGTTGTTGTTGTTGTTGCTGATGTTGTTGCTGTTGTTGTTATTTCTGATGTTGTTGTTGTTTTTTTATATTTCTGTTCTTTTTTGTTTTGTTTTATCTTCGTTCTCAATAATCAGAATGACGCGAGAGAGAAAAAGAAACGATCTTACGAGTAAATTGTCGGATCCTTTCTTTGCAACATCCCCGCACGCGGAGACTGTGATTTGGGTGTGCAAAAAGCCTCCTTGTTTATTGTTGTTTCGAATTTTCAGGGTACACCAATATCGCACCGTCGCGTTCCTCCTGTGCCTGATCCTTGTCGCCCCAGCCCCAAACCTCGTGACTACCATCGCCGGTTCGATCGACACGCTTCTTTATTATGTCGGTCGAGACCCTCTTGAGATCGTACGCCCAGCCGAGCCATGCGAAGAAATCGATGAACGCCGTTGTCGTGTTGAACCTGTAATTTCCAAGCTCGGCGGTCTTGTAGTCCCATGGGAATGTGTGATGATAATTGTGCCAACCTTCGCCCAACGCCATCATCGACACCATCTTATTTTGCGCAGGATTTATGAATCTGAAATTAAAAAGCGTTTCGTAATTAATTACATTTAATCGTAGACAAAATGGGGTCTAATTTTGTTTTCTTTTTCAAACGTTTCTTGATTAAACGAAGGACGACGATTTTTCTAAGAGTTCAACTAACCTGTCGTAAGGCTTGTTGCCGAATAGATGAGCCGCGGAATTCACCAACCACGTCATGTTGAGCGTGAATACGTAACGGAAAACCGTTGAGACGAAGAATGCGTTCGACCATGTTTCGTTCCACAGATAAACCGGGGCGACGGTCGGTAGGACGAAACACATCAGTGGCATGAACCAAGCGTACTGACTGGAAGATAATGTAAAAATATGGTGAGATTAGAAAAATCAGAAGAAAACAAAAATTAATAAATCTAAAAGTAAAATTTTCTTTTTTCGATCCTCGAGACGCTTACTTTCTCTGGAAACGAAGGATAGGATCGTTCTCAAGATCGCTCAGGTCGATACCCTTGCCCTTTTCGCTCACGTCCGGATGCTTTTTGCACAAGAGCCAACCAACGTGGGCGAAGAAGAAACCGCGTCTCGCGTTGTGAGGATCGGCGTCTGTCTCGCTGTACTTGTGATGAACTCTGTGATCTCTTGCCCATTCGATCACCGTGTTCTATAAGAAATTTACAATATATACAATGTTATCATCGATCGAACGATTTTGCAAAATATTATTTTTATTCTTTTATCGATCTTTTTATTTTGATTATTTCTCTTGAGATAATTAAAAATAAAAATTCACCTGGAATGCGATCGTGTTGAAGAGCATGAGTATTATTTTTAGCTGCCAAGTCGCTTTGTACGCACGGTGGGCCCATAATCTGTGAGCTCCCGCGGTGATGCCCAAGCCAGTGCACTGATAAAGAATGTATCCTGAAATTATATTTTCAAAAATTAATTATCTCCCTATCATCTCCCTATTATCTCGATCCTATTCGGCGTATTTATTTCACGGTCCAAAAATCTCGCGAAAAAATAAAAGCTAAAGAAAGAAAGAAAAAAAAGAAAAAACGAATGACGATGTTTGGCAGATTGCCGGACATTTCGTATCAACAAGTCGGTCGTCGGCCGAAAGAACGAATTTCGTACACGTGAACTCGACACGAACATTTTATCCACGCGTATTCCCTCTTCAACGAATTTTCCCTCTTATCGGTCAAATCGGTATTATCTTTCTGCTCAATTTCGCATCGATTAATCATCCCGATCGATACACGATAAGGATAGAAAAAAAATACGATCGATTCGTTCGTTCGAAAAAAATAATGAAAATCAATTTTAAACACGTTTTATCGTTTTTTTAAAATTATCGTTAATTACCTAGTAACGTGGTGTACAATCTAGCGGAGGTAAGCGATAGAAAGGCGCCGTAAACGGCGGCTAGATGAAGGAATGCAAAGATGAAAATGTTGATCCAGACGAGACGTCTTCGGTATTCTGACTTTGGTTTTGGTATTTCGGTGGCCTGACGACTTTGGGGCCCATCGAGGGTCTCGTCCTCGTACAGCACCCCGGTCGGCGCGCTCGTCACGTTTGGTGCCATTATAGCTTCTTTTCTATAAAAACAAAAAAAACACAATAAAGAATAATTATTCATGACGTACAAAACAAAATTCGAATTTTTTTAAATAAATTACAATAAATAAAAAGAAGAATATTCAATGAAAATCGTCAAAGTGTCGATAGAGCCATAAGGAAAAATCAATCTCGCTGACATTGTCGTAACGTATTTAATCATTAGCTCGTTTTGTCTCGTCATAATGAATGAAAGAAGAAAAACAAGAAATACAAAAAAAGGAAAAGAAAAACGAGTCATCGGTGAGAGCGTCGGAGCAACTACGCAAGTTGTTATTATGTCACGATAAAACAGTCTTACGTGCGGTAACCGCGTTGACTCGCGTGTTGCTCGGTGCTCATGATTTTATAATAACCTCGGAAGATGGACAGACAGGCAGAAAAAAAACGAAAAAAACGAAAAAAAGAAGATTATCCCCCATCCCCCCTCCTGACAACCCTCGTACGATATTTAAAAAATTTCCTGTCGTGTAAAAAGAAGGACTGGTGGATTTTTCCTACCGATCTGACGATAAAAAAAATTACAATCGATAGAAGAAAATATTGTTTATCGATGAATAAATAATTTATCGATTCGAGGAACGATATAGAAGTATTTCGCGTTTCGTTGATTTTTTCCTTCGTCGAGGCGTATAAATCGGGAATATTTCGCGAATCACGTCGAAACGATAAACGAATAAATTACATATCCAATCTTTCTATTTGTCTATCGGCAAATACGCATCGTGGAAAGCAGTTGTTGCGCAACGTCTTACAATCACGATAATCCATTTGTTACATATGAATATAAGTGGACCCTGTGATCTGTTCCTGGATTCGCTCAGTCTACGAGAATATCGTTAAGTTGCGTAATCGAAGAAAATTTGTTTCTGTCTTTTTGTTTTCTTTCTGTTTTTTGTTTGCGAAAAAAAATGACTCGTTCGACTACCCCTCTCGATGAATCACCAGGGTCTGACCCGAGAGACCTAGGAATGGGTATCGACGAATTCGCGAAACGCGATAAACAAGTTTTTTATTTTGAAAATTCGTTAATTCAGTTTTTTTGTTGTTGTAATTTTTGCTTTTTTTTTGCGAAAACAAATTCGTCGATCGACCATTCTTCTCGATGAATCACGAGGGTCTGACCCGAGAGACCTAGGAATGTGTATCGACGAATTCGCGAAACGCGATAAATAAGTTTTTAATTTTGAAAATTCGTCAATTCAGTTTTTTTTTATCGTTGTAATTTTTGCTTGATTTTTCGAAATTTTGTTGTTTCTCTTCTGCTAAATATGCGATAAGGAGAAAAGTTTGTTTTCTTTTTTCCGCATAATCACGGGTACAATGGCTTCCTCGTGGACAATAGACGAGTCGAGACACCGGATGGGATTCCTCGAAGAGAACAAAAAAATCTCGATAGGAAAATCGATCGATTTTTTTTCTTATAAAATCGATCCATCTCGATGATATTTTTCTTCCATCTCTCCATTGAAAGAAACCCGTAAAATTCACGTTTTTCGCCCGACTTCTTTTCGTCGTTTATTTTACACAATGTTTTTACCTTCGTTCATTTATTCATGGAATAATTATTTTACTTCAGGGATCGAATAATCCTGCGAGATTGATGCAAACTAAAATATGTCTTTTTTGTTGTTTTTATTTCTCGTTTTTACATATTTTGTTTTTGTACCGGTGGCGCGAAATAATATCGACGAACAACGAGGAAAAAAACTCTCGGTAGACCGCGGGCACGAGGTACGAATCGTGATGTTTTTTAATGTTTTTTTTCCTTTTTTTTTTTTTTTTTTACGAGCGTCGCC
>OX637867.1:2325795-2350795 GCA_951802705.1 Netelia virgata | reverse complement strand
AGAAAATGAGCGAACAAAATAAAAGTAAACATGGAAATCCTCGAAACTACCCCCGTTTGGGCAGTAACGTCGAGGATTCGCTGTACTCGCGGTTTTTCCTGTGGTCGCTAAACACGATTTACCGTTAAGGGGTTGGTTCCTCGGTATCATCCCGCCCACGTTTCTATTTATTCAGCGGGAAATTTGAAAAATTATTATCCAGCGAAGAACGTCGATTATGAGCCTTGAAAATATTTGAGAATTAAAAAATCGCGTGGAAAATGTGGAAAATGAATATTTGCAGAATTTTATTTCGCGAGAAGAATTAAACGTTAACGAGTCAAGTTTATTATTTTGTTCTATTTTTTAGAAACGTTCGTATTTCGCCTGAAAGTTAATCCACGGATTTTCATCCCTCGTAATTACAATTTTAATTTAATTTAATTTCGAGGATTACGTTTTACTAATCCTCGACTAACTTTTCATAAATAAAGACCAAAGTCGCTTCGTTTCGTTTCCCAACTGTTTCACGACTCGCGAAGTTTCGAAATGAAGAAGAAAAGAAGAAAATAAATATCGTCACGCACGAAGTAGATACGATATACGCTCGATCGATTCGTTCGGCAAAAAACGACGAATTACGTTAAAAAACAAAGAGCAAGCTCGTTAATTCTCGAGATTCGGAATTTCTCGAGAAGCGACGCGGTTCTTGTTTATCGATGTGGAAAATAGCGCGAAAACGTGGTGACTAACGAACTATTAAGCGTGCCGTTAGTCGAGCGTCCTGTCTCTCTCTCTCTCTCTCTCTCTCAACCCTCGCTAGTAGCGGATGTTGGAAAATCTCACGAATTCCCGATAGTAGGTACCCTCGTACCGAGTCCGGATAACGATGATAAGGAAACTTCGGAGAAATACCGAAAAGTTGCGATATTTCACGTTCTATCGCGCCTCACTTTTCACCCTAATTACGATTCTCATTTGCGGTTACAATTGCAATTTCCTCCAACCCCCGATCTCCTTGCACGAACTAAATGAACCGTTTTTCATGCGATTCTCACGCATTTCGATATCAAATAAATTATAGTTAGATGGAGAAATAAATTTGTGAAGTAATAACTTTTCGTCTTTCGATTACGACGATGTATTATTTAATTTCGCTGATAACGACTCACGATGAACATCCATCGAGGCACGTTTCGAGGCAATCGCTTTTATCATTCTCGTACCTCTCGTGTATCGTCATACATATATATGTATGTGTCGATACGTGCTAATGCCTATGTATAATACACACACACACACATATATATATATATATAGGCTATATACTCGTATTATGTATATACATATATATATATATATATATATACGTATATATAATACGAGGATCAGATATATATCGGTGGTGGATCGTCGATAACCGCACGATCCGTTAACATAACGAGTTATTAGTCGTCGGGTACGATAACTCGTCGATCCTAGAATGATAAATCCGTTGTTGGCGGTTAAAACGAGAGACGGAGAGAGAGAGAGAGATCGAGAGAGAGAGAGAGAAAGAGAAGATACAGAACACGAAGTGTGCGTGGGTTGCAGTTAACGCAACGAGCAACCAATAAGCCTTTCGCGTGCGTTTCGACACGATCACGTGCCCCTTCCGGACATTTCCAACCCTCCCACATATATATATGTATATATATATATATACATCTCACGAAGCATTTGCACCGGAAGAGCATTATCGGAGGTTCTCGTGTTCCACGAGTCATCCTCCTGTCTCCGGGAATATACACGCGTCGATCGTATTTCACCCGGAACTAACGTCGTCGAGAAACGATCCACCATGAATTACACACATACCTATACATATATATATATATATATATATATATATATATATATATATAAATTCGATACAATCAAACCGATATCACGTACGTACGCACGTCTGAATTATAAGCGGATTACTCGAAGATTCCATCACTTACCGCAAAGTATACTCGCCGAAAGATATACCTCGCGTCATACACGAAGGATTTATCCTGAAGGTTGATGCCGGAAGAGAGACGAGAAAGATCCAAGAGAATGCGGAAGCTTATAAAGAGAGAGAGAGAGAGAGAGAGAGAGAGAGAGGGGGACGTTAGCTTTGTACCGTGTAAGAAGAAGTCACGAGGGGTTGCAGCGCGAGGGTGAGGGGGTTGAAAGGATGAAGAATGATAGAGGCTACTTTGCCGAGAGATTTAAGGTCGTACGCTTTCGCGTTGCGTTCCGGGCGCGTACGATAGGACTATATAGGAGGAAAACATTCTTTCGGAAAACATACGTAGACGGTGGAGACTATCTTAGCATTATTACGTAGCGTAGAGCATATTTTCTTTAATAATGTGCACTTTCATAACCGTGAAGAGGGGTGGAAAGGTGAAAGGGAAAAAGCGACGCCGCACGAATGTAATACGCGCGTATTTAGTTATTTATAGAAGGACCCGACGACGAAGGAGGCAAAAGGAATCCCTCGCGCATTGTATATTATACATCGTGGTCTAATGTACAGACGGGGGTAGATCCACTAGCTTCGAGCAAGGGAAGGACCCGTGAGCAAACAAATTTAATCAAGTCGAGGCATCGTACGAGGAGTCTTCCTAGTCGAGACGCGAAAACAGGCGAGAGAAACGCCATAGATACGAGAGAAAATAACGTCTTTCCGTATAGACGAGCACGAGAGTATCGAGGACGCTTCGCGAGATGGCGTTGTTCGAATTTAGATGGCGCGACGTGAATTCGATCTTTTATTGACGACAGTCGGGAAACAATGTAAAAACTTTGACGATGAAGCTTTATGTAACTTCGTCGTGACGAGATTGTGACGAAGAATTTAAACAATTTTTTCATCCCTTATTCGACAACCCTTATTTTCAAACTCTGACCCATAAATCGAAAAAAATGTCTGTTTTTTTTTAATTTACATTTAATCTGACAATTTTATAAATTAAAAATCATCGTTGGCAAACTTCTCTCGAAGGGGCAAACATCGTGTTTCACGTTGTTTCAGAAACGTCGTTGCACGACATAACTCAAGATTCACGGTGTTTGCGCCAGGGTGGTGCAACGTTCTCTTCCCTCGTATCGCGACGATACATTCGGATTAGCGGTTCAACGCGTGAGGACCAGCGGCGATTGAACATTACCGCGTGGACGCGAATCTCTAGGGTGAGATGAGAGGGTGGGGGGAGCGAGAGAGAGAGTAGAGGGTTATTGTGTTAATTCTCCCTTGCGGAAATGGGACGGCGATTGTTCATGCGATGATGCATTATCGATTTAGGGGAGATTGGTTTACGAAAGGTTAGCACATGGGTCGTCGTATCGACCTTGGGAGAATTTCGAAACTCGCCGAGGGTTTTAATCCAGGACTAAGGATCAATTTCGACTCACCATTAGCCAATCGCAAAAAATTTTCCCTCGGCAGGGTACGGTATTAATAAATAAATTTCGCACTTTTTTATTTCTTTAAATGAATGTGTAACTTATTAAGAATATTGTGTAAAAATTGCAAGTCGATCGGAGAAAAATTACCGAAGTTATGAGCAGTTGAGCGTCCGTTAAAGGGTTTTTCCGAGACTTGCCTTTCTCAAAGTCGGTGTAAACTCTTACTCAAAATCTAATGCACCGATTCTGTTGAAATTTTGTACTCTATTTCTACAGACAACTCACCAGGTGACGCGGTTGAGATTTTTTCTATTTTAAAATTATTTTTTATTGCACAATAAAAAACGTGCCGATTTTTTTCAGAAAAAGCGTTTTCGACTTCCAAGTGCTACTAAAAATAGAAAAATCGATTACAAAAAACTCAACCCCGTTATCTCGGAAAATATCTCACCTAATAAATACACTTTGATTTTTTCGTTTCGGATGATTTCCAGTGACGCGTGATCGTGTACACCGCGAACCAACTTTTTGTCGAGGCGTCCGCGGAGATTTCTTGTCACCAGCTTATTTATTGATATTTTTTAACGAAAATTTCTGAAACTATACTCGAGACATTGTATTATTATATAAAAATTAATTAAATAATCCAGGATTATTAGTATCGTGTAAAAAAAGTCTTGAAACGGGCGTATTTTCGACCGAATTAACTGTGCCCTGCCCGTAAGTTACGTCGGACGATCCTCCATGTCATCATTGTCTGACCATATCCGACTTTTTCCACTGACGAAAGATTCGTTCGACGTACGGCGAACGACTTTTTGCCATTGGCTCGTGCACACCTGGTACTTGGGGTCGTTCGCTCATCCAAGACGATAAAACCTGCCCGCGCGATGACGACAAAAAATCGTTATACGAAAAGCTTTTCGCACCGATGGAGTTTTACGTTCGTTTCTTAAAGCGTCATCAAAGTTATCCGTCGGGAGGCGACGAGAACGTGCGACCTTCTCTCCTATCTTCCTCTTTCCTCGCGCGCATAATCATAACATTTCCATCAAAGGCCCATATACTCGCGATAACTGTATGAAAGAAGTCAAAGATCGAAGAAGAAGAAAAAAACTTGATCCGTTACGTGATACGTGGTAAGAATACGAGATACGAGAGGAAAGGGGATAAAACCACCCCGGATGAGAAGAGAGTGAAAATATTACAGTGGCTTTTACGACGCTGCGTCAACGTGTCTCGAGGCGATTTTTTTCCTTCTCGCTTCCGACGTTACATCGCGATACCAATAAGAAACTCATTACGAATCTGACGTGATTCTTGTTTTCAACGATCTCTTTTCAAAAAGGGAAAGAGAGATTTTTCAAATTATCAGCGGTTAAATCCCTTCGCGATGAGAACAGGAAAGATTATATTACCGTCGTATATGTGTAGCTATCTTGCTGTTCGTAACAAAGAAAGAGAGAGAGAGAGAGAGAGAGAGAGAGAGAGAGAGAGAGAGAGAGAGAGAGAGAGAGAGAGAGAGAGCAAATTGGAATACGAAAATATACGTCGAGACCGCACGGGGGATGATATAATCCGATCCAGAAAGTCGCTATCATCTATCGCTTCTATACGACTAGACGTATCACACACATAGGCACACAGACACACACCCACATATATATATATATACATTGGAAATGCAAACGATGCGTACGAATCAACTCGCGTACGAGACGAATCGTATTATCGGATACCAAAGTGGCTTATACGGTGAAGAAGCACAGAATATCCGAATTCTATATAACTTCGATACACACAGTCCATTCTCCTCGACGTACACCCACACACATGCACACATATATACTCCGTTATACCAATATCGATTATAAAATCGCATAAGCCAAGTTTTCGTTTTCTTTTCTTTTTGACAAACAAAAAATTGCCGATAGACTCGATGTCCCATTGAAATCCATTCGAAATAAAGAAATTTACGTTTTTGTTTTTCCTCGTGAAAATATTTCTCGTCACGAAAGATTGGTGATAAAAAATGTTTTGAAAAATTGATTATATCGCGATACCTTCGGGGTTCGTTTGGTCCGTCGCGAATGACGATAGTTTTACGTTTCATCGACGAAACAGTGGTAAAAGCAAGTACACCTCCCGCCAGGTATACAACTATGTCGATTTGAAACGTAACCACGCGGTATCGGCTTTCACCGGTGTCTCGGTTGGATTTCCAATTTCTGTTAGAACGAGACAAGGCAAACACCCGCGGGAGAAGTAACGAAACGAGAGAATCAGCCGTGTATAGTCGAGTCCCATTTCTCCACTTGCATGCATATATATATATATATTCACCTATATCTCTCGCTCCTTTGCGCGTTCAAAGATCGCCAATGTTCGCCAGTCTCTTATCTCGCGAGACTCGGGTAGGATACGTTCGATTTCAATATCGGCTTCAGCGAGAAAAGGGGGAGGACGCTAGTGATATCTCTATGATGGTATATACCTTCGTACACGTATATATATATCTATATATATTTATATATCGGTGAACAATGGAGAAAAGCGCGCGAACGTCACAGGCAATAATGATGGTAGACATATATACATATATATATATATATATATGTGTATATATATATGTATATATGTGTATATATATATGTATATATGTGTGTATATACGGGTGTGTGTGTTTGTTTATTTGTTTATTTATGTGTAGAAAGACAGCGAGAGACGTAAAATTCGTCGTTGAAACAGAAACGCAAAGATCCGAGAGAACGTTCACGATCGAGACGACAGCGAAGAAGAAGAAGAATAAGATGGAAGAGAAGACGAGAATTCCGTCGTCGCGAACGTCGTTCGTAGTATCTGTATGCCACCAGGGAGCCTTTAGGGATGCTCGACCGACCCCCGGATGCTCTCGTGGGATCGACTACGAAATGCGAAAACGGCTTCGAAAATACTGATGCATCTCTCTCGCTCTCTCTCTCTCTTTCTCTCTCTCTGTCTCTCTCTGTCTCTGTCGTCAGATATATTTTTCTTTCTCGTCCCTCCCTCTTCCTTCCTTTCTCTCGCCTCGAATTGTGTATACGCGATTTTCTAGACGAGTCCGAGATGTATATTTGTCCAAGATATCTGCTAGCCACACCCCTAATACAGATATATATATGTGTATCTGTATGTGTGTGAGTGGAAATTGTATAAACTATATTCGTATCGAAGAAACGGAGGGGTTATAAACTGAAGAGCGTAAACTCGAGTCTCCTTGGCGGAACTTGCAACACTCGGTCGCAGAAACGATTCTTTATTCTCGCATGCGTGCACGTTTGCATATTTTTTTTGTTTTTTGTTGTTGTTTTTTTTACTTTTGTTTGTGTTTTTCTTTCGCTTCGTTCGATCTCACTTCGACGACGACGCTCTTGAGTTCGACGTTAACGCGTCTGTCGTAGAATTTGTTTTCACGAAGCTTTTCCTCAAAGTTTTACAGTCGGTGAGTGGAAAAACGTCACGCGAGAGAGACGTTTATATTGCGATGCACGTAAACGAAATGGGAAGTCCCTTTGCCACGTTCGAGACTCTCGATCGAGACAACGGTGAGCACAAAGTTCGCACCTCTTCGATTCACAAGAGAAATCGGATTGTTTTTAATCCGATCTCGTTAAGAATTCCGCCGAGAGACACTGTAATTATTCGTTACAGGCCGATATGCTCGATGATTCGATTCAATCAGGGACTATCGTATTACGCGTGTTGATTGAAGTCTGATTATCGCTAAGAGACGATGGTCGGTATTATTTTTTCCCCGGATTTTTCAAACGTGTTTATTCAGTGTTCAAGAGTTGCCAGAGGGTGAATTTTCAATTAAAAACAAAAATTGTTAATTATGAAAAATATATGATAATCGTAATAAATGAAATGATTAATTAATCATAACTTAAAGCATCGTGTCTATATTGTTACGTCGACGTACAGAACGAAGATTACGCTTCAAAAACCCGCTTTTTAGGATCGATCGCAAAGAGGCGATGGCCGACATTTTCTTCCCCCCGGATTTTTCAAACGTATTTATTCAGTGTTCAAGAGTTGCCCAGAGGGTGAATTTTCTATTTTAAAACAAAAATTGTTAATTATGAAAAATATATGATAATCGTAATAAACGAAATGATTAATTAATCATAACTTAAAGCACCGGGTGTATATGATTACGTCAACGTAGAAAACG
Organism: Netelia virgata; assembly: GCA_951802705.1. Lineage (NCBI taxonomy): Eukaryota > Metazoa > Arthropoda > Insecta > Hymenoptera > Ichneumonidae > Netelia > Netelia virgata. The sequence continues at coordinate 2,343,183 of OX637867.1, read as the reverse complement.
AAGATTACGCTTCAGAAATCCGGTTTTTAGAATCGATATCCCATACGAATTTTTCCACTATAATTACAACGACATGTAGCCTCTCGAAAATTGTCAGTCGACGAGTCGAGGCAATTAATTAAACTGATTTAATTAAAAATGTCACAACGTACAAGAACGAAGCCCGGGGCGATTGCACGGGGAGCTGGATGAAAATTTGAAATTTCCCCCGAGCCCACGTACACAACGGTCCGTTGAACATCGAGCAAAACCTCGTCCCGGCCACATCAAAAGATTGTTGGTCGATCTCTCGACCAAAGTCTCGAGGGTAGTAAAAAGAGGGAGAGATAAATTGACGGGAAGTAAGAGATGGAGGGATGCGAGGTAGGGAGTCGTTCCTACCCTGTCGAAGCTTCGATGGCCCACTTGGCAACAATCAGGGAGCCCGATAATTGTCGTGATCGACCTAAAAGGTCCAATTAACTCTGTTTCACCCTATTTCATCCCCTACCTAACTAAGTTGTTCATAATCCACGAGGTGAGAATTCGATTAAAGTTCACCGAATATCGAAATACGATGGCGATCGTTTCAAATATCAAAGAACGTCTAGCCATCGAGAGAGAGAGAGAGAGAGAGAGAGAGAGAGAGAGAGACAGACAGACAGAGAGAGACAGAGACAGGTGTAAAAGCTCTGCAAATACGGTCGACGTACTCCCCTACGGTATCTATGGTCACATTAATCGACATCAAAGGATCCTAAAACCGATGTAACCTCGTCCAGTTCGCTCGACGACGACAAGTTTGATAGGTTTCTCTCGTATAAACCGCACACGCGTAGAAAGACGAAACATTAAGCGAATGTTTGATAACGCAACGAGACACATGCTCGGAAATGTCTCGAGGACGTAAAGTTCCCGACGTCTTTCTCTCGTTTCGTCGACGCAGTCGCGTATGCCATTCAGTTCATCCGACTCATAAAAACTCCGAAGAGAAGAGAGGACCGAGCATTGTTTCTACTGCAGGGGTGGACGAGACGTCGAGTTAGGTAAGGGGTGGTTGAGCTACGACAGTTTCACGTACGCGATGGGTACTTTGGTCGAGAAAGAGACGAGTACGTTATTGGCTTTCCCACCCTTCGCTGTTACGATCCTGGCGCCAGGAACGAGACGAACTCGATCGTGTCCATATGATTTTTCTTCCATTGCCTCGTCAACTGTTTTCTCACCCTTTACCACGAGGATCGATGATATTCCGACGGAAATTTTGACGTCCTTGGAACTTTGGCAAGGGCGTAATATCAAAATTGGAAATGATAGATCAGCGTCGAGGGGTGAGTTAAAATCAAACAGACCCGAATCTCGTCGATGAACCATAAGGCCTGACTTTTAGCCGTTCGTACGGAATACGAGCGATGTAGGGGTATATATGCGAGTCTCTCGTTACCCTAAAAGTGCCTTTTATTATTCCCACGTCGACTCGCTCAATGTCGTCGTTCGACCGTGCACTCGAACACCAACCCCCTACCCCCTCCAGCACGGGACATAACGCGCCCAACGACTTCATTTCCATCCATTGGTGGAAAGAGCACTCAAAAACCCCACCCCCTCCCCAAAACTCATACGAGCTACTCTCGAACGAGGCGTGGAATATAATTCATCCGATAACGGCTTTTTTTTCTTTTTTACGTTATCGTAAAATATTATATAGGTTTTTTGAAATATTCGTATCGAAATGACATTTTTCTCGCGCTTATTGTCACTTTGATTATTCGTCGCTCAGGGGTGGATTTTTATACACTCTGTTTAAATGTTTGATAATTATTTGTTATTTTTTTATTTTTGTTACAAAAGTTAAACAAATTTGTGAAATTTTGTCGGTTTCAGGCGCCATTTTTACCGAGGACCAAAAGGACAGTCCGTCCGAAATGGCGTTCAAGTACGCCGTTTACAGGATCAACAAGGACAAGAGTCTGTTGCCAAATACAACCCTCGTTTATGACATTCAATACGTGCCGAAGGACGATTCGTTCAGGACCTCGAAGAAAGGTTAGTCTCGAGGAATAACGAAAAATTCCTATTACGATAATCTTAACGGATGATTGATGACACGAGCAAATATTTGTTATAAATTCTCGGTACAAATGACATTTCCATCGGGACAAAAGTATTCCGTTTCGTGAAAATAATTTGTGCGCGGACTTGGCCAAGAGCTAAGCGATTTATCAAGACCAGCGAAAAGCAACTTTTAATGAAATCCGTCAAGAAATTCTTCTCCCGAAGTTTTGATACGTTTTAACGCATTGCCCGCGGGGAGGAAACGGTTGGGTGAACTTCCGCGTATATCATAAAGCACTTTTCTCGAACTCTCGACGGACGTGTTAAAAGCCTGAAAACAGTCGTATTACGTTTCGACTTCGAGAAGGGCGTAAAATGTTTATTCGCGCATGAACGAGAAGACAAGAGAGGTGTTCTCGCTATTCTCCTTCAACCAACTTGGCTAAGCCTCGTCGATAAATATGTCGCGCGTAGATAGACATGTGGCCCGTGAGGGTTGTCTCGAGATATCGAGGGTGGTACGAGAACTCTGTCGAAGAAATAAAAAAAAACGGTAGAGGATAAAAAACAACGTCGTAGGGGATGAAAGAACCCTTCCACGTTCCTTTCACGTCAAGTAGAATCACCGACGACTCTTCTTCTTCTTTTTTTTCATCCCTCCACAAGGACGCATCCTCTAACGAAATATCATGTTTTCGTGTCTTCGATCTCGAAAAACTTTGTTAACAACGCCTACCGATCATCAATTTTCTACGGGCTCGTGATTTTCGCGTTGATAAATATGCGCGTTGTACAATACGAGTAAGATTTATCCATATTCCTGATTTTTTTTAAAGTACTACCCCTGCATACAGGGGTTGTATCGGAGATGGGCGAAGATGGGGTTTTCTGGGACATGGATGAAAGAGTTTCCCATTTTCTCGTATTGTGCGACTGATTCTGCGACCACATGCAGAAAAGAATCTTTCACCACGGCAAGCACACAATGGCTCTCTTCCCCTTCCTTGCGTACCAATGTTATGCGATGAACCGTATGTACATCACGTAATGCGAACGATGTCGAGAGAGAGAGAGAGAGAGAGAGCGCCAAGGATATATCATGTCTTCATCGAAAATCGCGACTACTTTTATCGTGCTCGTTGATGCACGCGTGAGACATTCATTTGAGGGAGAATTGGTTCGCCAGGAAGATTCAAATAGGCTTGAGATGATAAAATATACAAACAAATTGAATTATTGGAATTATTTTTTTTCGAATTTTTATTGTCGATTCATATCAATTTTTCAACCCTTGCCGATAGTCCGTGCTATCGTCGTTATCGCATCCTCGTCGATAACGATGCACGTATTATAATCCTGGATGGTTGAAAATATTGTCGATAAATTGGTGATAAATCGAGGGGTTGTGTCATCACCCTAGGAACGGACTTCCTGTATTTTCTAGCCGTTGACGACATCCTGAATATTTTTCATCGTATTAACACGTTCTCGTCGGATCGTCAAGCTCGTCTAACGACAGGAGCCGTCGGTACACGCGTTCGCACTTCGAGCTACCAATTTCGTACTTTTCACGAAGCCTCGTTCGTCATCTCTCTTTTCATCGTCGACCTCGTTTCTCAATGTCTACGGTGATGGTGTCTTCATATCCGTCCTTCTCGTCGTGTTCTTAGCCGCGAAACATGCAAATTGCCGGGAAATTTGCTTTCTCTCTCTCTCTCTCTCTTTCTTTCTTTCGCGAAGGGGACACGACCACGAGAGCCGTACATTTGAATATATATCATTCTGAAAAGGTCGCTTAGAAAGAGCGAGAAGAGAAATAGAGCGCGTCGAGAACATTGGGAGAGAACACTCAGCGTATAAGTATACATATACATTTCATCCCCCTTCTATCCAGACAACATTGGTAGAGCACGAGACGCGTATATATATTTCATCCCTTCTTTCCCAGATCCGCTTTTACTTTTTCACCACCCCCTCCCCTTTCCTACTCTCATCCTTATCGCTCTCCTGCTTCGCTATTTCTTCCTTATGCTCTCGATCGGTATCTTCACCCTTCGCCCAACCCCATCCCCTTCACGTCCGTTCATCATACCAGGCTATTTCATTTTGCCACATTATCTCTGCCTCCACGGGCGTCTCTCCTTCGCCAAAGCTTTCACTTGTATGCTCGACGATGAATCACGAATGGTAATATATTCATTATTCTTCGAATGAGAAACTTCGCCAGGGTAGTAGATGGTGGAGTAAATAACGGTTAAGCCCACGAGTACCAACGGAAACATGACTCGCCATCTAAATTGCGATTATTATGGCTCTCGGCGAAGAATCGAAAAGCGAGCGAACTTCCCAAATATTATTTTACCCCCTGGTCGAAAGTCCGAACGTCGTTCTTTTTTTTGCTTCATTAAAATCGAGAACCATCCTGAAGAAAGCTTTTTTAATTACGAAGAGACGATTTTGTCTTTTCGTTCTTTTATTTTTTGTAACCAAACGATCGTTGCTCGAAAGTCAACTTCGATTAAAGCGACGTTGTCTGCGTGATTAGACTCGAAAATGCCTGGATACGCTTTAATAAGGTCCTTTCCAAGTTTCCCGCGGTGCGCGACGTGAAACCGTTTGCCTCGTAATACCCGCTCACCCTGTAAACGGGGGTCATTCGCGCCCCTTCTTTTTCTCCCTTCTGTTTTTTTCCTTCGTTCTTCACCTCCTCCTCTTCCTTCTCGTGGCGAATGTATATAAACGGGTGATGGTCCAAAGTTCTTTCTCTCTATCGAGGGGGTTGGCACAATCTCTCGTGAATAATTCAAGACGCGTCGATCAAAACGGTGGACAGTGTAACGCCTTTCCTCTCGCGGTTATATATACACCCCCACTCGGCACGAAACGAAAAAAAAGACCGAGAAAAACGAGTCGGGGAAGCTGCAGACTGTACTGAAAAGCCTAAGGTCGAGTGTGTGAGAGAGAGAGAGAGAGAGAGAGAGAGAGAGAACAAAAAAAATCCAAAACTATAAGCCCCCTAACTGTAGCCGAGCTTTCGGACTGCGAGGGACAAACGTGACGAGAATATTTAGTAACCCTAAAAAGTGCGAGTTGGCTGTAAAGAACGAAGAACATCGTTCTGTTAGTTTCTCTCTTTCTCCCCTCTCCCTCTCTCTCTCTATATATATATATAAACGCTTTGAGCTCGCGGTCTTTGACATAGTTTGCCCACCAGAAAATCTTTCGTCCGAGCGATGTCTATACAAGCTGGCGCGCGTATAAAAACACGAGGCGCATGACACAGGGCCTATAGAGATTCGTGGCAATGGGGGAGAAAAAAAGGGCAACTGTCCGTAATCCTGTTTCCCCGTGACTTCCACCCCGGTAACGTATCAATTTCCTGTCCATTTTTCCGCTGACACGAAATATACCGTTCCCACGTTCCGCGCCATGTTCCGTGATATCCCGTACCGAGGGTCGCGAATCCTTTCCATTCGTCGCCAATGTGACAATCTCGTTCGTGATTTTGATTTTCGTTTATACGAATCTACAATTGGGAAATAATATTAACGAATAAATGAATAAAAAAAAAAAAAACACGTTTTTATGTTCCAGCTTGCAAGCAATTGTCCAGATCGGTGCAAGGTATCTTCGGACCTTCGGATCCGTTGCTCGGAGCGCACATACAAAGTATATGCGAAGCTCTGGACGTGCCGCATCTCGAAGCGAGGGTCGACTTCGAGCCAGCGTTCAAAGAGTTCAGTATAAATCTCTATCCTGCCCAGGATCATCTCAACCGTGCTTTCAGGGACCTCATGTCGTTCTTAAACTGGACGAGGGTCGCGATAATCTACGAGGAAAATTACGGTGAGTCATTGTTCTTCGTCACTTTTGGACACTGTGCCCACTGTCAAGATATATCCCTGGTGTATAACGTCGCTGGATTTTTTACGTGCCATGAAAAACATATTTCTGCATACGAAAATGATAAGACAAAAAAATAAATATCATTTCCTCGATGGCTACGTCATCATAGTCGTACGAACTAACGTAGTCGGATAAACGCTGATGCCAAGCTTCGAGCTTGGTAGATTCATCATTTCTGGACAACTTAAACTTGTTCCATTTCGTGCTCGCACGACCGAGACCAGAAGCGATCTATTTATTTATTTGTGTCCTTCATCATTTCTCAATTTCTTCTGTCTCGCACGTCCTGGTTCGCTTCCCACCCTCGTACATATTATCCCTCCCGTTTTTATCCCGAGTTACAGTAAATCCTCGTACACCGGCTGATGTTCGAACAACTTTTTACCCTTTTACGTATAGGGGAAAACTAAGGGTGCAACGCCCCGAGTCGAGTCAACGAGAACGAGTCGTTAAACATAAATAATGTCACGATCGGAAAATCCTCTTTACTGCAAAAATACCCTTTATTCCTTTCTAGATCTTCAACAGGAACTATAAAAATCCGATTACAATCAACCTTTAATATATTTCTTACAAGGGTTGATTCTAGATCACTTGGAACGTTTTAAGCAGACTGACGTCGATTTCACCGAGCGTTTTCAAAATAAGATTCACGATAAAAACTTTTCGATCGAGTTAGCGCGACGTCCCTCGACGTTTTTCGTTTCTAACCCCTAAAAAGCTGTTCAATTTGTGAACCAACCACCGGGATAATCCTTACGACGAGACGATGGCTCTACAGTTGGAACAAACAAACTTTCGGAAATATCTTCGAGTCGTCCTTTCTTCGAAGATCAGTTTCATCCCCTAGCTCGTCTTTACCACCCCAACAACCCGCGAGAAAAAGTTTAAAAAATTGACATTTTCCAACGTAACCCAGAGGTTACGTTATCAAAAAGGATTCTGGTACATGTATTACGTACCTCGTTTATTCCGGTCGGTTGAACGTTCGATACACACGCCCACCCTAGCGACGCGAAAGGACGGTTACGTTCCGAGGGGGTAGCGATCCTTCATAAATCTTCCGGCGTCTCCGTCGAGACTCTGACTCAAAGTTGTTCGCCCGCATGCTGGGAATCATAAGCTCGGGGAGTTCATACCCGAGCTTCCCCGAGTCCGACCTCCATTGCTTTCGAGGTTTCTGGGCGAAACTCTTCCTCTTCCTCTTCTTCTACTTCTTCTTTTTCTTCTTTTTCTTCCGCTTCTTCTTTGTGTCTCTCGGTCCCGTCGTTCTCGTTCACTTCCAACTCTCATTTCTTGCTTTCTGTGTGTTACCGAGCATTGCGTTATCGTACGTTCTCTCTCCCTCTCTCTCTCTCTCTCTTTCCGTTTTCTCTCTTTTTCGTCCGTTCTCTCTCTCTCTCGCGTTCCGATGTGCAATCCAACTGGATTTCTTTCTCCTTTTATCACTGTCCTCGTTTTTGCCTTTTTTTATGATCGCCTTTCCTTTCTCGCGCGCTCGTGTACTTCGACACCAACACAGAGCTTCCAGTCGTGAGATCTTCCGTCGGTCTAGAGATACATATATAACGCCCTTGGCCCACTCCACAGGACGAACCATACGACCAACCCTGGTGAACTAAGTATAGACATTGAAACACGGTCCGCGAACCTCAAAGCCGCGGTAATTGGACGACTGCGCCTGTGCCGGTTCAATTGCCATGAAAAAACGTGCACTTTGTTATTTTTCAATTTCCACGTTTTTAACGGCACTCCTCCCTTCTACGTCCACCATCTTCGTCCGTTTCTTTCTTTCGCGTTATTTTTCTCGTACGATCTCGAGTAAAAAAAATTCACCCTGCGACGTTACCGATTATACGAGAAATCTTAATTTATCTTCCTCCGAGGTCGATTTCTATTTTTGTTCGACCGATCGATTAAATGATAATTCATATAATAACAGTCGTGCTTCGATAAATTTTACGGTATTTCATTATTTTATAATTAATGTTATGTTTTTTCGAGGAAAATACCGATTTTCCGTCGAGCCTTTGTGAGCGAATGTTGTTTTTGTTTTCGACGATTTCGCTTTTCGAAATATTTGAAATAATTCTCGGCCAGACACGGCATGAGAATTTAACGATTTTGGATTTAGCTGTATTATTCCCGGCTCGTCAATGCAAACAAAGGATTATATATGAATAATGCGCGGAAAGTCATCAAGCACGATGCGAAACGCAGCGTCATCAAAGGGGTAGTTGAACGCTGTACAGAGATTTAGATCGTCGACCAGCGATGTTTGAAAATGCCTCGTTATCCTCGATTTATTGAAATATCGTACCTCTCTTGTTTTTTACTCAGACGAAAAATTCACAACTAACGATCGAAAATGTCGATTCTTTCTAACACTGAAAACAAAAGAATTCGAATCGATGCATCACGATTTTAAATCGTAAAATAATCTTCAAGCTTTTCCAAAGCTTTGAATAAAAAGCTGCTGTTTAAAAATACATCAAAACTTGTCGAACGAAAATATCACGAAAGTCTCGAAACGAAAGAAAGCTTTGATAATTTCAACATAAAAATCGGTAGTTACCAATATTTTTCGATCGATCGATCGTTCTTGAAACTGACTGTATAACGAAGTAGCTCGGTTTATAGTTAGTCGTGAAGCTGCTCGACGACAAGTTCGAACTTCGTCACGGGGCTGAAACATCGTCTAGATAAGGGTTAAGGGGGTTGGTGAGGGAAGATCGAGCAAGTCGGTCGAGGAAACACAGGCAAGCCGGTGACACGGGGGATGTTTCATACGTGGCCATATAACGCGAGACAGGGGAAGAAATGTCATTCGCCAAAATCCGAGGACGATGACGAGGGCGAAAGCTGGCGACGAGAGGGGGATGAACGCGTCGACGAAATCGTGCGGCGTCAGACGTTGGAATTCGTCGAAGATGAAGACGACGAACCGTAACTTCCGTGTCGAGGAACGCGCGTACACGCGCAAGTAGATAGCGAGAAGGATTCTATGTCACGTGGGACGATAATAGAGACGTAGCTAGAAGCGAGGTCGCGCGAAGATCACGAAGGAAGTGGCGAACGTCGAAGTAAGAACGGAGGAATATTCGAACGGAAACGGATGTGACAAGTTCCAAATTCGCTCGCCAAGCTTCTCCCTCAAATTTATTCACCCCCTCTGTCTCTCATCGATTAGTCATTTTTTCTCAATTACCTTTATCCTCCCCTACGACTTTCCTCAATTTCTTTAATTCTCCGAAGAATATAGAATTTAATGAAACAAACGCTTTGCAAAATAATTTCACGGCATTGTACGTAAATTTTGTCATTAACGATGCAAAAGGACAATTACTTTTTAATTGCTTCTCGGCGTTTCGACCGTTGATAGACGAATTTTGAGGGAATAAATTTATGGATGCGCGAGGGTTGATTTCAATTTTCGACGATAATCTTTAAACTCGTTGGTATGAAATGTTTGGAACGTAGAGGGTAGGAAAGAGAATCGCGGGATTGTACCAATTCGAAGCAAACCGTGAGATCGTTATCCGGTCTCAACCCCTCACGTCGATACGATAAATTAATTAGCCACGACGAGCTGTGTGTGTATGTGTGTACGAGAGGGTGAGAGAAAGAGAGAGAGAGAGCGAGAGAGAGAAGGCTCGTGCGGCAATAACCGCACAATTGTATTTCCGCGCCGTAAGTAACGAACGAGGGAACATTAGACGCGAGTGAGGAGGCATGCAGCCGCGGCTGAGTGTGTGGGCGAGCGGAGCGAGAATTCGCGGAAAGGGGAGAATGATTGTCGGGAGGTTTGGGGAGATTCACCGGGTTCGGCAATTTGTCGTTGAATTTACGATCGAAGATACGAATCGCCAATCGGCCGTGTTTTACTCTCTCCCTCTCTCTCTCTCTCTCTCTCTCTCTCATTCTCTCCCTCTCTCTCTCTATCTCTATCTCTCTCTTTCTCTCTCCCTGGTTGACTCGTTACTATCGACAACACCAGCCGCACCAACCCCCTACCCTCTCGTATCGATTGAATTAATACTCGAATTCTTCTACCGGAAACGATCGCTCTCTCTCTCTCTCTCTCTCCCACTTAGCCAGTGTTAAACGCATGTACGCCTTTCCATCTTTTCCACGACTTGATATATATGTCTACCGTGTCGGATTTTTCAAACGATTAATCCTCTATAACGGTCGATGTTTGAAGAGTACTTTAAAATGAACAATGTTCAGGGGTTGAAAATGGATACAGTTATCAATCATTTATCGTAGTTTGCCCATTTTTATTCACGAAATAGAAACTCTACATTGACTTTGTGGCAGCTCGGACCTCGGAATAAATTTAAAAAACATATAACTCAATCGTTCTATGAAATTTGCATTAATGCTGACTAATGCAATTAATACAAATTTGGTAATTTTTAAAAAAACAATTAAAAAAAGGATAATTTTTTATATACGTTTCAGGACTGTTCAAACTTCAGGATCTCGTGAAATCGCCCCCTACGTCGAAAACGGAAATGTACATTCGTCAGGCTGGTCCAGGCTCGTACAGACAGGTACTGCGCGAAGTACGTCACAAGGAAATTTACAAACTCATAATAGACACGGATCCAGCCAACATGCAACAATTTTTCCGAGCTGTAAGTACCGACGAGAGACGAATAATTACGGTCTTAAAACGATTTAAAAAGAGAAAATCTTCACCGCTCCAATTTTGTTTCAAGCCTCCCCATTTCATTCCAACCCCTTCCTATTCAACCCTCCCGATTAAAATAATGGCTTTACGTCTAAAACGTTACCCGGGTCGTAAATACGCCGGAGGGAGGTTGCTTTCAATTTTCTTTTACGTTCTCTCTCTCTCTCTCTCGCCCCTCCACAACCCTCTTGCCCCTCCTGGTCGACTTTTATTCGAAATTGCTCGCGCACACGTAGGCGATAAGGCATAATATATACAAACACGTCGTATACGACGCAAACGTAGACACATCTTATTACGAGTTTTTACGTTAGCGAGGCGATGCCCCGGTGAGTAAATCGTCCGGCATTGCCATGAACCCTGCTCTCTCGGGTCGCTTCTCTACCTCTCTATTTCTTCATCCCACCCCATCTAGCTCCTCGACTCGTAAAAATCTTCGCGAAATTGGCCATAACTTTGCTAGGGGGGGTGGGATAGAAGAAAAAAGAGAAATATAAATACAGCACTGTCCGGTGTAAGTGTCTTCGCTCCCACCACTTTCAGCCGCTGTCTTATCGTCCAACAACGTATCAAAACCATCTCTCCATCAGCCCCTAATTTTTTCACTTCCCTCGATCAAGAAGAAAGAGAAGGCTGGTGTACCCACGAGACGGACTCTCCGGGTATCCGGAAAATTAAAAACTTTATATCCCCCGTTTTCTACTTCGGCACGTTTGGACTTTGAGCACGAAACAATTTCCTCAACTTCGTTCTCTCTATTTTACTCTTTTCTTTTTTCTCTGTCTCTCTCTCTCTCTCTCCCTCTTTTCATTTTGTTTCTCTCGCCCGCCGAGGTACTTAAAAACGCGACATCGTCCCATCGTCAAAAGCATAATTTTTCTCCCGCGGCAAACTATCCCCAAGACTACTTTTTCCTCCGCTCCCATTTTTCGTCCGTTTTGTCTCCTCACGGTATAAAACCCCCCGTAGAGTCTCATAAAAACAAAAAATAAAAAAATATATAAAAAATTCGAGATAATATCAGAATTTTTAATCGCTCGGTTACTTCGCCACTTCATCAACGTAAAAAAGAGTGAAGAGTAAACAAAAATTAGGCGGTGCACACTTCGCCTCCCTCAATTTTATTTTCGTCCGTATAACGCCCGACACGGTTCAAAGAGAACGTTGCGCGATATTTCACGACAGTAAAAGAAGTGAAATTATTCAACAATTTTTCATTCATTTTGCAAACTCGCGTTATACATATTTTCTGTCGAAGAGAAGAAAATAATAAAATGAAAAATAATATATCTATATATGTAGCATATATAGGGGATGATAGACAAAATTCTTGGAAACTTGGAGTATCGTCCGTATACCTTGTTAGAATGAAAACGAGCCAACCCTCTACAGCCTGGGTGGGGTAGCGGGGATTGCAGAGGTAAAAGTCTCGAGGATTGATTGGATATACTGTTACAATGCGGTAATATTCCACGGAGAAACGAGATAAAAACGATATTCCGAGATGGCAATTGGCCGCAAGTATGAGAAGAGTTTCCGTGTTCGTAGTTACGTATTTATACACATATATATACATATATATCCATCCTCGTAAAGAAGAAGGCAACGTTAACTCGAGATGAAACTTAATCGAATTCCAATTATTAATCGTCTCAGTGGCGCTGTCGGTGCACCTGCTGTGTAAACTCCATTATAATATCCCCAATACTATCCGAGGGACGATAATCTTTCATGAATTATGAATATCCGGGGTATAGGGAAAATTGTATAAAAGCTCGAGCTCGCGAGCGAAGACCACCGGGGTGGAGGAGAGGAGAGGCGCTTATTGAAACACGAAGGTACGAGTTCTCCCCGAGTGCGCGAAAGATAAATTGTGTTGATTAAACAAGAGGAAAAAGGATGTATCTTATTGAAAAAGATTCCGTTGCTACTACGAGACTTCGATGAGTTTATATACCTACTGGGGGGTTGAAACAAATAATCATCTGTTCGAAATTGACGCGACTCGACGTTGGTCGCATCGAATACGTCCATGTATATAAATGTAGACGTGGATGGTGATAAATTCTACGTGGACGTATATCTCGATGGAATTACAGGGTAGGTAATATCTACATGTATATATATGTATATAGGTAGAATTACAGGGTAGGTAATACGTACCTTGTTGGTCGCGAATGGGTGCTAGAATCTCGAAAGCTTCGGGGGAACTATCTTTTCCCAACGTTCAAAAGGTCGTGTATGGAACGATGGAGTCAGAATAGCGGTTTCACCCCTCTAGCGAAAAGAGCGAACTAGAGGGTGAACGAGAGGGAAAGAGAGGGGGAAAAGAGGGACTTTGGATTATGGTACTACATATACGACGTAGAGAAGTGCAACATGAGCCACAGAGCCCGCACTTCGTTTTCCTCTCACGGCGTTACGTGCCCTCCTTCCATGTACGTTATTGCGGGGTGTAGAGGGTGTGTATAACGTTAGGAGGGCCAGAGATCTCGTTCGCCGACCGGACTCTTATTCACCGGGAAACGAAACGAATCGCGCCACATCCGTAACCGAAGAGGGTAGTAAGAGAAGCGAGTTGCTGCTAGCGCGAGAGAGAGAAATCGGGCGGATTTATTGGCTTCGGAAAGAAAATACAAAGTCACCACCAATCTCGCCGAAACGCTAGGGTTTCGTTGGATCACGAGCCATCTATACGTTACAACACGTACCGACCAGCGAGATTTCTGCGAGCCAACGAAACACTAAGGGAGAATACATAGAGAGTCGAGAAATATGTGTATCGACCAAGATCGAAATTTCCGGTACTTGGCTTTACAACCCTCGCAGCCAGCGGACACGAGACTCGAGAAATTTCTTTGTTACGTAATCCCCGCTGCGAATGTTCGCTAGATTATAGTTATACTAGAACGAAATACCCATTTGCGAACGGACGAAAAAAAGAACGATGGAATTGGTGCTGTTTCACAAAATCATCCCCCTGAAAAAACTCGATAATAACTCTCGACGAGATTCGCCAGGAGTCGATATAATACACGAATCCTAGAAAATTATCTCGTATTATTCGTATTCGAATGCAAAAACAGGATGAAAAAAAAACTAGAAATCTTCGATAATCTCGTTTTAACCCCTATTCCTCACATTTTCTGTTCCAGATCCTCCAGCTACAGATGAACGACTATCGCTACCACTACATGTTCACGACATTCGTAAGTAATTTTCATCCCTCGTTCACGCATTTCCAACCCTCGAGAGAAACCGTCTTATTTCTCAGAAACACACAATGTTGTCTGCCACTGAGGGAAATACAGGGGGCTGGCTGTATGTGGGTTTAGCCATCCGGATGATCTAGTCCCTTTCTCGTCTCTTTGACCATGCCCCGACACCCTTTAGCGCGTAGTGTTAACTATAAAAGCCAACACCGGGGCTTACAGTTAGTCCACTAGCTAATGTGTCGTCCCGGGTTGTTTTTGAGGGGTTATCGAGGGTTGACGCCGAATCGGAGTAAGTCTCGGTAGTCCTAGTGCAGAAAGCGAGACAGCGGCTTCCTCGACTCTAAGGAGGTCAAAGCAACCCACCGTCTAGGGGTTGTATCCTCGTCGAGCTTCCAGATGTGCCGAACCGCATCACACGACTCTGTGACGACCGCACGATGTTTGCCAGTCGTGTCGCGCGAGACACAGAGACCTACGAGGATCCTTCCTCGGATTCGCGCGAGATCCACGCACAGTGATTCTCCTACGATCGTACCGAAACGACATCGACCGACAACGACGCCGTCGGCGAACATCATACCTCGCCGTTTGAACAGCCGATGGTAAACGCGTATACCTCACCACAAAGACGTCCTCCAACCCTCGATGAATGTCGCGATGCCGTGTGTTCCAGCCCGTGCTTTGTGGATATCATCTCTAACCCCTTTACGCCTCTACAACCCTCGAGGGAGCGAGCGACTCCTAGCGAAGACGTAGCCTAACCTCGAGAACCTTCGGAAATCCCTGCAAAATCCCTTCTTTTTCTAGCCCGGAGGTCGAGTTCGTGCGATTACCTAATAACTGTGTACCAACCTCATGAGCCTTCTGGTCTACCTCTAAGAACCTGAATCCACTCTTACCTCGATTCTATCCACGAGAAACGTAGAAACCTCGAACAAACCTCGAAATTCCGAAAATTCCCCGTAACACCAGTGGTCGTTGGCTTTATCAACCCTCTAAATTACTTATTCACGGTTAAATTTTGCATAAATAATCGCTCGATGGGTAATTAGGGGTGAAATCTTTTCGGTCGAACGAATACCGAGGAAATGCACCACGAAAATTCGAAAAAGCCCAGGCAACCCCTATTGTCGGGGAGGTATGCGAGTAGAGAATTTACGAGAACTCGTGTACCCTGCTGCATAATACCCTTCGTTATATACATATATATATATATATATAAGCGAATATATATATATATATATACCTTTATATATATTTATATATTTATACGTTCATACATATATATATATATACCTTTATATATATTTATATATTTATACGTTCATACATATATATATACGTATATGGTAGTCAAATGTACATTGCACTGTGTATATAGGTATTCTATTCTGTATACGCCACTAGTATTGTTCCGGACCTCCCTCGTATCATATATATGTATATAACAGTGGGCACAACTGGTTGGTCTCGGGTCGACCGGAAGCTCGAACGCTATCGCGATTCTCGACTCGGCGAGTAGACGTCCATGACCAAGAGAAGCTTCTTGCAAACGGAAGGGAGCTTTATCCACCAGCCTCCTGAAAACTTGCCACGAAGAAGGATTCTGAGGGGGTTGGTACTGGAAGGGTCAGGGGGAGGGGGGATGAACGCTCGTGTGCTACGAACTCACTGCCCCGTTGTAACGCCGTTGACCGCTAGAGTGCGAGAGAAAGAGAGACAGAGAGAGGTCGGCGACCCGTAGTGTGTGCTCGGTGAAAACCGCGTTATATTTACTTTAACGAACCCCGTCGCGCAATACATCAACGTATAATAATAAATCATAGGTAGTGAGAGGCACGTGGGTCAACGACAACGAAGGGACACGGACAACAAAATGGTGTATATACGGATAACGGGAACCGGCTGGATTCCCGTCGAGGGTTGGCGAGAGAACCAACCCTCTAATTCTCTCTCTCTCTTTCTCTCTCTCTCTTTCTTTCTCACTCTATTTCTCTCTCTCTCTTTCTCTCGCCCTGGATATGCTGAAATCCTTCCGCCGGTGATTACACGTCGCTTCTGTATCATTTTTCACCCGGAATTTTCGAGCGTTCGACACGAAACGTCTGCTATTCGGGGGGTTAGGGTGTCGAATCGATATCGTACTCGATCGATGTTCCATATTGTTTCGAGTTTGAAAAAAAAAAGTTACGTGTTCGATTTCGTGAAATTGAACAATTTCGATAACAATATGAACCGGTTTTTTTGTTGCAGGATATCGAGACCTTCGATCTCGAGGATTTCAAGTACAACAGTGTGAACATGACGGCGTTTCGCTTAGTCGATCTCGAGGAGCCGAAAGTCTCGGAGATCTTGAGACAGATGGAACGCTTTCAACCGATCGGTCACGCGATACTCAATAAAACCGGAGTTATCCAGGTTGGTATTGGAAACTTTTGTTATTTATTTTCTTGCTAACGTTGAAACAAATTTGTCAATCGTTCGAGGAAGCACAGTCGTTCGCATACGAGACCGATAAAGTCGTTTCAGCTTCGACCGATCGCCGCGAGGGATGAGAATTGCTCAAAGCAAGAGCCCGAGAGCTGGATCGTGTGTGCACGAACTTAGGCAATTCCAACCCCTCAAACCGTCCGTATCCGATCTGATTTTCTCTCGTAAACTTCGCGTAATTAAATCGTCGTTTTGGAAACGACGTCGATTTCGGTTCGTTGGACGCAACCGATTTCGCTAAAACGAACGAATGTTCGTAAAATTTCGTTCGCTCGTTTGACAATTCCTGCGAAAAAGATCGGTATTTTAAAAACAATGTCGATCGCCAATTATTTTTCCAATAGTCTCGACAATTCAACGTATAGATCTGACGTATGTTCCAGGCAGAACCGGCTCTGATGTACGACAGCGTGCAGGTTTTCGCGCACGGCCTGGCGGCTCTCGATCGAAGTCACATACTGCGTCCCGCGAATTTATCCTGCGAAAAGGAAGAACCGTGGGACGACGGTCTGTCTCTCTACAATTACATCAATTCCGTGAGTGCGATCGAACATTTGGTTCGAAAAAAAGAAACGAATTATTTTCAATTTTCTATCGAGCGATGAAAACACCGCAACTCGTCAATTACTCCCCCCCCCCCTCCTTCTTCTCCAAAACGAACAAACTTGCAAATACAATTTGCAGTGAATGCAAATACAATGAATTTTCAACACGTCATCCCCTTCAGTTTCCATCGTTTATTCGTGGCCCGGAGCGTGTCAATAACACGCGTATTATCGAGTCGCGGTGAAATTCTCTCGACGAGAATAGAAACACCGATAAACGCAGCCGATTTATGGGGCGTGATTAAATTTTTAATCAGGAAATCGCGATCGTCGAAGCAATTTTTTTCCACCACTCGATTATCACCCCGGCAATGACGTTTTCATTATTAACGATGTGACGCTGTTATCGAAAATCGAAAAATCGGTTTGATCGAACTGCGACTCGTATTTCACTTATCGACGGTCGGTAATTATCTTTCACAAAAATTCGCGAAGTTTCTTG
>OX637867.1:2170795-2320795 GCA_951802705.1 Netelia virgata | reverse complement strand
ATTAATTCACTCGGGAAAACGTACGAACCGTAACGGTGATTAAGCAACGAGCAAGAGTCAGCTGGATAAAGCCGTCAGTTAGCTCCCGTTTAAACTATTAATGGTACACCGTAAAATTGATACCTCGAGGTTTGTGATCTTTCGCCTTAATTGCTCGTTCGTAGAACTCGTCGGGAAACTCGAAACTCTCGAGATGTACGTGAAACCGGAATAAGCGGCATATCCAGAATTACGTTGTGCTCGAAAAGTAGTGTATACACGATAAGGGCTTGGGCTCTCGTCCGTGAACGAAGTACGTATAGGTAGCTACGTATATAACGAAAGTCGGAAACTTGGTTGCAACCAGTCGCGAATCAACGAGAACGAGCTTGAAACAAACCCCGTTGGCAACGTTTACGGGCCAAAGATTACTCATCATTTTCACAACGTTGTCCTGGATAAGGATCAACCGTTAACGTAGCGCAGAAATTATTCCACGAAGGAAGATTCGAGTTAGACGTTGTACTTTGGTTCCTACAAAGTTCGTTGAGTTGGTTCGATAGCAAAACAAACAAAAAAAAAGAAAAAATAATCAATAGTCGACCGTAACGCCCTTGATCCACTTTTCTAACGATCGAGGTCAACCTTTGCTCATGATCGACGTTATTTATGAACCAACAGTCATTACGAAATACCGGGATGAAAATTTTCCGAATATTGAGATAGTCTAAAACCCAGTTTCGCGCTCGTTCGAGCGCTTTGTCCACAAAGCTTTATCCAAGTAAATTGAAACACGCGGGAATCGAAAGTTCTAGTTACCAGGAGGCTCTGTTGAAATTTCTCACGATGTATGCACTCGCTAGATAGTTTAGTAGGTACAAAGTACCTTTCTATATATATCTAACATATACATACATATATATATATATATATATATATATAGAAATATCCATGTATGGCATTTCGTCTGTACGTGTATGCCTTAAGAGGCGAAGGTACGTCGTGTCTTCCTCATTCCCCTCGAAAGAGAGATCTTTGCAGTTTCAGCAAACGTTTGCCTTGCAAAATAGCGGCATGCATTTTTAATGGTGACACACCACCAAAAGTCGCCTCAGCGTGTTCCACTGTACAACCTTGCAAAGAGAAATTCAAGCCTCTCATCCCCTCCTTCTCTCTCTCTCTCTCTCACCCTCTCTCTCTCTCTCTTCCTCAAGACTCACCCCTAGTCTACTTCTTTTTTGCAACCACCACGGTATTAGTGCGCAAGAACGTTCCAGCTAGTTCGAGACTTTGCTTCCCAGGGTTGCGTAAACTACGAGCTTATACCTCGCATCGTGGATTCTCGAGGTCTTAAAGCGTAGGTCGCGCATACCGGTATAAGCCGCGTCGTGCGGGCCAAAAGATCGTTTCTCTTCTGTCGGAAGAATATCGTCCTCACCGCGTCAAGGATGATTGCACTGAATCTTTTAGAGCCGGCCTCGAATCTCTATCGTCTAACCGACGTGAGCGAGATGGAATTGCCACGTGAGAGAAAGACGGAGAAAGACGAGAGAGAGAGAGAGAGAGAGGGGTGAGACGCGATCTTGTCCCATAAATAACGCCGAGTATTACACTCGTGATGAAAACGGTAATATTTCAAGAACCTAGCCGTTCCCTTGTACGACGACGTACGATCCAGTCTCGACCGATTTTTCTTCGAATTATAAACGAGGGATGAAATTTTTGGTTTTTTTTTTTATAGCGTCAACGATTTTTTATGGAAATATTTGGAGGTCGAAAAAAATTGACAAATTGGATTTTCGCAGTGATAAAATTGTATAATGGTAAAATGACTTTCAGCGTGCAGACCTCGCGGTTGCCTCGATGACGATCAATTACGCGAGAGAGAGCGTCATCGACTTCACGAAACCGTTCATGAATCTGGGAATCGGGATACTCTTCAAGGTGAGTAGGAAATGAAAATCGTTTGCATCTTCGATACTTCGGTCGTTATTGTTAATTAGCTGTTAATTTTCTTACGGACGAAGAGACGAGGCCAAGTTTTCCAAGTCCGAGGATAAAATTTGATTGATTCGAAAAATCGAAAAAACAACAAGAATGAAAAAAAAAGAAAACGTACCGATTCGTCTCGTTTCCCGTTTCCTTTCCACCCGGCAAGGGTTTGGGCCACGAGGTCGTTTTTAATTAAAGTTGTAGCCTAACGTAATTTAGGTACCGTCCAGTCAACCGACGCGTCTATTCTCCTTCATGAATCCCCTCGCCGTTGAGATATGGCTCTACGTACTGGCTGCCTACATGCTCGTCAGTTTCACTCTCTTCGTCATGGCGCGATTCAGCCCTTACGAATGGAACAATCCTCATCCCTGTTTGGCCGAGAGCGAGGTCGTCGAGAATCAATTTAGCGTCAGCAACAGTTTCTGGTTCATCACAGGAACGTTTCTGAGACAGGGAAGCGGCCTAAATCCGAAGGTACCACGCGTCGTATCGACGCGAGAGAAAAATTATCGATAAATAATATTTTATTTATCGTCCGCATGTCGCTGGGAATCGTCATTGTTATTTGTTTTACGTTTTTTTAAATCAATTTTGAACACTTTTTTGGTGTGCGATCGATCGCAGGTCGAAGTCTCTCGCGATAAATCCTACAAAAAGTGTTTATTGTAAAAAAAACATTTATCAAAAACTCATCGATTTTAGCCAAAAAAATTGGAAAAATTTAGTTTTTATTGCGAGACGCTTTTACGTAGGCATTTATTCGTTTATTTCTCGCTATCGATGTTTATAGTCAATGTCCATTCCTTCACCCGACCTTCTCCAAAATTTCTTCGTCGTGTTACTCGATAGAAAAATAATTATGAGCATCGACGAGAAAATGGCGAACCAGGAAGGAGGGACGGAAGACCGAGACGGCTAAAAAATTTCTTCGATAAAACAATATACGTAACGCGAGTGAAACGAAAGGAAAAAAATAGAGAAATCATGTCGATGCTTCAGGTTTCGGGTCGTGTGCCCTCTCGGCTCTTCTCGTTCATGAATCCCCTCGCGGTGGAGATTTGGCTGTCGATGCTGGGCGCTTACGTGATGGTCTCGCTGACGATATGGATAGTGGCGCGTTTTTCACCTTACGAGTGGGTCGAGCCATCGCCTTGTCCAAGCTGCAAATGTCCTTTGCAGGTAGGCTCCCGTCGGGCCGGTGTGTGAACGAGTTCGAAAATCGACCAAAAAACAAACAAAAAAAGAACAATAAAAAAAAATACAAAAATCAAAATAAACAAAATCTCGTTATTTCCGAATATCGACGGGTTTCACGAGCTATTAATTAAAAACGATGCGTCGATCGGCAATATTATTTTACTCGATAAAAATAACGATCTCGTTAAAATATCACATTTTATTTCGTATTTTCGTATCAATATATAAAAAAAAATTTCACTTTATCGTCCTTCGTACCCTTATTTTTCATTTTTTTTTCTTTTTTTTTCCTCGAGTCTCGAGAAACGATCGTCTCTCACTTTCCAGCTGCGTTCTTGTACCTAACAATACTATAATACGTCCCTTATATAGTCGTCTCTTTTCATTTATTTCACCGTTTTATCTGTTCCAATAACCGACACGCCTGGTAAACAGTTTTGTTCGTCCAGTCACCCTCGACTGGAAAGCCAACGGTGATGTACAATATCTATATACACACTATATATATATGTGTTTGAATATATATATATGAAGACAGATTTGCTCTACCGAAGCCCCGGAGCATTTCGCACACAGTGCCCGCTCGCGCCTATTTCCATAAATTTCCATAAAAGTGTGATGAATGGGGATGGTGCACCCGTTTTCCAGGATACAATGTACACTTTTTCTCTCTGTCTCTCTCTCTCTCTCTCCCTCTCTGTCTCTCTCTCTCTCTCTCTCTCTCTCTATCTCTCTCTCTTGTCACGGTCTCGCTGGCAAGGCGAGGCAGAGAGAGAGAGAGAGAGAGAGGGAGAAAGAGAGAACTCTCGAGCAATCCGCGATTCTCCCCGATTCTTTTTTTTGTTCGTCTCATTTTTTTTCATGTTGCTCATCTCATTTTTTCTCTCCCATCTTTTTCATTCATCCAACAGATTCACTCTCACGACCGTGATTTTTTTTTCATGTACGAGTCCCTCGTGCCAGATGTAATTTACGCGAGTGTCACGCGTTAGTAACGAGATCCGAGAAACTACTCCGACGGAAACATCGGTTGGGAAAAAGATTTCTTATCGTCGTATAATATCGAGAGAGGGTGAAAAAATTTGTTTTTGTTTTTTTCGATAACCGATCGACGCATCCGCCTTATCGTCGATATTCGATCAACGCGACGCGAGTATCGGCCGACGAATTAATTTCTTGACGAGAACGTTTTTTTTTTGTTTTTTTTTTATTCCTTTCTTTGTTCGCGCGGTTCTGAAAGAACAACCCGTGTAATTGTCATTATGATTATGCACCACTTGGCGGGGGCTATCAGGGCGGTCACGTCAGCGCTTTGGAACCGGACAGTGACGACATCCCATTGCCGATTACGGTCAACGAGTTCACACTGGCCAACAGCTTCTGGTTTACAGTCGGCACGCTTATGCAACAGGGAAGCGACCTCAATCCCAAGGTAACACTCGTGTAACAGAGTCGGCAGAGCGAGACCATCGAGCTTTATTTTATTTATATTAATATTATATTTATATATATATATATATATATAATAAATTAATAATATTTTATATATACATATATATCAAAAACACATGTAAATATAGATATTGTTACAATAGGAAGAGAGTTAGGGGATCGAGAGAGAAAAAATTGGGAAAAATCTGGGAGGGTTTGTTTTTTTTGAAAAAATATCAGGATCGTTTTTTCATACGACGTTGAGAATATCATTGTCGAAAAAATTATCGAGCTGTCGTATTTCCATTTTCATGATCCTCGCGGTTATAGGGGCGATAGCCAGGATGATAACAATGATAATAATAATAAGAGCTTGCGAGATGCGAAGATCTCCGCAAGTTTTGTACGAGGTGATACGACGACGGTTGCAATTTTCCATAGACCTCCTCGGAATATAGTCGTGAGCGACGAGAGAGAGAGAGAGAGATAGAGAAAAGTGAAGTGGGGTACCTATAAGCTGCGAAGGGGTGGATATAGAGGGAAAATAGCCAAAGTCACAGACACACCGGGGTCTTCTTATCCCGGTGAAACGAGCTCGTCGGAGATTGTAGGTAGAGTACCATGTGCCACCGGGTTTTGTAGGTATTACTCTGCTGAATTCCGCGAGCACGACGTAGATACGCGCTTTATACGCGACATTCTAGGTCGAATTGGCCACCTGTTATTCAATGGCTAGGGAAAATTCGTACAACACGATCGATTTAATTAAACGAAATCGAAAAAATTAAATTTCTGAGAGAATTATTCACTTGGAGTAATCGCTGGGATTTTTTCAATTGTAATAATTGACAACGGAAGTCGAGAAATAATACGATTTTTGAATTTATTCACAAATAATGTACTGTTGTTTTTTCTATCGAGGATTGAATTTTGAGGAAAATATTTGGATTTTAGACAATTTTAATTAAATTGAAAATAAGACGTGGGCGAGTTGACACGGAATGTCCTTTGTATAAACCTGTAACTTAGTTCGTGGAGATATACACGGTTAATCGTATATATGAATGGAGCATTGTGTTACACGTTGCCTGAAAGTCTCGGTGAAAAGTGGGAATTCAGGGGACGACCGAGCTAAAATGTAAAAAAGACGTAAAGACTCGCGTAAAAAACTCAATTACTTTCGCGACTCTCGCAAGATGTAACGCGCCAAGTTTTTATAGGCTCGGTATATTAATATCGCATGTTGCACAGAGACGTAAATTTCATTTTATTATTATAATATTTTAGTTTATTTTCGCAACGTGCTCTCTGGCTTACGATGAAAATGTCGAGAGTGAGGACACGTCGAGGTGATAATCGTTCGACGAATCGGTCGAAAATTCGACGACAGTTCGACCGATTGATTTATAAATATGTATATATATATATATATATTTATTTATACTGGCGTATATCAGCGATTCGCAGTTTGATATTTGACAGGCGCCGTCGGTCGTCAATATTCGTCAGACGACGAGCAAAAATACACGAAAATCGTTGACCCAAGTATAAAAAATAATTCCAAAAATTCCAAAAACAAAAAATAAGTTTGATCGATGAAAATTCTCCGAGGAGGTATTGAACGGATAAAAAGAGCATGCTACCCCTGCATGCCACATCGATAAACACGCATTCATGCATAGCAGCCAAGCACCTTATGTTTTCTTTCTTTCATTTTTTGTCTCCTCGTCCAATTTTATTTTTTATTTTTATCATAAAATAAATTTCTTCTCGCCATACGTATTTTTTCCCTCGACCGAAAATCATTGATTCGATCATTCTCGTAATACATCGTCGAATTGGAAAAATAATTATTTTATTCCGATAAGGTTGATGAAAAAAATGGTGAAAAATAATAAGTATCGAATAGGACTAAAGTATAGGAGTAAAATGAACTTCACCTGCGCCGTACTTTATTTTAAATAACTTCCAATATATCCGTATACCGATATATGTATGGATATATCTAATATACGATTATCGAGGGTGTTAACCCATCGTGGCATTATATCGGGCATTCGACCGCGCCAGCGGCGCACGTGGCCGTTCGCAAACGCGATTAAACGTAACTGATTCGAATCGAAAGCATCCGCGCAGCGTGTTATACTATTCAAAGACATGTATATATATATGTATATATGTATATGTGTGTATATACATATATATATATATACATTTATACACGTCTGTGTAAAGCTAGTGAGCACGTGCGCTCTACCGAACGCGTTCGCTGATATGACTGAGTACGCGACCGCGCATTCCGTTCGGTAATGCACATGGGGCGTTCCGTTCGAAATTCATCGGCCACTACGTCAATTTTCAATATTAATAAACTAATAAATAATTACAAAAATATCGATAAATATATGTAAGAATCTTGAAAGAAATTCTCGTTTAATTTTTCAAAAGTAACTAATCTCTATAAGAATATAATCAAAAAAATAAATGAAAAAAATCGTTCGATAATTTCCATGCAAAAATAATTCACGTATTTTTCATGAAAAATTATAAGAATTTTAATTGAATGTAAGTAGAAGTTTTTTCGTGTAATATTTTTAAACAAGTGTACGAGATGCTGGAAAAAATTAGACTAGGAGGTTTGATTTCACCTAGAGTGGCCTATACATAAATGCACAGGCCTGGGTGCATCGCGATTCGAAGTATCGAAGCGTCCGGGTGTGGTGATTCAATGTGCCGGCAAAACGTGCGCCATCGTGTAAATTTTTTACCACGAATTATATTATGTACGGATGAGAAACGAGGGATATATAGAGAGAAAGAGAGAGGGAGGAGGGAAGTAGTAACGGATTCTGAAATCGCAAACCCAGAAATTGTCCATACTCCAGTTTATTGTTATGCATATATATATATATTTATTTTCGTGGGCAATAATTCTCACCCATCGACACGTATATTAACCGCGCGCTACGTTGTGTTATACGCGTATAACGCTAAACCAATAAACGACCGAGTCTCGCGCGGTGACGCCGCGGTTTGTTCTCCGGTCGCGAAATTATTCTCGACGTTACGTTAAAAGCGTATCAATTTGCGGTTCGACTCCGCAACAAGGCGATCGGGCTAAAACGCATAATCAATTAACGATTCGACCATCGCTGGAGTCCTCGATTAAACGCGATTTTTTATTTAAAAACTCGTAAAAAAGAAATAATAATTCGACAAAATTTGTTTTAATTTAATTAAACGCTTGATTTCTCTATTATACGAAATTTTTAATGCATTATCACCAACGCTATCGATACAGCAGTTTCGGTTGCGGATAATTTCCCATCGAGCCTGTTTCGATCTCGCGGCGAAACTGAAAAAATGTTGAAAGAAGGAAGAATTCTTTTGTTTTTTTTTTGTTTTTGTATTTTTTGGGAAAACGTCCGGAAATTGCGAAACGTATATATCGTTCGGTGCTGAGTAATTTTCTGCAAGGCGTTGACTCCGAGAACAAAGACATTTACTCACTTGAATATAAACGCGCGAGTCGGGGATTCATTCTTTCTCGCGTAATCAGGAGGGAGGAGAATACTTTTTTCTCGTTGCGAGCTTCAACGCCCTTCCATCCCTAACCTCCGACTATATAATTTTTTTTTTTTTTCAACAAACCCCCCTGTGTTGTATTTTCGCACTGCTGCTTCTTTCGTTCGCCTCCCCACCACCCGTTGTTCTTCTCTTCTCTTTTGGCTCGCTCCGTACCGTCGTCCATTTCATTCCTGACCCGATTTTTTTTTATCACAACAAAGCGAAGAACTGTACGAGTCACCGATATATGTATATAAAAAATTCTGTGCGTTGAAGATTCGAGATGAGCCGCGAGAGTAAAAAAAAAGACAATTGTCTCCGAGTGTGACTGCGTGCCTGTCGACGTACTTAAGGGAGAATGTGTTTCCCCTTCATTAAGAAAACATTGAAGGACTGAAATGGAAATAAATTTTTTTGAATTTTTTCCCCCCTAAATTAGGAAAATATTTTAATTAATCGTAATAAATGATAAATTAATGCTTTTTTTTGTATTTATTATAATTATTAGAATTATAACGTATAGGAATAAAAGGGACATATGGTGCTTAGCCGACTCTGTTGGCATGTGTGTACATGCGGGGTTGACGTTGCTACTCTTTGAAAAACAACGAAAGAAGCTAAACAAAGAAAACTTTTTTTTTAATCGTTGCAACGAAGAAAAATAATTAGTTATGCATTTATAGTGTACAAATTTGCATTTTTCGATGCTGCTATGATTTTATGGAATGTCAAAATCGAAGAATGAGCAATTCTAAACCAAAAAAAATATTTTTTTTTACATTTGTAAATTGTTTTCCATAAAATTTTCCATAAAATTGTCGTTCGAGGAATTTACAAAATTCTATTTCCTTCCACTACCCCCATAACTCCACACCCTATTCCAGTAAAATCGCACGCTCGTTGTGACGTAGACAAATATTCATTTTCACGTGAAAAAAAGCGAAAAATCCCGATTGAGAACGATAAGAGGGAAAAACCATTGTCGGAAGAAAAAAAGAAAATACAGAACGAAATCCCGATGCGCGAACGAACTGCTCCTCATATTGCATTCTTAGAGTTCGACGAATAAAGCAAGGGGAAAACCCGAGCATTTTCATTCCTCCTAACAAAAGACATATATGCGTGCATATATATATGTTTCTTGCATATCCTTTGGGTCATGTACCGACGCTCGATTGCAGATTCTACCATGAGATGAGATATAGGAAGAAAAAGACCATAAGGTTTTTTTGCACCAGGCTCGAACATCGAATTCCACGTAGACATATCGGGATTCTGAAAAATGCCTCGAATTTCGCTGGTATAAACTTTAAAGCATAAAAACCCTGTGATCACGGCTCTCGTACATTTATTTTTCTTCCCTCTACGTTTTCAATCAAGATTCAAGATTAATAGAAATCTATTTTCAAGACAGAAATACGATAATATAAAATTTTACATTATTTACAATATTTTTATATCGTTATTATTATTTGTACTGACTAATTTCATATTATTCCCAATCTTCGTTCGTGCGTCGAATTTTCACGTGGAACATGAATAATTAGAAAACGTAAAAAATGTTTATAAGAACTAAAAAAAATCGAAATATCGAGGTTGAATTATTCTTTATTCGGTCCAACTCGACAGGCGACCAGCACAAGAATAGTCGGTGGTATATGGTGGTTTTTCACCCTTATCATCATATCGTCGTACACGGCTAATCTCGCCGCTTTTCTCACCGTCGAGAGGATGATAACGCCGATCGAGAACGCCGCAGATCTCGCCGAACAAACGGAGATAGCGTACGGTACCCTCGAGGGTGGTAGCACGATGACGTTCTTCAGGGTAAGTCGATCGTGAGACTTTCCTGTGATCTTATTATTTCCCCTAATCGAGATAAATCTTTACCGTTCTACTTATTCGAGTATTATTCACTCGTTATGACGCAGAGAGAGAAAGATAATTTCGTGCGCTAAAAAAATATATCGTTAAGGGTAGTTTTTTTATCTCAACGTTAATTTATAATTAAATTTGTACATAAAAAAAATGATAATTATAAAATTTGTTGATCTCGTTTAAATTCCTGGCACAATCTTTGCATTGTTTTAAAGAAAACGTTGGTACTCCCCACGAAAAAACTCTTTCTCGGCGACGAAGTATAATTTTTGTATAGCAACGTAGGTATTAAAGCTGTGTACCCGGAAGTTCTTCACGTAAATTTCGAGGGTTCTCGTGACCGTTTTTCCTCGATAAGCCGCGTTGTTCTTCCCCTCGGATTTTAAAGGGGCAAGCACCGAACGATATTTTCCCGACTCTCCGGTGCCTCTCAAGAACTTTTCTCTCTTTCTCTCTCTCTCTCTCTCTCTTAATTTTCTCTCTAGTCCGTTCACTTTTTTTCGGTCTAAAGCAATAAACAAGAAAGTTCGTCGAGGCTAATTATACGTGAACCGAGCGGTGAATTTGCATTTCGCTGGACGTAACGTTACGTGGCTTGAAGGAGGAAAGAAAGAGAGAAAAAAAATGGTCGACTACCACCGAATATCTAGATTCTCGTAAAGTTCTCGACGAGTGGTCCCCCGAAAATGGGCGTGTTCTCGCGTACGCGCTTTCGGGACCAATTAGTGTAATATATATATATATTAAACCACGAAGAAATTAAATGCGTTAACTAATTACGTTCGACAGACCGTGAAAATAATTGCGAGCAACGTTTGTCAAATAAAAAAAACGAATTTATCAATAAAATTCCGTAATAAATTCTTAATTAACAGACAACAAATTTAATCGATCGATATTTGATTAATCGATCGATCGATCGTTCGACTATTTCTCAGGATTCCAAGATAGGCATTTATCAGAAGATGTGGAGATTCATGGAATCGAAAAGATCTACGGTATTCGTGTCGACGTACGAGGAGGGTGTCAAGAGGGTTCTCGAGGGTGACTACGCGTTTCTCATGGAATCGACGATGCTCGATTACGCGGTGCAGCGTGATTGCAATCTAACGCAAATCGGTGGTCTCCTCGACAGCAAAGGATACGGAATCGCCACTCCCAAAGGTACGTCCGATTAATCAAATTCAACGAAACAAAACAAAACAAAATTCAAAAAGAATTTTTCTCTTTAATTCCAAAATGTCATTAAAAATTTTATAAAGCGTAATTTCTATTGTATAAAAGTACGTTTCGTTCATCGAATTATTCGACGAAAGTTTTTTCATTTACTCTTCGACTAGAGAGAGACAGAGAGTGAGAGAGAAAAAATTAATTTCCTGTCTACGGTTCACCGTAACCGAGTTCTCATTTCCGGTCGCCCCACTCACTAGTGCGAGTTAACCAAGCGTAGAGCTTTGGTGGTCACTTAAATAAAATGGTCTCCCTTTCGCACGTATTTTTATTATTTTTTTTTCACTTCTTTTTCCATTATTTTTTTTAGGCTCACCATGGCGAGACAAAATATCACTGGCGATTCTGGAGCTGCAGGAGAAAGGTGTGATACAGATATTGTACGACAAGTGGTGGAAGAACACCGGGGACGTCTGCAACCGAGACGAGAAGAGCAAAGAGAGCAAAGCGAACGCGCTCGGGGTCGAGAACATAGGTGAGTTTTCAAAAAGTCAAGTTAAAAGAAAAGAGAAAAATATATTTCCACCGTGTAGGTACATATTTTTTTTTTTTTGGTCTATCGCTACTGGCTCGGTTTCACCAACCATCCCTACTGGACGTTCCGGTTTACTGAGTGAGTGAGTGAGAGAGAGAGAGAGAGAGAGAGAGAGAGAGAGAGAGAGAGAGAGAGAGGAATACCCGACAGTGATATTTTTCCTACGCTCTCCGAAAAAAGTAACGTTGGCGACGAGCCACGAAAATTTTTCGTACAACTGTACGGACGAGTGCTTTACTTCTTTTCGCGGCTCGCACAATTCGACATAGTTTTCTAACGTTATCCACGTACAACGATTCGGTAGGAACGAAAAGGCGTTGGCTTCGTTGGCTCGAAATCGGCAGTTATACGGGAACATTGCGGACCGCGACCGACCTTAAATCTATTTTTATATTATTTTTCCGTCTTTTCGCGTACCTAGATAAAAAAAAAAAGAAATAAATTATCGAAAGAAAAGAAGAAAAAAAACAACTATATAACGTCGACCCACGTTTCGTACGAAATAATTGTCGCGAAAATTTTCCTCGACGAAAAGTACTCCGTTGAAAGGTCGACGTTCTGTCTTTTTATTTTTATTTTATTTTTATCGCGAACCCGTCTTATAAATATGAATTCTAAAGGGAGGCTCGGGTGCAACGTCGTAGTTAATGATTCGCCGTGCCGGAAGAAAGTTTGATGAGAAGATGAGACTATAGGTATACGAGATACGCGAAGGGGCTCGTGGCAATCTTCGTGTGTTCGCGTAAGGGCGAAATTTCTTTCGTATATAACTCCGAGTGTGCAACCTTGCGAACATTGCCCCAAAAGCTCTTCTCGTTCTTTTTCTCCTCCCTCTCTCTCTCTCTCTCGCACGCATACTCACTCTCACGGTGAGTTTCTCTACCGGAATGTCTCGCTGGATTTCACCAAAGTCGCAACAAGTTTTTCCTATTGGACGACACACGGTCACTTGTTTTTTTTTTTTTTTGTTCTTTCTTTTTTTTCTCGTCGTTTTCTTTTTTCTTCTTCTTTTATACACCTTTTCTGACGTGTGAGAACACGAGCCTCGTACGTCCCAATCGCAGCTTTTCACCACAGTTTCGCCTCGTTTCATCGCCAGACTATTCCCGCAACACCGTCCCGACTCGCGTTCTCCAACCTCGCGCCCTATATATTTTATCCGTCTTCATCCCTCTTGCCCTCTCTCTCTCTCTCTCTCCCTCTTTCTCTCGGGCGCACGCTCTCTCTCTCTCTCTCTCTCTCTCTCTCTCTCGGTTCCCATTCTACCAACGCCACTTTTCCTCGCGACTTCTTTCGAGCGCGCAACCCCTTATTCTTCTTACCTTCTCCACTGTGTAACTTTAGCACGAGTGGCCACTTTACCGCACTGGCAAATGTACTCGACAGAACGTCGCATAGTCGCTTCTCCTTCTGCCACCAAGTAAAAAAGATCACGGTTGCCCACCGTTACCCGTATACGTAGTTACATATATTATGGATAAAGTAAAGAGAAAAGACGAAAATGCAGTGGACGGAGATGGAATACGTCGGGGAATATAGAGCAGCGACCGTAGATCTCACCCTTCGTTTAATCACACTTTCTCGAGGTGACGCTAGGCTATTTCCATGTCTTTGGTAAAATGTGATACGGCAGAGCCAGGGATGAAATATAATATTTTTAACCTCTAGCTCGAAATAGGGGTCAAAGGTGAAAAGGTTTGAGAAATTTGTACATTCTTTTTTTCATATTTTCACATGAAAATTTTCCAAAAATCAGCATCGACGCTTTTACGTTTTTTCTTTCGTGCGAATTAACGGGATAAGATAGTTTCGAAATTAGAATCAACCAATACATTGCGAATCGTCGTTTCGAATTTTTCTAAATTTTTCCATCAAGAAATAAAAAAATTGAAAATTTAGATTTTTTATTAATTTTTTGAACGAGAAATTGTATTAGCTCTAATGATTTAAAAATCGGCAAATATATTCTCGCTAATTATACGTAAAATCCATTGGAATATCGCGGAATGTTGTATCAAAGAGCTTCGAGGTTATTAATATTTTAGGACCGAACATCGTCTTGTTTACCTCGAGCGAAACTCCCACAGAGAGCGAGTTCGAACTTTCCGCAAAGGAGTTGCAACGGTGCAACTTTCCAGAGCAACCGGTCAGTATATTCCGGGCAATTTTTTTTCTACTTTTATATTTTTTTTACTTTTTGTCTCGTTGTTGTTTTTTTGTTTTTTTTTTTTTTTTTCAAAGTAACTCGCGACTCTAGCAACGAAGAACATTTTCAATTTGGTAGCGAATCGAGCGTGAGTGCGCACAGATATATTTATCTATATCTATATCTATATATATATCTATATATATATATATAAACAGGAATGACGCACTCGTCTTTTCACAGTCTCGGAGAGTTTCGAGAGATTGCCCAAGTTTGTCTCGTTAATCACAGTTTCCACGTACGATATATCTATATATACGTATACCGTGATTATTTGTAGCGTTAGTGTGACGTGCCTTTCGTGTACCTATACGGTAAAGCGAAACTGGCTGTCGAGTGCGAACGACATATAAGTGAGCTTTTGCAACAGCGAGCTAGAGAAAGAGAGAGAGAGAAAACAGTCCAGAGATTCTTGGGAAAAGATAGATAGAGAGAGAGAGAGAGAGAAATTCGTTACGGGGGAAAATGTTACGGGGATGTTGGACGACCTGGAGGTCGAGGTTTGCACACGTTCCTCGTAGAGCTTGGCTGTTTGAGAGTTTTCGAGTTTTAAGGGTGACGACGTCGTAGGAATTCGACGAGAAAGACGTATATACCTAGTGGTACATGTCTCTCTCTCTCTCTCTTTCTCTGTCGTCGAGGCTAGAGCAAATGATAAGAGAGCCGAACCTGTCTCTCGTCTCGTACGAAACTACTTACTCGAAAAGCGCGGACCGAGAACTTTCGATCAACACCGAGTCGATCTACGAAACATACGCGATGATATAGCCTACGCGTTATTCGTATATCACTATATCTCGAGGTACTTGATCGATCGTTCGTTAGTAATTGGACAAACTGTCGTAGCTTAGATCGAGATCTTTAGAATTTAATGTTTTATTTTATCGTTTTATTTAGAATTTGATATTTTTATCGAGAATGAAAATAATCTTATCGTATTAAAAAAAAGGTATTTACATTGACACCTTTGATTTCAGTAGCTTTTGTTTTATATTTTCTCTATATATGTAATTAGTTTAATAACGATACGAGCCATTAAATCGACATAGCTAAAGAAATATGGAAGTGGGAAAGATAAATGTGCAATCACCAGATTCAATCTTATACTTCATACGGTATATTCAAGCAAATAAACTATAACATTTCCTCATTTGGTACAAGAGCGTTTTAATTGCTTCTCGGTAACACATACATACATATATATATGTATATATAAACAACAATGCTTCCACGAATTACCGAAACTTTGTGCAATCGCTCGTTGGCACGGATTTAACATGAGATTCTCCTCGTGCTTCTCCTCCCACGTGTATGGGAAAACTTGCCACGATGACAATAATTTCTCATACAGTATGCTATACATATATACGTATATATAACTTGGTGATAGCTCTTGTACATATATATATAAATATATATATATGTATGTATATATACACGTCGCGACTATAATTCCGGAACGCCGAATCCATTAACGGCTTCGCGAATTCGAGTTCAACAAGTATTATAACACGTCGCCCCCCCCCCCCCATCCACGGCATGGCACAGTCTCGTAGCGTATCCAATAAAATACAATATTATCTGTACCCGAGCTACCATAAATCAACGAAACTCCAACAAGAACCGTATAAATAAATTACTAACCAATTTCCAAAGTTTCATTATCGTTTAATCGAGTTTTCCAAAAGAAATTACAATTTTCATTCGAAGAATCATTTAATTCCAGAATTATATGAAATTTCGTTCTTTATTTGAAAATAAATACGAGAAATTTGAAAAAAAATAGATCGAGTTTGTTCTTAAGATGGAATGAACAAAAAAGAGTTGTTTTTAACTTTTAACCGCGACGAGTTTTGATCCGGTAAAAAGTTGAAACGGAATGACCTGTGTAGGTGAACTATGAACGTATCATATATATATATATATTTACTGACAGTATATAGGAAATGTGGGAAGAGCGTGAAAACGATACGAAGAGTTCTTCCAATCTACTTCATCTGTCGCTTTACCTTTTACCCCATTTCTCGCTCTCCCTCCCTACGTCTCTCGCTCTCGACCCGTTCCGCTATACGGGTTGTCCCAACGAGTTGAAACTTTCGGCTTCCCGGTTGTCCCCGGACGTCACCTAAATCACGGACTCCCGTAGGAATTATGCAAATCCCTGTGCGTCGTCGGGAATGCCCTTCCTACTCGTTTCCCTCTCGCCCTCTCTCTCTCTCTCTCTCTCTCTCTCTGCCGCCGTGTCTCTCTCTCTCTTCTATTTCGTCCTTTCCATGTGAAATGGAGACAGAGAGAGAGAGAGAGAGAGATAGATGAAACCCGCGTGACGAAGGACGTTTCACTCGGTGTCCTTCCGTACAGCCTCGCCGACATAGCCGATAAGTGGAGAGAACTCTCGGCTTTCCGTCGTGCACGTTCGCTTCATCATCCGCTCGTAAATCGTCGTGAATTAACCCTCAACGATTGTCTCTCTCTCTCTCTCTCTCTCTCTCTCGCTCTCTCTCTCTCTCTCTCTCTCTCTCTCTCTCTCTCTCTCTCTCTCTCTCTCTCTCTCTCTGTCGCTCTCTCTCTCTCTCTCTCTCTGCTAATAAAATAGAACATTTTCAATCGATGAAAAACTCAAAACATATGTCGACTTTGCTATCGAAAAATACCTCAAACATTACTTTTCATCTCCTACATTTGTTTTTTACCCTATTTAGTGTCTGGCGAGCGAAAAAATAAAACGAAACGAAAAAAAACGAAAAACAAACCGATAAGAAATCGAATAAGAAGATAACCACGTTTTCCGAGTCTCGGACGACGAAGATTCTTTTCTTCGTACAAGGTTATAGGGTCGTCGACGATTTTTCGACAAACTGGACATCGCGATTTTTGGGTTCGAGATAAATATCGAATAAACTAGCCCCACCTCCCAAAAATTTCATTTATATCACGGAGCATCGACGAAGAATCGATGAAAAAAAAAGGTCAGATTTCACTTATCGCGCTACTACGACGTTATATACCGGGGCGAACGATATCAAAGTTCAACCACCGAAACCCGCACCCTGTGAGAATAACTCGCGGTTGTGGCTCGCAAGACTTTTGTTACGTGGTCGTGGTAGAGAAAGGGAGAGAGAGGGAAAAAAAAGAATTCCGAACAGGAGAGAGCTCTTCGTACCGTCTCGCTCGCCGTTTCTTCTGACAATAAGCCGACTTCTTCTCTCTATCGATGGACCCTCGAGGTCTCCATGGTCTGGAAGGTCTTTGAGTACGTGGCTTTCTCTATATATGTAGGCTTCCCATGTAATATATATAAATATAGAAAGACTATCGTTTATATATATATATATATATATATATATATATATATATATATATATATAGAGAGAGAGAGAGAGAGAGAGAGAGAGAGAGAGAGAACGAAAGCCCGTCGGTCTCTGGACGTCCAGCCTGGAACTTTAATAACGAACGACCGCGACTAGTACCTCCTCCCTCGCTCCACCCACATCACTGGCTTTTTCGAGATCCTTAAAGAAGCTTGAAAAACGTTTTCGTGATAGAGTCTCTCGTTCCGCCTCGGTCTTTTGCACTATTCTCTTTTTTCTTATTTCTCTCTCTCTCTCTCTCCCTCTCTCTTTGTCTCTCTGCTTCTTTCGGGCATATATATATAGATGTACATTCCGAACAGAAAATTAATCAGACTACCTGAAGTTTCATCAGGACGGGATCAGACATCGTTAAGGTGTGTCCGATTCGATCGATTGGATTTTAGCCGAATAGGGCCTGGATGAGACACCCCACTTCTGACATTTTCAAAATGCCACAGATCAACCGAATCGAAATCGAAAAATTTGAAATTTAGCGAAAAACGAAATTTTGTTTTTTCCCCCCGATTTTTTAATTTGTGCGACAATTAACAATAATTTGGTCGTCAGGGGATCTAAATTAGTCGATATACGTCGAAAAACAAATTGATTTGAAAACAATATTTTTTTCCGATTTTGCCAGAAAAAACAAACTGTTTTTTTGTTATTATTTTTGAAGATTTATAGCTCGGTGGAAATCCTTTGTCACGAAAAGGTAGAAAATAGTTTGGAGTTTCTGTCAGAAGCAGCATGCCCCGGTAGAATCCCTCACGTAGAAAGAGAGAAAGAAGGAGAGACAAGAGTCTGACGAAGAGATGACCAACTTTTGATAAAGTCGCCGCGAACCGGCCGCTCCCATGAATACATAGTGGGCGCTCTCTCTCCCTCTTGCCCTCTTTCTTTCAGTCTCTTCGCGGTTTCGTGACTCCCTCTCGGTATATACGAGACGTTCGTGTCGCGAGAAGCAACGAAAAAGGGTTTTTTCCCCGGTAGGAAAATGAGCGTGTACCGGCAAAGGACCAGTAACCTAAGCCAGATCAACGAGGACAAAAGAACCGAGACAAGAATTTCCTATATATCTCGATACTTCGCTGTATCCCATCCACATTCTCGTCATATCGAAAAACTTGCCAGAAACTCGAAAAAAAACTCTCATTTTCATAAAAAAAAATCATTTCACTAATTTCACCCACTAAATACGATAAAAGATTGGCAAATAATTAATTATTTATCGATCGATCCTATCGATTTTCAAACTAACAAAAAATATCATCAACCTTCTTTCTTCGATGGAAAAAGAAACAAAATAATTTGTCAAATTCAATTCGACAAGGAACGCTCCGTACAAACGTATTTGCCAATTGTACTTAGGCCAGACAGATTCATCTCGTCTTGGGCGAGGCTGAATGGGAAGCACGCAATTCTAAACGCCACAGTCTCTATTTATTTCCATATCACTGTGGGAACCCGGTGCACTTTGAATGCAACGCGTGTGTAGTATGCACGCCTAGTTTGTCCGTGACTCGAGACCTCGAGAAACTCTCGGAGCGAACGAGACGTAGAGCGCGGAGAGAGTCCAGAACACGCGTCGCTTGATACGAGCGCGCGGCGCGTTCTCGATCACCCGGTGTATTCCTTCTTGCTCGGACCAACGAACGAAAGCTTCTATTTATCTCTGCCGTACGATTTCCATGGGACACACAACGGTAGGTATTCGTAGCGAATAAAACAGCGGTGAAGGAAAAGTATATTATTCCTCGCTTTCGTCGTTCGCCGTTCTCACGAAGGTCGTCCCGTCTACGTACGACTCGTACGACCTCGGAGAATTTCTCGATTTAGATTTCACTCGAGATCGACTCGAGTCTCTTCTCTCGTTCGTTATGTAAAAAAAAAAAAATCGAAAACCAAAAACACAAAATTGACGAATTTTTATTTAAAAAATAAAGCAAAATATTCATCGTTATTTCTTTATATATTTGATGTATAATTGATGTATAATCCGACGAGAGATGCATTTTCGGTATTGTTTCCATATTGTACTGGCTAATCTCCTCGGGTTACATTTTCATCCATCCTCAACCCCCCTACCCCCTTTCTCCTTCTTCACTACCATTCCTACTCTCGCTCATTCTCATATTTCCCAATTTAATTGGAAAACTTGAACAGTGCCTACGGGTATGAAACGAGCATACACACGAGAGCCTGTATCGCCCCGAAGGTACATGGTCGACGATCTCGCGAAAGATTTCTAACGCAATCTCGAAGGATTTCGCGGAAAAACTTTGAACGCCTTTGGGCTTCTCACGCTCTTATCTACGACTGTATAACTGTATATCGATACGTATAGCGTGTATATATATATATATATATGTTTATAGGAAGGTCCATGCATTTCCGGAAGAGTTCCTTGCACAGCCTGGGGTCGTTAGATATTGCGCTCACGATTTTCCCGCTTCGGGGCCGTTCCTCGATTTTTCTTTCTTTTTTTCTTTTTCTTTTGGATCTTTTTTTTCAACGGCCCAGACATGGACGACCGGAGGGCGCGATTCGGTGAACAACTTTTTATTTTTTCGGGAAGAATCGGTCGAGTCCTGTTGAGTCCTCGAGCTGGTCCGATCCCACGAATACCGAAAGAGGGCTGTACTGTAAAAAGAAATAGCGAAGAAGAAAAATAAGGAATAGAAAATAATGTCAAAACTTTTCAAGTTTGATAATGAATTTTTGTCATTTTTTTTGCAATTTTAATTTCTCTTCTTTATTTTAATTTAATAGTTAGGTGTAGGAAATTCGCTGGAGGACCAATGTTACGACTTATTGCAAAAAAGTATCGGTATATAAACGACCTTGTCCTCCCGAGAGAGATTTCGAAAGAAATTACAAGGCGAGACACCCCCGGCGCGCAACTAATGAGCCACTTCCGTCTTCCGTTCATTTCTTTTCATTCTTATTTTCCTCGTACTTTCTCACTCTTTCAGGTGGTGTCTTCGTCGTTTTACTGTGCGGGCTCGCTCTCGCTATTCTCGTCGCCATTCTAGAATTTTGCTGGAACTCCAAGAAAAACGCCCAATCTAGCAGGGTGAGTACCATTTTTCTCAAGTTATTATTATCACCACACACACAGAGACACAGACACACACACGTGCATACATAGAGAACAATAATCGTGTAAAAATACCCTCGAGAATTATTGGACAATTTTTTTCTTTCCCAACAATTATCGAGCGGCTTTCAATATTTTTCTGCACGTGTAACAATGAAAATTTCTTTAATTATCGTATTATCGAAATATTTGTGGTGCATAATTTTTACAAAGATAAATCATTCGTATATCGAATTATGCAAGCGATTGGATGAACGTCAAATCGTCCGAAATGTGCGAAAGGTCGAAGAGCCGTAAATATTGAAAAGAAATTTTGACAATTTGTTTTTGTTCTCATCCTCAAAAATTCACACCGTTCGACGAAAGCCGGCTTCGACTTCCGTTTTTTTACCTTTCGCTCGCTTCGTGCGATTGCATGATTATACACACGTATATATATATATATATATATATATATACGATGTTAATATTCGATGTTGTATATCGTATTTGTTATTTAAAATATTATTTTTATATTTTTTGTGTGTATATTTGTACTTGTTGTGCTGCTGCCCGTCCGTCAATCCATCTGGCGGTCTCTGTCTATCTCTGTCTCGCTCGCGTGTCAATCTCCACCGACGTTTTGACCATCCTATATATATATATCACGATTATATATATATAAACGTGTCTACAAACTTGGTTTGTCAATGGCCACGCCCGACTACGCTAATTACCACCAACACTTGACGAACTTGTTCGACTGCAACCCCTGCGAAATCCCAACCGAAACTTCCAAACATCGAGTCATCCCTTTCGCCATTATACGAACCCTCTCTCAACCCTCTCCCCTTTCAACCCCTACCTCACGGCTTCTGCCTTTCCGGCCATTTCTCTCTTCTCTCTCCCTCGATCGTTCCTGACGACGACATTCACCGCTGCGGTCACGCAACTTCCGTCCTTCCCACCACCGTTGATCCAATACCGCCCTCCAACCCCCCTAACATCTCTCTCTCTTTCTCTCTCTCTCTTTCACTATGTTCGTTTCGCCATCAACCCACAATGTCATAAACCGTCCGAACGACGACCACGTGACCGTTAACACGACGAAACTTGCTTCGATCAACCACGTGACAAACTCGTACGATCCAACGACATTTCATTGTTCAACGTCGTCTCGTTACGTAATTACGAACAAATCGTACGCGTTACCGCTAATGACAATGACAATTACGAAAAAAAAACACGATCGATCACGATGATTAATCGTCGACGGCTCATTATCGATAATTCATTATCGATGATTGATGATTTATGATTAATTATTCGACGTTCAACAATCGATGACCGGTAACGGATAAAATGGCGACAGTCACTGTGCGCGGAGATGGCCTCGGAGCTACGGTTCGCGGTACGTTGCGGCTCGCGACAGAGACCATCGGCCAAAGCTCGCTCACGATCAGCTGCAACCGCCTGCACTCGTTGCAGTCCTCACTCCTCGTTTCGACGAAGTCGCTACTGCAGCAGCGGCCAACACGAGGAAACTACGTACATACCGAGCATCGAAATACCTCGGCTAAATGGTGTAAGTCCTGTCCTGCATGACGAGCCCATGAATCTCACGACGGTTCGAACTTTGTAAAAAAAAACGATCGATTATCGACACATTTTTCGTTATCGATCTTACGCGATATTTATTCATAAAATACGAGTGATTATTTGACGAAATCAATTTCGTGATTTATTTTCGTAAACAATTTTCGTTCAATGTCGAATTTTATTTCGATAGAATATTTTTGAGAAAAGAAAAATGTGCTTTTAAAAGAAACCGTCGTTAGATTTGGAGTCGAACTCTACTTGCGGTCAATATCCTCTCTCTCTCTCTCTCTCTCTCTCTCTCTCTCTCTCTCTTTCTCTCTCTCTCTCTCTGTTTATCTCGTATTTCAATGCCAAGCTCGAACAACGATGTATTTTCGTTGTGGTATCCGTATATCGTATATATAGTTACAAACATATCCGTTCGTAAATAGAGAAACGGCGATTTGTTGCCTCTCGACGCATGAATAGATTTCCTATAACGTATCGAGCTACGTTGCTCCGATGTGGGCGAATACGAGGAGATGGAGAAGCCCTTTGGCGCTGCGAGAGAATTCGGTCTCCAGGTGGCTCGATTATTTATTGGTTATTGATAGCGAGCGTGAGTTTCGGTAATTACCGGTTTTCGGGCCGATAGCTTACGTATCATACACACGCGCCTTGCTTTATACTCTTGCCATTGTAACGCTGACATTGTTCTCTCGAGGATAACGAGCCTGACAACGAGAGTATATACCGCAACCAATTTGCAAATTTTGTATACGTATTATGCTCGTGAAATTTTGTTATAACGTACATATTATTTTCGATTTTTTTTCTACTAATTTACGGATTGAAAAAATTGTCTAGTCATTATTTATTTTATTCGGTACTGTTGGATCGCTCGAAATTCGTTTAAAAAACCAATAATACAGGCTCGTTATTGAATGCGCGAGGGTTCCGATTCGAAATTTATTTCCCGGGATAAAAATCATCGAGATCAAATTTTACTATAAATTTTATCGTTCGAAAATTCTAATACGAAGGATATTTTCACTCTATCAATTCTTTCGGTAAATTCATCAATGACATTCTTAACGAACGATCGAAATTGACGTTGACACGTACTGTAATTGCAATTAAAGCCGATTCGTTTCAATTAATTTACTGTGTTTGCTCGTGTACCTACTGTGATTTTAATGCAACAGATTTCGTATGTAAACGTATATATATATATATATACCTTACTGTATTATACGTACGGGTTAATTGATTATTTATACAATGAGAAGTCGGCGGTTTGTGTCAACATCATTTTGGTTACTTCGATTTTTGTGGCTTTTAACATTTTCGTGGTACGAGCCCGACATACTGGCGAAACGAACGATGTAACGGTCCGTCGCATAATCAATTCACGAGCTCGCAAGTGGGGAAATACACTGTGGAAAACGTAAATTAACACGCATCTCTACACGGATGAATAATATTGCATGAACGTATTGCGATTTTACTATGTATTTTAATGTCGAGGACTCTGGTGTATAATGTTTCGTGTATATTCGATCGAACGTTTGATTTTCGTTGTGACATGTTGCTTGTCGAAATTATCGAACGCGACTGATTTCTCCCAATGCGACTCGTCACATAGGTAAGACTGGGAAATAATTTAATTAATTTGATTTAATTGATACCTCGCAATTAATAATCGATAATTTACAATTTCTCGTTGAGTAAAAAAAAAACAAAATATCGTATTTGATCTTTGTCTCGTCTGAAGGAAACAAAAATTTGTCGGGGCAATAATCGATCGTATCGACGAAATTTTTATTCGTCTCGTGTTCGAGCTGAAATGGACATTTGAACATTCTACTTTCCAGTTTATATTCGTAGAAACAATTCTCGTAAATATCGTAGCTTTGCGTACGATATTTACCCGTGGGGCTAGCGAAATGAGCTTTTTCACCCTTGTCAGCTCTCTCGAAAAAAAAGTGTTCGAGGTCAGTGCACATACGTCTAGGAAAAATTGAGCTTTATTTTCTTTACGTTTTAATTCGCAATATTAAAAATAGCATCGAATAGAGATCAATGGCAGATCAGCCCACGAACTATTTCCTTTCGCCCCCGGCCTCGAATTCATTTTCACGAAATCCGAGCGTCCGGAAATTAACATCGCACAATACTATGTCAAAAACAGTTTCTGGGAAATTTCACGCGTACGTCGCCCGCAGCTGCCGTCACGCGTGAGAGAATATTGCAAAAAATAAAAAATAATACAATAACGGAAAATAGAAATCAAACATATTTTCTCAATTTGGGCCACGAACGTCGAAAGAGTGAAGGATCTTTATAAATTGAAATAAGTAATTAAATACAATTTGCTATAAAGTAAACGAAACAATGATTCGTGAGTAAACGAATATTTAATGATTCTTTTTATATTTAAAAATTACGGCAATATATATATTTTTTTGTTTATTTACAATCGATAACGATACCGGGGCTTATCGAGGTGGGTAGTTAGAGTAATTTCGATGTGGCTAACACTGGTACGCGTCGAATTACTCTATCAGCAGGAGGCTGGTGCGTTGCCGATGACGGAGATGAAGAAATCATTGAGCTTCGATCAAGTGGGTCCGTGCCGTGGAGGGAACACCTAGCACAGGCCTCCTGCTCAGCATCATCGTCAACAGCAGCAGCAACAGCAGCAGTTGCAGTTGCAGCAGTTGCAACAACCACCGCCGCCTCCGTCGGCGTGTCGAGCAACAGCCACGCACACACGTCACACACACTGCCACTCCCATTCCCACAGTCACAGTCACACGCACAAACATCAACCACCACCGCCGAGGACGAGACGGGGTTCTTCGGGCATTACTCTGGGTCAAGGTCAGTCGGGCGGTCATCAAATATATAATCGATAATCAAATCGATTATCGAATCGATTATCGAGTCGATATTAAAATCGATAATCAAATCGATACTAATATCGATACTAAAATCGATAATCGAATATCGATACTAATATCGATAATCGAATCGATACGAAAATCGATAAACGAATCGATACGAAAATCGATAATCGAATCGATACCAAAATTTGTATAATAAAATCAATAATCGACTGATCGACGTGCCCTTTGAATTTCCACGGGGATAATTTTTTTTTGTTTTGTTTTTTTTTTGCGGGGTTTTATCAGGAGGTGACCACCCTGAGAGCATTTTGTGGAGGTTCGACTGCGATCTCGCGGGTGAACCCGACGTAGTTATCTCACCGCCGCCACCTCCGCCTCCACCCTCGGCAGCCGTATCGAGGACCACGACACTTTGACCAATACTCGAGGAAGTTCCTACGGGCGTGCCAGCGCAAAAGGAACTCCCGACACAGGCAACGGTGATCGTAAATGTCGATCAGAAGGAAACGTGCTTATAGCACACGTGATCTCCGGCCACAATCGACGCCGGTACCGATAATATTCCTTTATCGCAAG
This sequence comes from Netelia virgata, assembly GCA_951802705.1. Lineage (NCBI taxonomy): Eukaryota > Metazoa > Arthropoda > Insecta > Hymenoptera > Ichneumonidae > Netelia > Netelia virgata. The sequence goes on along the minus strand of OX637867.1, from coordinate 2,295,285 downwards.
ACTACTGAGACCACGTATTCTCTCTCTCTCTCTATATATATATATATAATATACGAGCTCGCGGAAAAAATCGATCTAGGGTTTTTGGGTCGTATTTTACGGGGCTCCATAATTTTCTTTTTCGCCAACGATAGAAAGATATCGAAAGAAAGAAAAAAAGGAAAAGATCGTTATTATCGAACGATAAAAGAATCGAGATCGATCACTCGTTATCTCCCATTACTTATGCTGTCTCTGTAGCGCAGATGACCCATTTTCCCAGACCAAAGAAAATTCTCATAATTCGTCACTGCCATGACTTATAAAAAAATAAAAAATAAACGAAAAAACAAAAATTCACACACGATAGACGGAGAGAAAACGAAACGTGAGATAAATCTCAAAAACGCAACGACGACGAATCCATCTTTTTTGGGAACGAAAAAATACTCGATTGCCCAACAAACAAAAAATTGCGACATTTTCCCTTGTAAATTGTGTAAATTCGTAGTAACTTTATAGTCGGAGTAAGGAGAAGAAAAGGAAAGAAAGACACGATCAGGACGAGACAAAAACGAGGCGTGAAAAAAAAAACAAAAAAAAAACAAGCGCTCGGTGCATTTCGCGCGACGCGACTGTACCAATTTATAAATAATGTGTATTATAAATATATATCCGTGCGAACTCCGCGTCGAAACCATTTCGATAATTTTCGACGAGTTCGTACATCGATAATTAAGTCTAGATAGGCGAGAGATTTTTTATAACGAAAAAAAACAACAAAAAAACGCGAAGTATAAAAAAAACCCGGTACAAATTCACTCTTCGATCCCAACACACACACACACACACATATATACACACTTACATATAGATATATCTACGCAGCGTAATCTGTACAGTTACGTACGAACGACGAAAAACAAAAAAAAAACAAAAAAAACAAATTTCTTAAACACCCATTCGACCAAGCTTCGCATTTTTTATTCCGACGAAGCAACATTTTCACGATACGAATCGAGGTTTACGTTTTTCTACTTTTATTTTTTCTTTGTTTTTTTTTGGTTTTTTAAATATTTTTTTCTTTTCGGTCGACCCTTGCACGATTGTTACTGCCACGATACTACACAATAGCCTGAGCTCTTCGTCTCTCGACCGGAAATCTAGCGTCCGTTGGACGATAAAAAAAAAATTAATACGCGAATCGCGATTTTTCCGCGGATGTAAAACGGATCCCCGGAAACGCGTAGCGTTCGATATAGTTGGTAACAACGCGGCGCGACGAGCCAACGCGGTCGAATAAATGAAGTAAAGAGAGGGGAAGGAAACAAAGAAATAAAAACAAGTGATAACAGAGAATGACCGAATTATTGGAGATTGTGGAAAACAAACAAGTTCGAATTATAAATATCACGGCCTATACCTATAAAAAAAAAAGATTAGACGAGAAAAATGAAAAAAAAATCAATGTCATTTTCCGGGATTCGTGAGGGTAGGGCTGCGCGTACCGAGGATGATTATCTTCAATCGCGAGCGAATGAACAACGGGAATAAAAATTTAATGTATGATTGCGTGTAAATATCTATAGTGGTGAGAGGGTGTGGAGGGTGGAGGGAAGGGAGATGAAAATAACGAGAGAAAAGAACAAAAATACAAAATCATGATAAGAGTGTGTATACATATGAATCGGTGTAGTTATCGAATAATAATTATGTACATGTGAACGTAGAAAAGTGTATAAGAGTCCCTAATCATATTTTGACACACGAGATGAACGACGCGATAACTGTTACCGAATATTATCATGATTATCGTTATCAGACGACCCAGGGTCAGGAGGAGGCACGAGAGAGGAAATCGAACCAAAAAAAAAGAAAGTGAAAGTGAAATTATTTCGAGTTGACTCGATCGCGATTGGCGAAGGGTCGACGTTTTTACCTCTTTCAATGGCCTCGTAATTTTTTTTATTTGTTTTTGCACCGAAAGATAAGAGGGGGTAACGAAAAATGACGAATTACTTCGAGGGACGAGAGTAAAACCGTTGGCTAATGATTTTTCATCGAATCTCGTGTACTCGACCTGCCACTTTTTTTGTCAAATGTGTTATCGAACAATACTTATACGTATATTGACATATATATAGATATTTATATATGTGTGTTTATATATATGTATATTTATTGAATGCATATATTATATATGTGTATATATTATATTAAATTTGTTACCTAGAATGTATTATGTCGTTTAATGAATATATTGAAGGGTTAGTTGAACTGTTTCAACACGCAATTGGGTTTTTGTTTGTCTTAATTTTTCATTATCCATGTACGAATGCTCGTGATTGTGTGATACGTATTATACATGGATGAATTGTACTGTTCTGTATCGAGGAGGAAAGAAAAAAAAACTGTGAAAACAAAAATGACGTTGAAAGAGAGAAAGGGAAACGACATTTGCCAATTGTAAACAATGCCAAAGAAATAAAACAACAACAAAAAAAGAAAAACAAAAATGTACGCTGCCACGTTCCATTCTCGTACATCGAAACGTTCGGACCGACGAGAAAAATAAATGAATTTCCCCAACGAAAGCTTGAAAAAACGAACAAAAAAATCCATTATTTTTCATCCAAAACTTATCGTGAAAATTTTATTCGCGTACAAGCACGATTTTACAAATTTGATAAGGTAGATTAAGGTAAGGCAGTTTTTTGTAGCGACGTCAACGTTGGAGATCGGCTGTCACCAGCCAAAACTCGCAGCGAAACGACATTTTTTGCATATTTTTTTGTAAATAGAAAAAAAAACAATCCGAATCACCGACAAGAAAACAAATAATTAGCGACTGGTGCTGGCGTTTAATTTTTTTGTGTGTACCGATCGGAGTGTGATTGTGAAAAAACAAAGTTATTGAAAAACAACAGTGTGCCGGAATAAAAATGTTCGCCGAATACAAAACTCTGGATACTTCATGTCAAAAAATAAAAAAAACTTTAAAAAAAGGAGAAAAAATAATTCTTTCGCACGAATGGTTCGTCATGTCGACCCTTCACTCCCAGATATTTTAATTGTCGGGATTTTCAGATATACGAGAACGTCGTGCGAATAATCACGTTCTCGTCGAAACGAGTAACGAAAGTGAAAAAAATGAAAAAGAGAAAGGGTATTGTCCCGAGTCTCGAGAGAGATTAACCATTAAAGATAAATGAGAAACGGATGTCTGCTGGCATTATTTATATCGTCGTGAAGCATCGAAGGGTTTCGTAAAATCGAGGTTGAAAACTGCGCCACCCTCTCGTTATTTCTCAATCTCCGATAAAACTCCATTAGCACCGAGGTCCTCTCAAAGCTTCTCAAGTACAATGAGCTATAAACGTCTCTCTCTCTCTCTCTCTCTCTCTCTCTCTCTCTCTCTCTTTCTATATATATATATATATATATAGATATGTAAAACAGAAGCGAACAAAATACACAAAGTCAAGCTGCTCCAGAATTCTCGATTTTCCGGAAGTCAACCCCCGAATGCAATAGGGGTGAGAAAAAAACATTTCATTTTTTTTCTCCGCCGAGAGAAAACGATATCTCGCAGTGATCTCTCTCGTTCGTCGTTGAATTCGAGAGCGGCGAGGACCCAATTTTGTTTCAGTTCGTCACCCCTCGCAATCGCGTCTCATTTCTCCCCGTTTCTTTTTTTTTGTCACTTCTCACTTCTTCGTTCGTCGCGACGGTCGCTCGATTCCATTGCGAATTAAACAAAGAAAAAGTTTTTCATAGCTCTGCGAGGTACAAAGAGAGGGGGAGTGAAAGAAGGAGAGAGAGAGAGAGAGAGAGAAAGAAGAAGAAGAATGTTCGATCAACGTGTAAGTTAAGCCGTGAAGCTTCTCGAGGCCATCGAGACGTCCCCCTCTCCTTTCATTTTTCCTCTTATTTTCCGAGCGCCGTTTTTTCCTCCTTCTTTTAATTCTTCGTTTCATCCTCGTCCTCGTGTCCTTGCGACGAGAACCAAAAGAAATTAAGAAGTGAGAAGCAGGCAGTAACGTTCTTGTTTCTCTCTCTCTCTCTCTCTCTCTCTCTCTCTCTCTCTCTCTCTCTCTCTCTCTCTCTCTCTCTCTCTCTTTCTCTCTCTCTTTTCCTATAGCTTTTTTTTTATCCCGACCGACTCAATGAGGGTGAGATCGTCTCTTTGCCCCGAGGGGTAGAGAGTTAACGGCCAATGACAACGGGAAGACCATCGCGAGTTTCCTTTTGTCATCACGTTGATTAATTCAGCCGACTCCGTAGCTGGACTCTCGTTGCCACAATCCTCCGTCGCACAACGATCATCCCCACCCTCTTCTCCTTGCGACGAACCCAACCCCCTCGAGACTTTGTCACTCTCGTTGCCTTTTTCTTATTTCTGTTTCTCTCTCTCTCTCTCTCTCTCTCTCTTTCTCTGTATCGCTCTTTCCGTCTCAATTTTTTGTCTCATCTATTTCTCTCGATTTCTTTTTTTTCGCAACTATATCGAAGCAAGAAGGATTCACTAGTACGAATTTTCCTTTTTTTTTTATCACGATTGGATGCGAAAACCGATCGATTAACGTGCGAGACAACGATTGCGGCCTCGGCTAATCGACGCATATACACATGGACGAGCCGAGGGGAGATATGAGGGCGAATATGGATTAGTCGTTTCTCTAATGGATTTGTATGGGCGTATGGGCGTTTCCATGCTGACCAAACCCTCGATCCTCGTAATAATCGAAAAACCGATGTAATTTCTTTTATAATTTTTAATCGAGCAAGAATCTTATTTATCGAAAAAATTGATGATAAAGCACTCGAAGACTTTAACAATCGTGAAATCGATTAGAATCGAATGTTCGTACATTTTAGACGGAACGCCCCGCGCGTTCAATGGCGCGATCGAAAGTCCATCAATCACTTCGCTAATTCCGCGATATTCCTCGGGGCTGGGTGGAGAATTCTCTCTTCGATCTTTCTTCTTCTTTTTGTTCTTTTTTTCACCTTCTCCCTTCAGGCGTCTCGACGCATTCCCACATCGGCCATTATCGCTCGAGCCCCTTTCATTACGTTATTTATGCAAATCTCATTTTCATACTTACATCTCGAGAACGAAAACGAGAGAGAGAGAGAGAGAGAGAGAGACCTTTCTTATAAAAATCGATCAAGCCAGTATATATTCATGTCGAACTAAGAGGGCAATCTTTATTATGTATGCGACGTTTTTCACCCTCCTCTGTGTCATTGGAAATAAATGATAATTGATTTTCGCCACGTGACTGTGATTTTTTTTCTAAATCGATTATTCGATGCTCGTCCGTAAGAAAACAAAAAAATAATGACGATAATGATAATAATAATAATAATAATAATAATAATAATGATAAACGTTACGCGTCGTATATTTACGTCGAAACGTAATACGAACTAAATATATATTTGCTCTCTCACCGTGAGCAAATTCACTGAATTATTCGGCCGCGAGCGAGCTCGTCGCCTCGGCACCCTCGAATCGTTGCCGAGGCAAGTGTGTAGTAACACCCTTAGCGATAAGTGACAGAGTTGGCTCCGAGGCGGTTGAATGGTAACGGAGGGAAAATTCGCTTTTCGCGAGGCCACGGGCGTACTCGAAAGACTCTCGACTAACTACATTTTTTCCCCATTCTCTTTTCCAACTTCTTTTCAGAATGAAGAAAATATAATAATAAAAATAAAAAACGAAGAAAAGAAAGAAAAAAAAGAATCATCCCTCGCGATATTCCGTGAATGGAGTTCACAAGGACTCGAGAGACTCTTCTTTGACTTACCCCTTTGATAAAATTCTCAACTTCGCGATAATTTGTCGACTACGCGAAAATCATTTTATTCGCGAAAAACTTTTCGAAGTATTTTCACGATTTTTCATTTCTTTTTTTTTTGCGTTTCAAATATATTTCACGTACGGAGAGAAGCGACTGATAGGGGCAGGACGATAATGATGTTTCGGATATGCGAAGGGAACTAAATAGCTCGCGACTGTCGTAAAAAGAAAAATAAATTGCCTCTCGTCGTTCCGAGAGCTAAATAAACGATTTTTTCGCTACGTCGCGTGGTCGTAAAAAAAATGTCGCTATTTACGGTTTTTATGCATCCTCGTGTTGTTCTCATGTTCGAGTCGTGTCGATGCCGACGATAGGGACACGGAAGCGAGACCGACGTAATACTCCCATCCTAGCCTCGTTTCTAAATCGTTGCTAAAGTGTTCTCTCTCTCTCTCTCTCTCTCTCTCTCTCTCTCTCTCTCTCTCTCTATCTCTCCTGTGTTTTTTCTTTTTTTTTCGTTCCATCGCGCAATCGGTTCCATTTTACAAATTGTGTTCGTTCCATTCGCAACGGTTTCAAAGGTCCTGAGCTTTTAAAATCTGTGCCATTTGTCCTGTCGAAGATAGGCAGTGGCGGTGCGGTCGTAACGAGGGCGAGGGTTAAGGGGGGTGTGAGAACCATCTCTCGAATGGAAAAATGGCAACGATTTTCCATTGAATCGTTTTTCCCCCCTCCTCAACTCTGCGGTTATTCCAGGACCTTCGTACGCCCTAATTAAGTCGCAGGGACATTTCGCTCGGAGGAAAAGAGAGTGGAGGGGGAGGGGGTGGGGGAGGGGGGTGAATGAGATAACAAAGTCGATATTGTAATGGAAAAAAATTCTGTCGTCGGTGGTTGCTTCATAATATCGTGAAAAATGCGAAAGTATGGAAAATAAATTATGAAAAAGAATTTATGGATAGAAAATATATCGTGCAAAAGATGTATGAAAAAAAAGCTTTTTTTGTTATTTAATTAAAAATGCATACGTTACTCGTTGGTACTAAATATATTAGATTTGTCGATAATAATTATAACGAATTATTCGATTGTATAATAACGAATAAATTTTTAACGATCGATCAATTACCGATCGAACGATATTTCGAGGATCCTTAAAAAACACGTGCGCCATATAGGCGCGTGTGTAATGCAGTTTGTAGGATGCGCGATATAAATTCGTAAAAGCAGAGGCGAACGTGAACCGATACAACGTGGCAATCCCACTCACGTTTCGAGCATTGATTGACAATAAACGCACGAAAACCGCACTGTCCACCCAACGGTGGAAGGATGAACGGAGATCGTTCTCGCTAAATCGACGCAACCCCCCAATTCGTTTCGACGACGAAAATGTTTTCATCCAGAAATTCGGGATAATTGACAAAAAAAAGAAAAAAAAAAAAAAAAAGAAAAATACGTCGATCGTCCGCAACCCCGAGGTATTCGAACAAATTGCCAGGCAGCCAAAATTTTTTGTTTCCACGGGAAATGGCATTTTTTTTTAATCGACGAACGTTGCGATGAAAAATTCGTCGATAATAAATTTTCATTTTTTGTACGAAACGAGTGTAGGAATATGTAAAATATTATTGATCAAGAAATATTGTTATTTCTCGCTGCGCTAGATTGTTATTAATATTTTTCATTATTCTCAGAGTCATCGGTTATATTTTGCAATTTCACTTTGAAATAATTCATTCTCATCGCAAAATCATAATTAATATTAATGCCTCGACTATATATATATATATATATATATATATTTATGTATGAGTGTGTAAAGGCGACATCGCTTAATCCTCTCGGTAAATCCTGCCAAGCGTTCCACATCTATTTCCATTCGTGGCGATCAGTATCGAGACTGCGTCCCACGAACATCCTCGTTTGCCATGTTACGATATGCTCGATCTGAACCGAGTTAATCGGCTAGAGCAGATTTATGTATCGTGGTACTTGGAACGATCACGTATCTATATATATATGTATATAGGTGTTAGGCCATAATCCAGCTGCTTCTAACACGCACATCAGACTGTTAAATTCGCTATACAGAGTCTTCAAAGGTGATAAAAATGCTGAGTGTGATATTAAGTTTCGTCCTTATCAGTAATTCAATCAATTCGTAATTTCTCGATCTTTTTTTATGGAGAGAAAAATTCACGATTGAAAAGCTTCGTGTTTTTTTTGTTTCTACAACGAAGAAAAATACTCGAATGAAAATTGTGATGTGTGGATTGATTGGCTGAATTTGTTTTCCTTTTTTTTTTTAATTTTTTATTCCATTCATTTTTCGACCTCATCACGACGGACGACAAAAATCACGAAACCGTGAGAGGAATATTCGACGGTTAAAAATAGTCGGCAAATAACGGTGTGCGACGTCGACATATCTCTCACGGTACAAAAAGTTGCGCGTCGTTTATTTTTATCAACCGTGGAATTTCAGTCATTTACGAGATGGAGTACACTGTCCCGAGAGATCCCGTACTCCCTCAACAGGACTCCAAATTGATCCAGCCTCTTACGCTCGTATCTGTAACAACGTGCATGACTTCTTTTTTTTTGACCTCTCTCAGAACTTAACTTTAGATTGTACATTTGTCAATTTTTTATAGGTAAGTGTCATTCTCATTACTTAACGAATAAACTCATTTTTTTCAATTAAAAATATTAACTAATGTTAACGATTGAAAGAGTATGAAAATTTATATCGATATTAAAATTTGTTAAATTATCTGCTGACAAATCATGATTAATTAATAATCAATCATTATGTATTATCAAATATGTTATTACATAATTATAGCAATGATACTGTTCTATTATTATTTATAACAATATTGTTGTCATGTTTTTAAAAAAATTTTAAATAATAGTTAGAAATTTTTTTTTATTTTTCCTTACCCACTGATGATAATCTTGTAATTTCTCGGACGACCCTTAGCCAACGCTATGTCCACCAGCTGGTACAACCTCGCCACTGTATCATCAGCAGATACATGAACGAGGAAAACTGTACTACCGTTCATCGATCTTATTTTCAGCCGAAGTTCGCCCGGTGTCCCAGTCGCCTCGTTGATCTCACGAACGATCGGTAACTTCCGATAAAATTAATTAGCGTTATTTCCTATTCAGCTTTTAATCAAAGACAAGTAATTTTTGTTTTAAATAATTACTTCATTTTTTCTATCCAAGGTCGCGGATTTCGTCTCTCGCGGTTTCGTCGCTGTACCGCGAGTGGAAAAATATAAATTTCTCGCCGACCCGTTCTTACCGCTCGGTGATAAGAATCTCGAGTAGGAACGAATCGGACAACGCTCGCAGTTGAGACTCGCAGACCGTGGACGGGATTTCAATCGAACGGAAGATTGCTCCAATCGACTTTGAAAACAGAAAAAAACGTATGAAAATTTCAGATCGTCGACGAATGAATTATTCGTTAAATCAAAAATTCATTATCGAATCATTTCACAAAAAGATTATTTGTAAATATGGGTCATAATAATATCGAACGAAGAGTTTTTTTCTGATTTTTTTTTGTCGCACAATAGACTGCGTAATTTTGTCTTGACCCCCGCGTAACCGAGCTAGAAGCTGTGACGCACTTTCTCGCAGATCGAGATGTGCTACTTATCGGGCAAAGATGCAGATAGTGGCAAGTAGCCGAGTTTAATTATAGGTGCGATAAGCAACGAGAACGTGATAAATAATTTCACGATAAAAAACAATAATACAAAAAAAAACGTGTTTTAATGATTTTGTAAAAAAAAAAAAATCATTCGAAAGAGATTAAAATCAATGGAAATTAAATGTTAATTTTTAATTCGCTCGACGATTCGTCTTACCTGGAGAACGATCCCAAGGTCGACCTATCTTTGGACCCATGCTGGCTCGTTTTGCTTCTCCTGCTCGACAGGCAAGCCGAGTCCGTGCGACTCCCTCTAGAGTTGATAGATCTCTCCGTTATCGGCATCTGGTATTCCGTCGTTTTGGCGGCGGACGTTCGTCTCTTTGAAAATGAATAACCAAATAATCCGAAGATAAACAAAAAAAAACTACAAAATCGAAAGATCGAATAACGATTTTTTTCCAAGATTCTCACTCGTTCGTTACGATTGGCGAATCCTAATTCGGCGTTTATGTGAGACTGAAGATGCGAGGAGGAACAATTATTGTTGTGGGACGCGAGAATCTGAGATCGAAGATCGAGAAGATTCATCGACGCGGAAGCCGAGCAGATGTTTTGCCTCGAGGATCTACATAATTTTCAAGGTCAAAGGAATTTATCATCGGCCTAATGTTAATCTCTATTATCGTACCTTTCACTAGAAGGAACCGCGGGCATTCCCGTTTTGAAATTATACGCCATTTTTTTATTATATTGCATGTTTAATGCTTTCGGCGACTGAACATTGGACGAGTCGCTTGATTTGACGTTCATCGTTGACGAAGGCCTTTGTCCGGCCAACGACTGTTTTCCTAGCTTATAACCGTGCCCAGGAAACCCGAAACCACCCAGAAGATAAGTTTCGGTTCTGTGATCTTCCACCTGTCGAGTCGAAAAAGAGGCGAGTAAAATTATTGTTTTTATCGATTTGGTAAAAGAAACGTCAAGAATTTTCTGGCTCACTTTAAAGGGTACACCGTTGGGATACGATTTTTGCAATTCGGATGGAAAATAACCGTCGAGAATGTCCCGAATGAACGAAACGGTATTCGGATCTTTGTAACTTCGTAATTTTCCATCCTTCGTTACCATACCGTTCTTGTAGAATTTCAGGGACATGCTAGGCGGAGTCTTCGAAACGATGAAAATTAATTAAGCATAAAAGTAATAATAATTAATAATTAACACGAATTAATCATTTATATCGTATTAATTATTCGACGTTGAAATTCATTTTTTTTTGTTCATCTCGTTATCGATAATTAAAAATTATTTGATTTACTTTGAACGAAGCACCACCACCGTCTTGATTGCGTTGGACGTGAACCTCGCCCATTCCCACCGTCATGTTGAGCTCGGCGATTTTCGCTGTCAATTTGGCGTAACATTTCATGATGAAGTCACTAAAACGTAACGACGACTGAAAGGGTGACGTGAAAACCGACTGCGCTCATAACGAGATCAGCTTTTCCAACAATACACTCGGAATTTACTTGGGCGAAGAATTCTGTTCCTTGTTGGACGCGTTTTTCGTCTCGCCTATCCACACGAGACCGTAATCACCGAGAAATTTCTGTGGATTTTTTTAAAATTCCTTTGTCAGGCGATCGATGAGACATCGTACAGAAATATCAATCTAAACTAATTTCGTAAATTTGTCGAATTGAATTTTTAGTAATTCGATTTTTTTTTTAATTAAAAAATAAACGTTCTATTTTTCTTTTGTTTTTTTATACGACAAATTTTTAGACCTCCATTTCGAAGATCTTGTGCTCGAGGCCCAAACACCTTTTGTACAGGTAAGCCGAATTTTCAATCTCGGTTTTTTGCTTGAGCATCTCTTTCCTGTGTATCGAGTCTTGATTTTTGCTCTTGGCTTCCCAATCTTTGACCTGCTCGAAGCGTCGACCCGAAGATCGTTGCACAAAAAGCCCAACGATAAGAGTCAATTGATAACGGAGATTCAACGATACGATGAACCATTTATTCCTAACCTTTCGTTTCAAACGCGAGATCTCCAGTTCCTTCGCTCTCAGACGATCCTCGGCTCGTTTCAACACCGATTGCATTTTTTGCATTTGATTCTCGGCGAGGTAAATTTGTCTCGTTAACGTAACGACGAGATCGTCGTCTGAAATAACGACGCGATGTAAATTTATTTTGTAAGACTGTGCGGACGTGATCGATGCGGGAAAACAAACGCGCACGATTAGACGATTGATTAGACGATTGAAACAATAATTCGATCCGCAACCGGAAACGATAAGGAAGACGCGCGATGATTTTTTCTCGATTGATTCGATATACGTTTCACGTATTTTGAATTTAAATGTCCTATTTATTCCAATGGAGGACAATTTTATGTAACAAAGAATAAGGAAAAAAATAATTTTATTGTACGACGACGCGTGATATTATTATCGTTATTATTGTCGTTATTATTATTGACTCGATCCTTATCGTTGGTGAATCATCGACGAAATTTAATTCACATCCGGTGAGCGTATCTGCGATTATTTCGTCTAATAACTGGGTTGCGAGAAGAGATAAGCAATCCTACAATTTCATCTCGTAATAATAATCAAAAAATAAATATCAGTTTTATGAATAGCGTTGTAGTAAAACTCAGAGAACCTTTCTCGCTGACTTTCGATGGCTCCGGAGACGGTGATTTTTCCCGCGATCTTGACAACGGTGTCTGGAACGAGGATCAATTGAAAAAATTAGATCGACGACTATTCGATAGGAAAAACAATTAATTTACTGTAATTTTCGATTTTTCTTTTACCCGTTGGACATCCGCGTTTCCATTACTTTCGTGAGATTTGGATTTAGCGAGTGACTGAATTTGTATATCCTTTTCTTCATCTATTTTCACCACGTTCGAAGAAATTCTTTTCAATCTTAAATTAAAAGTAATAAATTCGAATTACAATAAAAATCGTATCGAAAACCGATTTTAATCGAACAAAATTATTTAATCGAACAGAATTGATTAACATTTTTTTTATTGTATTTGAAAAATTGATCGTGATAGACATATTTTACTTGTCACAACTGCCAGCCGACGACGTTACTGGGTTACGAGCTCTTGGCACTTTCTTTCGCGATGGCAATGACGTTCCACGATGGCTCATCGTACAACCGATGGAATTAATCAACGAGTTTGACAACATTTACGTATCGATTCTTATTATCCCCTCTCTATTTCCAATTTGACAGAGGCATATTATCGTTTCTAGATTTATGTGTTTGCGCGTGAACGATTACCGGCGATAAATTCGAATATTCAGGATAACGCGATCGATCGAGGGTTTTTGCCGAAACTGATAATGACAGTGCGTCGTAAAATTTCACAGCGGTAATATCGACATAAATTATTCGCTGCAAACTTCGCGTATTTCAAACGTCAAAACGTTTGACCCAATTTTTGTCTATATTTGTTTATAATACATTTTGTTTTCCGATATTTCAAAAAATTCAGGAAAAATGAGTCTTCTTTATTGAAATGAAATTTTCAATAAAAAGATTTCTTGTAAACTTTTGAAAATTTAACTTTTATCGACGCGATATGGAACAATGCGTACTAGCGATATTTTTTTGACTATATTGGTATTGTTTAAAAACGAGGAAAACCTTTGGGAACGCATATTTTTCTTGATTGTTTCTGTTGACATCGAATTAACGCGCTGGTGCCAATAAGTCTTGTCAACACTAATATCAATATTGCTTTTCGGAGAAGAGAAGTTATATATTATGAGGTAGACAAGAGGAATATGTATGAGTGATCGTTGTTATCTAATGAATTATACGACAAAAAAAAAGCGACGCGAACCACTCAACGCGAAACGTGTTCGATAACACATTGTTGGTCGGGTATGGTCGATGATTCACCGACACGGCCCGGTCACGTTACGATTAATTATCGAGTCGAAGTATTTCTCGCACTCGTCTGGAAGCACGAAAAAAATGTTTGCCGCGTCATGATATAATATTTTATGAATTTGTATTTGTCAGAAAAAAAAAAACAAAAAAAAATCGAAAATTGTAAATATATTTCTGGGAAAAATCGTAATTCGTTCGTCGAGTTCTATTCAAACTATGCCACGCGGAACATTTTTGTTTTTTTTCGAGTTATTAATAACAATATAAAGATACGAATATAATCATAACAGAATATAGATAGAGTGGCCTGGCCCCCGCATGGAGGCGACACGTGGTAAGCGCGACGACTGCGTAGATAAAAAAAAACGTTATATCATACCCTTCTTTCTCTAGGAGATATGATCGTCGTATATTCGTTCGTAGAAAAAAAAAGAAGACAAAAAAACAAAAAAAACTCAGAAAAATCTGTCACGGCCAACGAAAACCGTCGACCTTGACGCTCCAGCTTCAGTGCGACAATGACCCAGTAATTTTGAAACGCGGGTAAGAACCTTAATGCATAAACAGACAGCCATAAATGTTCCTGTGTAATTAACGATAAAGTCCATTAATGTGATTAAAATAAATTAAGCAAAAGACATAATAATAATTGACAATTATCACGAATTAATCATTTATATCGTATTTCTTATTTCATACATTTTTTAATAGTAATTAGCAACGATTAGATCGAACGATTAATTCATTAATTAATTAATTTTAATTTTTCGATTTTCTATTTATAGATAAAACATATCGATTCGCTCGTTATACGTATATAACTCTCGAAGAATCCAAAGCTCAATGCTCGCCAGGCTCTAAAAATAATTTTCAGTATCTTCGGATCAGTCTCGTCGCGTCTCGCGTCCGTCTCACGATTCGCGAGTCGCTCGCGCGAATATCTCTCGTAAAGCGTCTCGCAACACAAATAAAAAGCACCGTTCGCACGTTTCATCGACAGACTTTTCACGTGACAAAAAAGTTCGTCGATTCTAAAAAACAATATAAAAAAAACAAAAAAACAAAAAAAACACAGAATAAAATAAAAATAAAACGAACGAAACTAAAATTCTGTCAAACTCCTCGCTAAATTTCCATCAACCGTGTAAATCGAATAAATCCAACTAAATATTACAAAAATGTCGAATCGAATTAGAAAAAACTGTTCGTTGTTCTTCAAATTTTGTCATCAACGTGAAAAAAAAAAAGATGAATTTTTCTCGTCGAGTTCGAAGAATCATCGACGATGCGAAGTCGCGAGTTTCACAAAGCGTTTCAAATTGCCGCCATCGCAGCGACGACGTCGCTTCTCGTGCTCTCTATGGACGTAAGAATCGTTCGTCCACCAGCGAGAAGCAATGCGCCGACGTGAAATCGACCAGTTGATCACGTGACGGTAGACCGAAGAAGTGACGTCATGCCGCATTGAACCCGAGGTCGAGGCTACATCGAGCGTCGGCGCGGCATTAAACCCGCGGCTCTCTCCGACCCCTTGCCGCGAATTGCACACTCAACGCCCTTATATCGGCCACGTCGACGCTCTCGCTGCACTCGTTGCTCGTCCCTTCGCGTTATTTTCTATCTCAAAGTTAGAAAACAACAAAAAAAAAATTCTTCAACACAAAACAAAAAACAAGAAACGATCCTCGTTTTCTCAAAAAAAGAATAAAAATTTAGTCAACCGTTGATCTTGTGGTCTCTCAGTCGCGCGTCGTGCGAGACGGAAGAGAGAAGAAGAAGAAGAAGAAGAAAGGTTTGCCGGCAGCACGTTACGATCGTCCCGCGTGCAGGTGCGAAGAAGTAAAAATGTCGGTGATCGATTGAGAGTGGAGAAGCGCGAGGCACTCGGGTGCCGCCACTAACCACGTTTTAAAGTGCCTTCCGTGGCAGCGAAAATGACGGAAGAAAAGCGAGAGCCTCTCGTTTATTATCATCTGGCGTTTAACAGTCTCGGCGTCAAGGTAAGCGACCAAGTTTTTAACATTCACTTCTCTCGCCGTTCCACATTTCGCACACGATTTGAATATCATTTTCGTACTTCGTTTGTCTCATTACATAAATCCTTATAACGCATAATCGACGAGATATCGTAACGCGTTTCGATCCGCGAACGCACACGTTTTTTTCTTCCCCGTCGCTGATCGAACGATTCCTGTTTTAATTCCAAATTGCAATTACATCACGTTTCGAACAACGCGACATTATTTTTTATCGTCTCTTTTTTTTCTCTCCGATATTTCGTCTCCAACTCGTGCGTTTGGCACGTGAAACGAGCACGAGGTTTTTTATACGAACGATTACAATTTTTCCTTTCTTTTCTTTCTTTTTTATCCTCGAGCTTTCACGCTTTACTCGAATTTGTCTACGTATTAACATTTTTTAATGCCGAATTATTATCGCACCTTTTTCTCGAAACGTACGACGGGAGGATACAATTCTTTTTTTGTCTTTCTTTCGTTCGTTGCTGTTAAACGAGGTTGGAACGAGGATAATACGTAATGGATCGGGGCAGAGTTTTATAGCGATACATAGGCACGTATTCTCGTGTACATAAATATACGTATGCAGAAACTCTCGTTATACATCCGTCTAGCTATTGTATCTCGCCGGGCTCTTTAGCATACTTCGCTAGTGGTTACGTGCATTCGTGAACGGACGTTGCGAGAGACGGCCTGAGATTCTCGTTGCCACTTTTGATTGCAATTCTAACATTCTCTTATTACATATATATATATATATCTATATATATATATATATATATATATATATATATATATATATATACATATATACGTGCATATGGAGCTAACGACAAAGTGACATTTTTTTATATCAATATAAAAGCAATGTCAATATATATGTAGTGACGGAAGCGCACGTGGGCGATTATATATATATATATATAGTGTGTGGTAGAAAGAGCGTAAAAGATATCGAGCGAGAGAGGCGCGTGCCGGCAATGGTAATGCGTCGAGGAGAGAAGCGCGTGACTGAATAAATAATTTAAAAAGAAACAGGTCAGTAGTGCGATTCCCTCGAGGTCCTCGTAATTGTTAATCGACGTATTTTCGCCGATATTCCCGAATTTATGACAATTTTATTGCCATCGTTATTATTATCGTTGTTGTTGCATAAACGAGAGTTGTAAATTCGCGAAGAGGTGAATGTTCCCATTTATCAGGCGCTAATCAGAGAGTTACGAGGTATACGAGAGATCGAAGATGCTTGTTAATTTTTTTTTTTCTTCATTTTGAAATGACGAAATTTTATTGGTCTTTTATTTTTTTTATTCGTGATTATTCGGTCGTATTATATTTTCGCTCGTTGTAAATAATTGTCGTTGGATCGATATAGGAGAAACGTGGTATATATCGAAGGAAAAATGAAATTCTTGATATATATATCGCACGAATGACGTGTTATCGATTCCGGTATGTTATCAAGCCTGGCACGATATCAAGGTTTCTTATGCCTTTTTCGTATAGTTTTCACGAAGTATCGGTAATCGACTGTTTGCTTGTTGTCTGCGAGAACGAGGGCTCTTTCACGTGGGCGTTTGAAACCACCCACGATGTCAATTTGTACGTCGAATACCTACAAAGTTCACACGGTATTTCTACCTCGCACTACTTTATTGATAATACAATGTAAAAACGTTGCCAAGCGACGTCGATCGATTTTACTGTAAAAATAAGATAAAAATCGACGAATTTTTGTTCTTGAAAAATAATAATTCAACGATTTTTATAATTTATTATGCGTTGATGAATAATTTAAGGACAGTCGCTTAAACTAGACGAGCCGTGTCAAATTTTCGGGCGTTGGCCTTGCCTCGAGCCATGTTACTCGCATCACCTTGACACTGTGGGGACGAGCATGCGTCTGCGCTCGTTCCCATAAACCGTATTGTCCGGGAGCTCGTCGTACCCTCGGGGGGAGACGACACTCGAGCACTCTTTCCCCACATCGATTTTACCTTAAGGCATTAATGGTTTAGTAACCTCGTTGATATTTCACGTAACGAAATCGACCGAGTGACGCGAGAACGACGAAACGCCAAAGTACGAATAAATTTCCAATGAACGATAAATCGCGATTTATCAAATCGAATTAATATTAAATTAATATTGAATTTGTGAAAAAAGAAACAAAATATTGTCTCCACGTTTCATTCCTTATACATTTCAATGCAAAATTGTTGAGAAATTCACGAAGTAACGCAGGTCGAAATACAATCGCAGGATGCGCAATTCTGATAATTGTAATTCACGAGTGGGACGATCGTCGTGCACGTGTCTTTGCGGAATATTAAATTTTATTCAAATTTCATAGGAAACGTTTATTTATACGATTCATGAAAAGTAGACGGACGTTAATCTTCCGATCGGACGAGCCTACCATGCAATTTTAATCTTCTTCTCTCCCTTATGTTCGTCGAACGCCATTTTCTTCGGTCGGTATCGAATTCTCGGGCGAGAAATCCGATCGGCCGATATGAAATCGATACTCGTGACACGTCAGACTCGCGACATAGTTCGTCGTATTATTCAATTTGTTAATGTTTTATCCCCTCCCCTCGTGGCTCTTATCGTCGTCCTTTAACCATTCTCTATTAATTCGGTACACGATATCGTCCGTTCCCTCGTATCGAACCGCGCGTCGCCTCGTGATCTACGAAATGAGTGTAACGTGACAAAGCTGTTTTGTCGATTGTAACGTTTCACGAGGTCCGGTATATACATATTTATTCACGATACAGAGAGTTATGAATCGCTCGATTAAAGTGTGAGTAAAACACACACATATAAATGTGTATTAATGCACGGGTTTTCGATCGAGAATGATCAAACGATCAATTAATCAACGCGACGAAAAAATGTGTTCAAACTACCTCCCCGACGTTAACGATCTCACGAATTCGTCGATCGATCGTAAACAATAAAAATTGATCAACAAAATGATCATTCGAATTCAGTTCGCGACGATTTTTAATTCCTTGAACGAGACGATAACAAAACATGGTTTCTTTCCTGTGATATAATATAGAAATTCGGTAACTCGTCGTTGGGTGCAAAGTTTACGGAAATAAATCGGTCGCGAAGTCGATCGACGATTCTTCCGTCGCCGAGTTCGCGATCGGTGCGCGTATCGGACTTGGAATTTATAATTGTTCGTCTCGCTCGGTTTCGATCGTTGATCAATGAAAAAAAAGACTTCTCGTGGCACGTGCGCTTTAGTTTCGCATCCGCGATCGGCGAGCGTTACGCACTCGTAGACAAGCCGGAGAGAGATCGAGGATGGTGGTGGGGAGGGCAGAGTCTCCGTCTCGAGGGTAGTCATTGCCTCGTGGTAGCAGACCGGCTTTCAGTGTCGATACTTCTGTCCGATTGGTTCGGTCGATTAACGACACATTTATACTTTTTTTCTTCTTCTTGTTTTTTTTTTCGCACCGTCGCACATGTACCGTTGAAATAATGCTAGTGAACTCTTGTGAAATCGAATTATTCCGTCGTTTCGCGTGCAGCTGTCTCCGTGCATCGTGTGAATAAAACGTTGCCTCGTCATCGCGACCGTTTCACGGAGTAAGATACGATCGTTTCGTTTAATCGATTTATTACGAAGAATCAATTTACTTTTGTGACCAAAAGGACGAATGAAAAATTTTCAAATTCGATTGAAAAATCAATATTACGATAATGTCAAAGTGCTCGTCGGAAGATATTGAAAAAAATGTATTATTTCGAATCCGCTCGAGTCGAATTATATAATTGTTTACGTCGAGGATTTCTCGAAGGTTGAAAATTTCCTCGTCGCGACAATTAAGCTAATTAACAAAAAAAAAAAAAAAAAGGTGTTAATTCTCGAACATATGGTTACGAATAATATTTGTTTGTATTCGAAACTGTCAAGCACCGTTTATTATATCGAATCGCGAAAATATATATTTCGTCTCGTTTTCTTTATCTTTATTTTTCGCCTCAAATAATTGTTTTCTCGATTTTTAATTAGTACACGTCGCTTAACATCGATTAATTAACGCACGCCGAACCTTCGCTCTCGCTACCGTATTTTCCGTTTCTGGCAATGTAAATCCGCTGACGCGTCTCGTTCGTACCAATGAGAAAGAAAGAAAAAAAAAGTACAGCGAAGCGCACACGGTCAATGCGTAATCGCGACACACACACGGTCGAGTCATCGTTTGTCGGCAAATTTTTCGAATGCTGTGACAACGGCGGCCATTGTAAATACACGCATGCGTAAATATGATTATCAGCTAAAAAAAAAACAAAAAATCAAAAGTCTCTCGGTCGCCATTGACTCGATAAATGACGCTTCGGGTTCGTAAGAAATAAAAAAACAAATAATATTAAGAAAACAAAATTTTGCATTAATTTTAAATTTCGATAAATCGTCGTTTGCATTTTTATTGAATTTTTCTTAGTTCGATGATTATCATTACGACCCTGCCCCTCTTTAATAACGACCACGACATTCCTCTCGGTATTAAGGGTGAATATCTCGGGACATTCTCCCACGCTCTTCGTTCCATGGGTGGTATGTGTGTCGAGCAAAACTCGTATATGAATTACATCTTGGAATTTTTCATCAATTCCCTCCCGGTTTATAGAGAGACGAGTATCGTGGAACTCGTGGTATGCATCTCAATGCGTTTACCGTGAATGGAACGTTAGGACAGGATAGGAACGATTACGTACGTGAGATCTTCTCGTTCGCGAGATCGATGGACCTCGATATCCAACGCTACTTTGGAATCCGGTTCTTGGCTCTTCATTCTCCTCTTCGTTTCTCTCGCCTGACAAAAAATTTCAACCCCGTTGTAATAAAAACAACAAAAAAATCCACTTATCGTTCATTTTCCAAGATTCATAAAAATGTAATAGTCCTCATTATTTTTGTTCAACCAAGTAATGGAGAAATTTATCAATTGTCACGAGACGAAAAGATTCTTCTCGAACGTGACAATTCGGACGAATTAATGAGCTCGCGATTTGCTTTACGGTCGTGGAACAATTTAGATGTAATCGGGATAGGCGAAGACGCGCATATCATACGCGTTACGTAAAATGCGAATCGAGGATGAGAGCGATGGAAGCCAAAACGTTCCGATAATCACTATAACTTTGATGAACGAAGTTGCACAGGATGTACACGAAGTTGCGACATATTGCGTGGTTCTGTCTTCATTTCATTTTTTTTTCGGATAATTTTTTTTTGCTTTTCCTCGTTGCCTCTTTTCCTGCAATGCGTTCAGAATGATTGACGTTTCGCAAATCTAAAGCATAGATTCATGCGTCACGGGTGCGAGACGGAATTTATATAAAAATGCGTGTAATCAAACTGGCATTGGCCCAGAATTCCGCGGATGTCGGGGTTGTGAATAAAATGTTCCAGAAATTAACGATATTTCCTGTCGTTTATCGATTGAAACTAATTATTGGACGATCGATGAACGCTAATTAATTCAATTATTAATCAATAAAATGATAAAATAATTGATGAATTTATTAAATCTTAAATTAATTATGTTTACATTAATTTTCATAATTTAAGAAACTTTTTCAATTTTACATCGACTTACATCGATATTCCAATGTTAATTTGTTTCGTAGAATCCGAGGTGATCGTGACTGAACGCGTTATCCTGCCTGTCCGAGACATAAGAAAATTCGACCGACAACATCGTGGAAACAGATCTCTATTTGAATCGGTAACAATGGAGGACACACAAAGGTAAGCGAACATTGTGGACGTACGTATTTACGCATACGTGCAATTGTCCTCGCGTGTAATAACACATTGTCATCGATCATACCCGAGAAAACCCGACACGATGCGCTAATAAAGTTGAACGTTTTGATTTTTTTGAAATTATTCGACGCTTCGATCGCGTCTCTAATTCACAAACATCGAAGTCCATTGCTTTGGACTTTGCTCCTTATATCCAGTCTCATAAAATCTTACGATCGATTCAAATTAAAAAAGGAAAAAAATAGAAAAAAAAAACTAAAAAAAAAATATTTTTAACGGAAAGCTATAACGTTAAAATATTCTGTCCCAGATACGAGGACCCGGTCATATACAAACGACCGCCGACTTGTAGCCTGCGGAGACTCGGAGGTGAGTTGAAAAAGAAAAAAAAACAAAAACAAAAAACAGAAAGAAAAAATAATAGATAATCGTCAGTGAAAGGAAATCCATAAATTAACGTCGGATTGTTCGCTGTCGAGAGAACTTAAAATCTATAGATAGTGCGTCATGTGCAAGTCAAATATCGTGTATAATAAATTACACGTGCTCGCGTTATTTCTTTTTCCGCGTACATTTGTATCGATACGTGATGTATTTATTCGTATAAATGCAAATTATCGAATAGATCAAAATAAAATTGATATTATTTTCGTATTTTATTTATCGTTCGTACGATCATCGTTTAATTTCGTTTAATTTCAAATCGTTTTCGCAGACATGGTGCCCGCACGCGTGGTACTTTACATGCTCTCGTTCACCGGTTTTCTCGTCTCGTTCATGATGAGAACCGATATAAATCTCGCGATGGTGGCGATGGCCAAGCTTCAGCCACCGTCCGGCAACGATTCGCAAGTCGTGATGTCGACCCACTGTTACGCTAATTCGACGGTCGGCATGGACAATTCGACGTTTCAACTGGACGAGGTGAGCCAGATATATTTCTTTTGATCTTTTGTATGTTTTTATTTTTTAAAAAATAAAAAAATAAAAATTTCGAATTTATTTCAAATACTCGTTATAATCTTTTGTTTGCCTTTATGGCTGATTTATGGCCGACGAACATGATCGATTGTGATTTTAAATAATAATAAAAAATGATTTATTACGATTTTTCTGGAAAAAAAATTAGGAAATGGGCGAATTCGATTGGAGTCCGGCGATTCAATCGGCGATTCTTGGCTCGTTCTACTGGTGTTACATACTGTCGCAGATCGTTGGCGGCGTACTTACGCAATATTTCGGAACGAAAACCGTTTTCGGGGGTTCTCAGCTAATCACGGCAATCTGCAGTCTTCTAATGCCGAGCGCAGCGGAACTGCATTACGGCGCGATGATCGCACTGCGAAGTATTCAAGGAATCGCCAGTGTGAGTATGATAAAAAAAAAAGAAAAGGAAAAAGAAACCGGCGCTGTCCTCGACAATCACAAATAATATTTTTACTTCATCTTTCCTCAATCTTATCGATGAATTATCTTGAATTATGAGAAAGAATAAAAAAGAAAGTCACTGGCATCAATTTATTATCTCATAGCGTGTTTTTTTTTTAATTTTTTTTTTTCAAGAATTAATATTTCGTTTCAGGGTCTAACGTGGCCAGCGATGTACGCGATAGTCGGCCACTGGATACCACCTGTCGAGCGCTCGCGATTCATGTCTTCCTTTCAAGGTGAGTTATCGACTTCGTTACAAAAACAAAAGTATCAAAATGAAAAAAAGAGACATCCCATGTTATTTTTTTATTATTATTTTTTTTTTTCATTTTCAAGCAACGCCTATCGGCAGTTTGGGCGCATTATCGAGAAGAGACTAAAGAAATATTTTATGTGTTACAGTGAAACTTCGATACGCTCGCCTAAGACTATGTATAACATGCAATATAACATTCGCAATTTCGTTTCACAGTAAACGCTGCCAATATCGTATTATATCGTTTTATGCTTTTTTTTGTTTCCGCAATCGAATTTTCGTATCAATTATACGATGTAAAATAATTAAAAAAAACAAACAAACAAACAAAATCGAATCGATACGTGCGAGATATTTTCACATTGACGGAATTACTAATGCGCAATTTCTTTCAGTATAATGACAATATGGATTTTACGTTCGTGGCCCGAAAAATCTAATGATCTTCGTGAATTGTTGTTCAGTCTCGTTTTCAGTTCAAAATTTCGCTACCTGTATAATCATACACGTATATATTAATATTATATATTGCATTATTATTATACCTTTATTATATATATATATATTTATATATACGTAGCGTTTAATAGCTGGTATATATAGATATATAAATAATTATATATATATACATGTGTACATAATCCGATGCGAATGATAATGAATGTTTACACTGATTTTTCGTTGATTTAGCTCTCAACACGTGTTACTGGTTGAATTCGCCGGATCTCGGGGTATACTCGATCAGCGACCGCTCAACAGCATGAGAACGGCAAGAGTATACTTCCAGCCTGGTTGAATCAGCCGGCATCTCCCTGTATATATATATATATATATATACACAAACACACACACAAACTATACAGATTTATTATATTCTCTACTTTGTCTATTTTCATCGTCAAAGACACGTTTCTATTTCGTAAAACTTTGTTATCGATCGAAATCATAATTTATAATCGATTAATTTGTAAATTCGATCAAATTTACAAAGTAAACTTCAAGTTTTTTGGAAAAAAAAGTTGCGGTAAAAATAAAGAGATTTTTACTTTGGAATTTTACAGGTCTATCAATGTTTGATCTCAAATTCACAAACATTAATAAAACAACACATAGACACAAGAATACACAGCTTCGTCATCGTTTGGAAGGCCACGTCATCTCATTACTAAATATTCATTTGAATCGCATTGCAGAAATCACCTGATAAAAATGGAATTACACATGGAGCTTAAAAAAATGGGTTCTCGCAGAGACACGTAAGCGGTCTCGTCTCGTCGGCCGTGCGAGAAAGAGAGAAAGAGAGAGAAAGAGAGAGAGATTGACGCGATGCTTCACGTCAAGTTCATCATGTTTCATCATTCTACCGGCCTGAAATTTGTGGGTGAGCTACGCGCCTAACGTCCAGATTATATCTATATTCAAGGGTTCAGTTTCGGCATCGGGATAACCTACTTCCTGTGCGGATTTATCATCGCCCACTGCGGCTGGCGGGTTGTCTTCTATACGACCGGAACTATCGGCGTATTTTGGTGTCTCATTTGGTATCTACTCGCCTTCGATACACCGGCGTCGCATCCGAGGATATCGCACCAGGAATTGCGTTACATTCAAGGAAGCGTTGGAAATCAGGTCGTCGGTAACGAAGTACGTATTTTTAAAAAAATCATCGTTTATCATTATTTCGTGATAATAAATATATTAATTTTATTTCTATTCGATAAAATTATTGTTTTTGTTTTTTTTTCAGGATATGCCCGTGCCATGGAAATCGATTTTGACCTCGTGGCCAGCATGGGCGATCGGTATAACGACATTCGGTAGAATATGGGTTCACTACGTCTTTATCATTCCTGGTCCCACGTACATGAAAACCGTTCTAGGATTTAGTATTCAAACGGTAAAATACCACTTTTTTCATTCACATTCAGTGAAAAATTATTTATAACGATTATTAAACGATGTTTATTTTTTGTACAGAACGGTTTGTTGTCCGGGGCGCCATTTATCTGCAGCTATCTCAGCTCGGTCGTATTTTGCTACATTGCCGACGTTCTCGTCACGAGAAGGATAATGACCCTCACGAATGTGCGAAAAGTCTTCACTGCTTTGTGTGGGTTGCTGATGATTTTATATTTTTTGAAAAAAAAACAAAACAAAAGAAAACAATTTCCGGTAAGGGATTTATAACGATTGAGACTTTTGGCTCATTTCAGCTCAAGTTGTGCCAGGAATTCTCGTTGTACTTATCGGATATTTAGGGTGCAGTATCGTTCTCGTACTGGTCGTATGGTTTATCGCTGTTACACTGATAACAGCCGCGTACGCAGGTGCTATGGCTAATATTGTCGACATAGCACCAAATTTCGCTGGTGAGTAACGATAACAAATGGAAAAAAATATTATCGAATAAATAATAGTTTATTTTTCTATTTTTTATGAATTACATAAAAACTCGAGCATCGAATATAAATTCGTCCGTATTGTCGTAGGTCCTGTTTTGGCTTTTGCCCAAACGGTCCACATGACGGCGAGTTTCCTGTCGCCCATCGCAGCTGGTCTGCTCACACAGAATAACGTAAGTACAAAAAAAATATTAAATTAACTCGTTGGAATTTAATTCTTTAATCATAATTATATAATTCAATCTTTGAATACAATTTTTCGCTATAATTTGATTTTTTTTTATTTCTATTAATTTTTTAACAATTTTTGTATTTTTATCAACAGCAAACGCTGGACGCTTGGAGAAGCGTTTTTGGCCTGACGGCCTGCATAGCTTGTGGTACTTACGTTATATATCAGATATTCGGAACCGCCGATATACAAGCTTGGAATTATCCCGATCAAAAGTATCCACAGTCGGTGGACGAAGATTCAGCACCGTTGAACGTTTCGCCGAGTAAGAATGGCAAAATAGTAAAAGGAAAGACGAACCAATCCGAGCTCGCGTAACGTTTTAAGGTTCAATATTCAAATCCATAAATTTTCAAGATGCATTCACATATATATGTATATAAATTATAGACATATATATGTTTATAATGTTTCGTCGAATTTCGACGATAAGTTTGCATAGTTTAAACCAGATGTATATTATATTATGTATGTCTGACACTAGATTTCAGGGTACGTTGATAGTTTATTGTAAAAAAGAAAAACAAAACAGAAAAAAGAACACACACACACACACAGACACGGAAAAAGAAAAACAAATAGAGTATTTTTGTGAAAATGGGCATCTCAGGAAAACGTTGATAATCGCTTGGATGATCGATTCTCGAGCGATACAAGCCGTTTCGTTGAACAGGAGAGAAATTAGGGAGATATTTTTTAAAAAAACAAACAAGAAAAAAAGAAAAGAATAGATATAGTGCACAAGAACTCGATGGACAAGTCGCGAAGGTAGATTTCTTGCTTGTCCGCAATTCTCTGTGATCGAATTTTATGTTTACGGCAGTATAATCGATCGATCGCTATATAGATAGTTAAGATAATTAACTCAAAAAGATACACACACACGGATCTCATAGAATGTATAGTCGATAAAAAAAAATCTTCGTGTTCGAATATTCAAATTTGTATGTCGTATAGAGAGCGAAGGAAAAGTTACGATGTAGAAATTATTGAAGCAAAGAAAAAGACGTAATTAGTAAAAAGAAAAATTCGTCGTTTGTGCACACGATTAATGCCCACAAGAATGTAACGACGCGATAACGTACATTTTTCTTCTTTATCGGCATTTCTCTTCATTTTTTTGCGACAATGAAAAAAATCTGGGTGAAAGGTTTTTTTTTGTATTCACGATAATCATTCTTCCGTTCAAATAGGACTTACACGCGTATTTTTATCAGTGCCTTGCATCAGATCTCGCGAATAGCGTGAATCGATTTACGAACAATGAACAATGTTTAAAGTTGTTTTCATTTGTTCGCCCTCCTTTGCCGTCAGGACCAAGCACGATAGAAACAAAAAAATAGAAAACAAATATTGCGGATCGTTTTCGAATATTTCCATTCGTTCTCTCGACTTCGAGTTTTCGGTCGTTCGAGAGAAAGAAAAACGTCGCGGTCAGAATTCTACTCTCCGTGCCTATCTCGTTTAACGTCCTTCCACTTTAGACCTTGTTATCGCAATCGTTATCATCGCAATCCGATCGCAAATTTCATTTTTATCGATCAATCAAATTTCTCACTCGTTGAACGTAATATGAAAATTTTTGTAACCATGCAGCCGATACACGTATGAAAAAACAAATGTCACTTAAAAAAAAAACCTTCTTTCCCGTCTTCGATGTAATTGTCAAAAAAAAAAACATAAAAAATGTCACCTTAAAAGAAAAATACGTAAAGATGGAAATGGTTCATCTTCGTGCGATTAATTCACGAATAGCATTCGCGAAATATGGGTTGACAAGAAAAAAAAGCGAGACAGTAGTAAAATTATTCCTTTAGTGTGTCACGAGAGCGTTAAAAATCGACGAATCACGCCGTCAGTGGTCAACGCGAGTATTGTAATTTTAAATATTTTTATACTTATCGCGATACGATTAGGTATCGATCACGCAAAAAAACACCTCTTCGTTCGTTCAAGTTAATATACACGTTATGTACATAAATTATACGAAGCTGTGGAGAAATTAAAACAAAAAAAAAACAAAAAAAAAAGAAGAAGGAAAATGAGATTACAGCTTCTCGAGTTCCCACAAACGTCGCTCGACTGCTCGAGTACTTATTAGAAATATTCGTAATCCAAATTGTGAACCGATGATATCCTGCAGGATAGAACGAAAAAAAAACCCAACACTTTTGACGTCTAAATCCCACATTCGTTTCGCCAGATTACAAAAAATGTACTTCAACAACTGTACTTATAAATATTTCGTTTAAGATTGTACTTATACGCATTATATAAAATCGTACATGTACCTAGAGAACACAATGTATAACTACTCGAAAAATATCGAGCGGAAATATGCATATAATTTTCGTAAAAAAAAAAAAAAAAAAACACAAAAAACACAAAAAACTTCATTTTTCGTTTTTCGTCCTTCGAACCAGAAAAATTCTTCATCACTACCAAATCCAAATAGTAGTCTTTCTCCCGAGACTTTTAGTTTTTTCTCCCATCTGAAAATCTTATGGGATTAAAAAAATCTCGTCGATCAGAAATATTGACCAAATCTTTGTTTTCAAATTTTATTTCAACGATAAAAACATTGTCACTAAAATAATGCAACGAGCTCTTATCAGTATTAACGAAAAGAACACAAACACTTGTCGCGTACCGTTGGGTAAACCAAGATTTCTGAAAAATATTCAAAGATTTATCGCGGACATGCGCACAATCGTCTATCTCCGTAAATTTCGTCGCGAATCGTCGACGAATTCGTAACGGTGACGTCATTGCAACGGCCGATCTATTTTGAAACCGACGTTACCCGATTTCTCGAGAAGCTTTGATGTTTCGATATGCCCACGTAAACAAATGAGCATCGCGAGAAGTCGTTATCTTATCGAAGAGAAATAGTCGACGAGTGGCGACGATAGACGTAAATTTTGCATACCGCGCTAGGCTCTTCGATGATTATCGATAATTTTCGATCATATTTATCGACGATAATAAATAATAATAATTCAGTTTGCGATAGAAAAAAAAAGTATAAATTTCGTACTCGATGATACGAGCGTCATTTTGTGATAATATCGGATAAAAATGTGCGTCGATTCGTAATCAACCTGCGCTGGATTATTCGTATAGAACCAAAAATTATCTAAAATTATTCAATTGACGTAAATTCTTTCAAGTGCAAGATACAATATAAACGTTCTCGCGTCGTATAATCAAAAATCTGCAAGGAGACAAAGTGTTAGTAATGATAACAGCGATATTAACGAGGAGCCTAGTTCGGTGAAATTATCGCGCATGTCGCTCGCCGAGTGATTTACGTCACAAACAACGCGAGTGTATAAAGGGCCGGCGTCTCGCTTGATAACGAATACTCGATGTGTTAAGTGTTCACCGGTAACTTGCATCGCAGATTACAAAAGTCGAGTTTTATCAGTCTCGTTATAACCGTTTGAAGTGTACGATCGTCGTGAAAAAATTCAAATTTCCCGAGATGCGGTAAGATTTATTCTATTTTATAAGAAAATTATTTGATTAAAAGAGAATTTTGTGATTTTTTTGTTATTTACAAATAATAAAAATGAATCAATTTTATCGATACATTTATTTCTGTGTCTTAGAATTTTGATCGCAGGCACGTTATTTCTTCTCGTGATTTTGATCATATCGAACGATGTCACGGCGAAAAAATCCACGAAAAATAAAAGAAGCGTGAGCGTGGAAGAAACGAACGGTCGTGAAAAGTGAGTAAAACTTTACGAAAAGTGGAGACGAGTTGAATAAATCGTTGTGTTTTTCGTTATTAACAAAACAATCGTCAGTCATTTATTTATTAAATAAATTGGGATAATCTTATGATTTGTTTTTCTTTCAATCTTTGCAGAGATCGCTCGACGGATTATCGGAAGAAACAAAAAAGTGTCAAAACCCAAGAAAAATCTCACGATAGAAAGCGTCGCGACGTCGACGAGGTTGATTCGGAATTAACGCACGAGGAAAATTCACGAAACAATGATCGAGTCGAACAAAAAGAATATACGAAAAGCCCACGTTCGATGAAAGATAATAAGAAAAATCACAAAGAAAACGAAGAAACATGGAAAGAAGAAAAAATGCAAAAACCGAAAAAACACTCGGCGTATTCAAAAAATTCCCAATCATCAAAAAAATCGAAGAAATCGAGAAACGACGAACAGACGTTGGATGATTTCAATGAGTCTGATGGTAGCGGTGATTATTCGAACGAGGAAATTTCCACTTCGAGTTCGGAGCGAAAAGACTCGAAACGAACGAGGGAAGAGAAAGTCTCGAGGGATGACTCGAGTGAGAGAAAAGGGCCTAAATATGTGAAGTCCAAACCAGAAAAACGCGATTACAAAAAAGATTCAACTTGCAAAAACAAACGAAAGCACGAGAGAAACGAGAAGGAACAAGACCCATTGGAAACCGAGGAAGAGGAAGAAATAATCGAAGATAAAGTCCAAAACCATAAACAATGCTCGAAGAAGAAGCAAAATTGTAAAAACGAATGGAAAAAAATGGGAAAAAAATATTCCAAAAATCGCCAGGACGATACGGAAGCTTCGTATTCGATAGAAAAGGAAACATCGACGGAATTTGAAAAAACATCCCGGAAAAATGATCGAGAGAACGAGGAAGATGAAATTCATCAAGGGGCGGAAGAAGACGGCGAGGACGAGGAGACTTCAGAGGGGACGTGCTTTAACGATGATGCTCATGCCGTTGACGACGATCAATCTCGATAAATACACAAAAATTGAAAATAAAATCTTGCGTCGCGCAAATAATTAATTCTAGAATTTAAGTGATAGCTTAATTAAGGGTTGTTTGTTCTATTTTCGCATTATTCGTAAAAAATAAAAACAATAAAAGTACACGATAGTATAGGAAATTATTTCATCTTCGTCCGATTTTCTATACAAAATTTACAATTTTGTGATTTAGACAAAACAAAAACAAAACTTTTCAGCCGCGCTACAAAACATTTTTTAGAAGATACCGTCGTTCATGTGATAACGAGGTATATTCATTCTGGGTTCTTCTATCGCGTCACCTGAAACAATCGATATCGTTTTTTTCTTCTTTCTTTTGTTTTCTTTGAATTATTCTCGTTTTTGGCGAATCGGATTTTATCGAATCGAAAACTCACCGCTTTGTACCGCGGTGAAGCGAATCTCCCATCCGGTACCACCGTTGTTGACGCTCGAAGCGTATATCACTTTCACGGAATTTCCAGAAGCTCTGAAGGTCGCTGGTATATTCTTGAATAAATTATAAACAAAAAAAAAAGTCATGATCAATGATTGTTATTATTATTATTATTGTTGCTTAATCGAAAAAAAGTATATTTACCCCTGGACAATAAGTTTCGCGTCGCGAATAATCCGTAGCCTCGTCTATCACTTGGAGATAATCCGATTCGCAAATCTCGCTCGTCCCGAGATCGAAAAATGCGAATTGCAGCGCCACCTGGTAGCCACGCGGTACACTTATTTCCCACGTGCAAAGACTATCGTTTCGATAATTACTCGGATACATCGGTGACGTAAATAAACCAGCGTAATTATAAATTTGACCACCGCAACCTCGACCTAATGGACAAAAATTTCGTTTTTAATGAAGTTTCTCAATTGAAAATTTAAAAAATTGCGTTATAGCTTCGATCTTTTTATCTCACTTTTTTGAAAACTTTTGTTTAACCATCATTATGCTATTTACTCCTTCTCGTACTCTTTCAAAATCAAGAATTATTTTGATCACGAACCAGCACGTGACTTTCGTATTTATAAAACTTACTATTTTCGGTGGTGGTATAAATAATGTCGTAAATGTCAGCTCCGTAATTATCCTCTCTGATATTTTTCGTACGAATGCTGATTTGATTTCCGGTACTGAAAATCGGGCTTGGAGTCGAGAGGCCGCAAAGCGTTTGAACGATCGGCGATCTGAAGTCACCGTCGTGAACCTGACGAGACGGAATTATCGATAAGCACGAGTTTAAATTAAATAAAATTCAACAAAAAAGTCACACAAAAATGTCTTACCTGGATGTAATTTTTCTCGCAATTGGTCGTGTCGTAAAGACGGAAAAAGTTGAAGTACATGGATATCGTTCGATTCGGGGCTGTCGTTATCGTTGTCCAACAATCGGAAATACCTTGATGCAATATTCTTCCCTGTTCCGACGTGTAATTACGATTGCACGATACTTTTGAAACGTTGAACTTGAATTTTCGTGGCTTCGGAAGATGTTCCGACGTTGTTTTCAATGTCACGCGCATCTCGTTGTTATTACTGCAAAAAATGCAAAAGTTAAAACAAAAACAAAAATATTCATCGAGCCTTAAAGTTGTTTAAATGTACTCGCCTGTAATAGTCGAATGCTTTCGCCTGTCCGCAGTATCTGTACGTTGCATCGCGATGATATCTTCCCTGCGAATACCAAATTAAATAATGAAAGAAAAAACGTAATTTAATGTTAATTAATCAAATTTAATTAACAAAATTTACACTCACCATTCCATAATATTTCATTCGAGACAACTTTCCATGGTACACAAAATCCTCGCCAAAGTCTCTCGTTATATATTGCGTAGCCTGTTGACGTCAATACCAACATTTATATCGACGATTAAAAAACGAAGAGTAAAAAAAAATATTCATTTACTTGATCGTTAATTTCGAGATGATCCCCGCCACAATTTTCATCGTCCTCCATGTCCAATTCCTCGAAATGTAACTGAAGCTGAGAATACATGGATTCAGACTTGAAGATCCAACGACACTGCGTACCCACCGGGAAATCCGCCGGATAATTCGGTGACTCGAAGTGCACTTGTGTATTGTTAATTGCGTAGAAATGTTTGCCGCAAGGTGCTGAAAACATTTGCATCTCGATTAAATTCGATTCGTGGCGTGACATCGTGACGAAAATTTTACGAAAATTAAAAAAGAAAAACTTGTTGAAATCGTATCGTAAAAACCAAAAAATCAAAAAACTAAAAATTCATACACTGAATAGGTTCCAGGGTACCGGTGACTCCTTCGCCATCCACGGTGCCATCCGTGAAAAGTCTTATCCACAATGCGTTCAAGGTCGAAGTGATCGGTTGAGGCGGGACATTGCCGCAATATTGACCGATCAATTCGCTGAACGGTCCTCTACCGTCGCGCACTTCGATATAATCGCCGCTGCAACTACCGTCCTTATTGCCCCGTGTGTTGTTCGTCGAGTTTCTCAAGTCCATCCGATTAATCGTAAATTTGACGTTTTTGCCGGCTTCCGAGACGACGCTCCAGTGACAATCCTCGAGAGATTCGTACTTGTCTGTTTTTTGAGTTCTGAAGGACGACGACGAGGTCAGATTGATTTTTCCACCACATCCGCTGGCTTCGTTGTTCGCGAAAACGATCTGCGCGCGAATAATTATAATCGGTTAGGAAACGATTCGGAAAACAGGTTGAATCGTGTTTAAAAGGAGCCTAGAAGAAAGAAAAATTGAGCCTGTAACGTACCGACGCCGACATGCCACCGAATTCATTGCTACCGTCCGATTTGAACATAACGGTCATCGTGTTACCGACGCTCTTCACCGGAAACAGATCGGTCACGTTGCCGCACAACTTGGCCAGGTTTTTCCCGTTCGCCAGGTTATCGCCCTCGACAATCAGAACATGATCGAAGATGCAGCTTTTTCAAAATATAGGAAGAAAACGAGCGGATTAATATCGATCGGTTTCGATTTATCGTCGATTTTTTAATCGTTGATTTTTTAATCGTTGATTTTTTAATCGCTGATTTTTTAATCGTCGATTTTTTAATCGTTGATTTTTTAATCGTATCTACGTACCTGCGACTCATCTCGAGATGAAACTTCTCGAAACGCAACACCACGCTCTTTCCCTCAGGCGCTCGTATAACCCAGGTGCAATTCAAACGTCCGAAGTAGTGTCCATTTTTCGTCGACGGAGGACTTATCCGGGTCGGTTCCGTTATTTCACCGCCGCACTCTACGAACGCGTATATCGCTCTTAGTACACATATTTCAGGATTTCGAACGAATCGATACATTTTCCATCGAATCTGACTTTCTCGTTTTCTTACCGTTCAAGAAATACTTGAAGCGAAAACCACGTTTTTGTACCATTCTGTCGGTTCTAAATACGACGCTGAGGCGATCGCGGGAGTGGATCGACGGTGGCATAAGTTTGCCGCAGTATAAGTTCGTTCTCTCGAAGTAATAATTGGTAGTTATCGTCAAATTATCGAACTTGCAGTCAGCGTTCTCTGAAACCCACCAAAAATAATAATAAAAATGGCCGACGAAGAAATTCTTGTTATTATTATTATTATTATTATTATTATTAACCTGAAGAGGATCGAATAAATTCATTTCCTTCCATGTCGAATTCCAGGAATTCCAACGATACTTCAGCCCCTTTCGGCCCGGCTATCGTATAATTGCAAAATAGATTTGGCGGATAGAGATCCGGATAATGGGGCGACTCGATGTATTGAACGCGATTCGTAGCCTCGAACGTTCCACCGCAATTTTCTTCCCACATAGCGCGGAAACCGTCGCCCTGTATCGAATCGCTCGTACGGAACAATACTTTGACACGATTTGACGTCGCGTTGTACGGCACGGGTGTGTTGCGTCCGCAAAATTTCGGGCCGTCGCGCCAACCACCGATTCCCTCGTTGTCGTATTTCCAGTCGAACACCTGAATTTTAAAAAAATCAAAATATTATACAGATAAATCGAGAAAAAATCAACTTTATTTTCTGATCGTTCGAAAATATCGATTAATCGTTGCTTTTTTTGATTTCATACCTGAATGAAATCTTTGGCACAGTTGTCGCTAGTTTCCAGGTTAAATCTATCGACGAAGTATAATCCTACGGTGTGACCGTTATCGACAGTGATTTCCCAGGTACACTCGGCATTGTTCGGATATTGTTTTGGGAAGCTGGTGAATGATTAATCGTGTTACTAGATAATAAATGGAGTAATAAATGAAAAATAAGTTAAATTTTTGATTAATTACCCAGGTGACATGATCTCCTTGCTAGAACCACGTATCGAACCACCGCAACTTCCGGAACGAACATTGAGCTGCAACTCGAAGTCTCCGGGGTCCTGAGACGCCCAGTATTCGATCCACAATTGATTCGTCGAGCTTGTTATATTGTGATGTTTTATGTTACCGCAGAACTTGCCAAATGCTGGACTCAACGGTCCACCATTTCTAGAAAATTCGTCGTAGAGCATTGTTATTACTTTTGTGATTTACAATTTATTTTCATTTATCTAGATTTTTTGTGACTTTTTCTAGAAGAGAATGATTAAGTAGCTCACTTGACGAGTATATAACTCTTGTCGCAACTTCCCAGATTCATTCGTTCGAAGCTCAGAGTAATAACCGAGCCTGGGTCTTCGTATTTTGCATGCCAGACGCAATTCTTTGGATAAACAATGTTTTTCGGTGCATTTATCGTGTGCGACGGTTCTGTCAATATACCACCACAGGCCTGCCACTCGTACCTCACGTCGTATTTTATTAAACCACCTATCGAGCCGTTTGTGATCTAGATGGTAATAAAATAGAAATGAAAATGTAAATAATGGTATTGAAAATAAATTAATTGACTCGAGAAGATACAAATTTTCGTAGAAAATTCTTACGTCGACGTGATTTACGAATGCAGGACTCCTTACTACGTAGTTGCCATCGGTAATATTCCCGCATATCATACCAATATCGTGATGGCCGTCTAATTCGAAAAATTGTATAATTTGAAAAAAATTGCACATACAGAAATTTTTATCGAAGAGAATTAATGGAAAAAGAAAATTATCGATTGTTGGATTCACCATTGACGCTTATGTATTTTGTTCGATAAGAGCAAGCCCTGCTGCTACGACCGTAATCACCGATCGAGCCGGAAATCGTGACGGTCAGCGTAGCTCCGGTGCGATTTTGCGAATCGACCATCGATTTCGGAACTGTGAGCTTCCAAGGGCAGAAGAAGTTTGAAGCGTTGTAGGGAGGTGGTGGTGGGGGTAAGGAACCCGATATACCATCGCCCGGTGGAAAACCACCGCAAGCTAATTTAAAAATAAAACAAAAAAATTGTTTATTTTCCGAAAAAATTAACGACGTGAATTTTTCTTTTCGTTGGACAAAGTGACTTACGAGCTGGTGCTGCCATGTCGTAGCGTGCCTTGAAGCCACGACGTCCCGGCGCGACCCAAGATGTGATCCTCATAAAATTCGAGGAGCTGCGAATTTCCCGAGGGTACGGTGGGCCTTGAACCGTCGTGATCGACGCTCTCCACCGTTTGTCGTTGTAAAACTGGGAACAAAGATCGACTTTCATTTTTCGGCCATTTTGAATTTATTTTTTTTTTAAATTATTATTTGTCCAATTTTATTAATTTTGGTCAAATAAATGAATTTTTTATCGTTAAAATTGTTTCGGTTGTTTACCATTAGATAAATTCCATATTGACCTCCGAGAGGAGTATCGCCTGTGTCGATGTCCAAAATTTGCACGACCACCTGACTTCCTGCCGGCCCGGAAATCGTCCATTCGCAACGTCTGTCGATCGTACGAGGAAAGATTAATTAAAATCAATGAAATCGTAAGTAATTTTCATGATCAACATTGATACGAGTCAGCTTACCGAGAATGCACACCGGCGTTCGGATAACCGGCTGATTTGAATTCACCGGAAACGCCGCTGAGCTCACCACCGCAAGCTTTAAAAAAAGGCAAATTAATTATTTAAAAATTATATCGATACGAGAAAAAATAAATAAAATTTGTATGAAAAATAGAACGATCGTTGATGAATCCTCACAATCTGCGCTGGACGTATAATTCAAGACGAAACCACGATAACTTCCGGATGTCCTGTTGTCACTGCGGAACGATACAATCGCCTCGTTCGACGAAGTTTCCATTACATCGGGCTTTCTCATTCCACAATAATTTCCGAATACATTTACTGCAACGATATTACGACGATCGATATTATTTCAAAGCAAACAATAAGAAAAGAAAATAAATTTAGTAATTTATCCGTTAATCGTCTTACTGCTATCGTTCGTCGGTGATTTCTCTGCGACGGTCACGTGATCGGTATTCTCGCATCGTCTCAGACTCGGCAGATGAAGATCACGGAATTCGATCTTGAGGCTATGATTTGGCGGGCCGACGATCCACCAACCGCAAACCTGATCGATCGGGTAAGTATTCGGATAATTCGGAGATCTTATTACCCCCGTTCCATCGCGCAAGATTCCACCGCATACGTCTTCGTTCCAAAAATACAAAAAATCGTTAATTTCAATTTTAAATAAAAATATCGATTTTTTACAAAGAAGAAAGGTTATATTTTTCTACTCACCACCGGAAGTAACAGCGGCCTTGAAACCATTTTTAGGATCGGAAAGGTCGGTGTAGAAGTGAACGTAAAGCATGTTACCGGTCGTCGTTATGCTACTCGGCGCAACGTCGCGACAAAATGTCCCCAATAATTTCGAGTTTTCCGTTCCACCGTCCCTCACCTCGACGTACTCTTTCGTGCAACTGTCAGGAACGAATTAAAAATGAATAATTAAACTATGACCGGAAGAATATCGTCGTTTGTGATAAAAGATCGGTAGTGCGAAGCTCACTTGGGACTCGACGAAAGATCGAAACGTTCGATGAAGTGAAGCGACAGTCTTTCGCCCGCTGGTGCCAAAAATGTCCAAAAACATTCCGAGAAAGGTGGTGGTATATTTGGATAATTTGGCGTGCTGAATTTTGTCTGGACGCTGCTACCTTCGCCCAATCGGAACGATCCGCCGCATGCCATGCTAATTTCTCGGTAGCTCATTTTGAAATTCAAATCGGATATTGTACCGACCACTCTCATGTAAAGTTTGTTACCGGTCGTCTGGTAGGTCGTCGACGCATCGATCTTGCCGCAATACTTACCGATCCCGAGAAGAGGAGATTCGGGACCAGCACCGTTTTTAAGCTAAACATTTGATCAATGGTACGTTTTTTAATCCCGAGTTTATCAACGGCAACAAAAAAATCGATAGGAGCTAATTAAATCGTAGAGCGTATTTTAAATATGAAAGATATGTTTTGTTTTTTACCAAAATATAATTGTCTTTGCAAGCGCCGTTTTCGGCAGCGCGAACGTCGAAATAATCGAAAGTGATCTCGATCGTTCGACCGGCTTTGACCGTTATGTTATAATCGCATCTAAGGTCCCACGTCGAACTCCCGTACATCGCTCGCGTTTCGTTGAAGTCTATAACCCCGTTCGGACCGAATAATTCACCACCGCATTCTACAAAGATAGCAAAAAAAACGGCGATAAAACATTGAAGTTAAGCTGTTTTTTTTTTTAAGGAAAAAAATCATTTAAAACAAAAATCTTTTTGACAAAACGGAAAATTGTATTTAACGAACTTCGCCAAACTGCAACTTTGAAACCCGTTTTGTTGATGTAATAATCCGTGACGAACTTGATCGTTATCACGGAACTGCCGACGATGTCTCGGTAGCTGTCGTTACTGTGACAAACTTTCTGCAACATTTGCAACCGATCGAGACTGGTCGTAAGACCATTTCCGTTGTAGACAGCTACGTAATCGTTGGTACATTTCGGACTTTCCTCGATATCGATCCTGTAGAAAGAGGAGATTAGATGATAGCCGAGTGGTGCTGTGAAAACCCACGTGCAGTCGAGACGATCGGCGTAGCCGTCTGGCCAACCGGGCGAAGGCATCATGACCGTTCCATTCGTTATCGAAGTTAGATCGTACTCCATCACGCAATCGGAAACTGTGAAAACGTAATTATACAGTTTTCAATAATTCTCCAATAAAATAATCGTCGATAGTTAAAAACCAAAAACGTCATTTTCTTTCGAAAATCATTTCGAGCCGATCGTGATAAGCTCATAAATCGTTATTAAATCGTTTCAAACCCACTTTTCTCGACCGTATTGGCCTTGGACGGGACTCTAGGTACTTGATACCAATGAAGAAGGAACCAATTTCCCTCCCGGAAGAAATCGCTACTAAATTTGATGCACAAAATGTTGCTGGACGATGTTATCAGCTCTTTGGGTGGCGACAAGCCGCAAACTGACACAAGCGCCGGAGCCTCGTCGTTGAAACCATCATAAATCTGAAACAAATAGAAAAATCCAAATTTACCGTAAATTAAAAAAAAAACGAATAACAAACATATTATTAAACCAAAGAAAGAAAAGAAAAAACAAGTTTACCGATACTCCGGCACCGCAGTAGTCGCCAAAGTTCTCAAGATGAACATCGTCGAACTCGACTCGAACCGCCATGCCGAAATCGACCGTTATTCGCCAAGTTATAGTCTCGTCCAGTTTCCAAGGGTTTGGATAAAGAGGCGACGCTATTTGACCGCTGATACCGGTCAAATCGTTGCCGTGAAGGAAATTGTACTCGGCGACGAAACCTTTGGCAGTTCCGGTGTCGTCGCTATGGAATTTGATCCACAGCTTCTTCGACGAGACGATCTCGGTCGGTGTTTCGGCACAATAAATCCCAATTAGCTTGCCGACTCCAGAATCTTCGCGTATCTCGAGATAGTCGCGATCGCAGTTTGGACTCGTCTCGAGCTCGAACACGCTGAAGGTCATGCCTATGCGATTTCCGGGTGATGTATTCAGCAACCAAACGCACTCGGCGTTCAACGGGTAACTGTTCGGATACGATGGCGACACCAGAGTACCGGAAGCCGAAAGATATTCGCCACCGCAGGCTGTGGAAACGTAAAAAAAGATCGGTAACTTGGTCGATTATTTTGAAAATTTAATGTTTCTTTTTTCTAAATTACTGGGAATTGGACAAACCCGAATTTAGAACGGTGTACGTAGCGCCGAATCTGTCGTCGGAGCCAGAGTATTCCGCGTAGAGATGTACGGTTAGTGCGTTTCCGGTGCTTGTCAAGGGTGGCGGAGCTTTGGTACTGCACCAGGCGCCAAGGACAGGACCATCGAGACTGTCACCCTCGTAAACGCGGAGATAATGCTGACTGCACTCGCCGTCCCAGGTCGCTCCGACATCCATGTGAAGGAAAGTGATGGTAACATGATCCGCTTGAAAACAAAAAACATAGATTTCATGATTCCTGTTAAAATTGCAAAAGAAGGGAATTGTTATTCCCCATTTAAGATTGTTTCTTTACCGGGATCTTGAGCCTCGACTATCCAAGTACAATTAAGATTATCTTCGGCCATGTGAAGAAGCGACGACGTCTCGATCGTTCCGGAACCATCGGTGATGATACGAGCGCCGCAAGCTTTGGTGAAATTAGCTTTGAAGCCTTTAGCGCTGACGAGACTGTCGGTTCTCATGACAACGAGCATGGAATCGCTGCTCGAGAGGATCGGCGGTGGCAAAACATTTTTGCAGAATGTACCGAGCAACGAGTCGTTGCGCGTTTTTCCATCGAAGATCTGCGATTGAACGATCGTAATTAATCAATTAATCAAGAGATCGATACATCGATTAATCGACGTATCAAACAATCGATCAATCCATGGTTTACCTTGACATAATCGTCGGTACAATTAGTCGTATCCTCGATGTCGAAATCCTCGAATTTGAGATTGATGACATGATTTTTATCCACCTGAAGTAGCCACTCGCAGTTCTGACCGTTCGGATAATTCATCGGATAATTCGCCGAGTGTATGAGACCCTGATAAGCATGGAATTCACCGCCGCAAATGATCTCGACAGATCGGTAAGTGGCCTTGAAGCCGCGTCCGGCGAACGAAAAATCGGCGGTAAATTTGACGAAAAGCTTGTTCGTCGGACTCGTGAATTTCATCGTCTTCTTAGAGTGACAGAATTCGGAGATTTTCGGCGCGTTCGCGTCTCTACCGGCGTACAACTGGATCTTATCGTAATTGCAACCAGCGACGTTTTCCGTATTAACGTCCGGAAAACTGATTTCGACACTGTGACCGTGATCGACCTCGATCAGCCACTCGCACTCGATGTTCTCCGGATAAGCTTGCGGATAATTCGGCGAGGTGAATTCACCGTCCGGTCTCGTCAAGTGACCGCCGCAACCGACGATCGTCCACTCGAGACGAAAACCGTCGTAATTGAAATAACGATCGGTAACGAAATGAACGAAAACTTTACTCTGCGTCGACGATACGCGATCGGGCAACTTTTTCGAACCGCAGTATCTGCCGAGTTCCGTGTCCGCGACGTCGCCCTCACCCTCGCCTATCGTCAAATAATCGAAGGTACATTCGCTCTTCGCGGAACGATCCTCGAGCTCGAAGTGAGAAAAGGTCAGATTGATCTTGTTGCCGGTCGGCGCGACGATGATCCACGTGCAATTCGCCGAGGGTGGATACTCGTTCGGGAAGTTGAGCGATTCGATCGTACCGCTGAAGCCACGGATCGTATTTTCGCATTCTGTTCAAAGGGGAGAGCAAAATTCTGCTGTAAAAAATGTACCGATTTTCGCCGATTTTTGCCGATTTTTTGCCGATTTCCTTGCCGATTTTCTCGAATTTAATCATTTTATCAATTATTTTTATTCCCTCGGTAATCGACGTTTGCTTTCTTCATTCGCAAAGACAATTTTTACTCACTCGTTTCGTATCTAAGGTGAAAGCCGCGTCCTGAATTCGTGTAATCGCTTCTGAAGCGCAAAATCACGAGATTCGAGTCGACGTCGATGTACGCGGGAAGATTCGCGCCGCAGTATCTCTTCCCATTTGAATGATGCTCGTCGGTTCCCGTCGATATCTGGAGGTAGTCGTAACGACACCTAGCGTTATCCTCCAGATCGAAATCGACGATCACGATCTGCACTTTGCTGCCAGACGCAACGGCTATTTTCCATACGCAATTCGCGAGACGATTGTACGGATGAGGATAATTCGGCGATATTATTTCGCCTCTCGAACCACTGAGTGTACCTCCGCAACCTTTTGTTAACAAACAAGAATGAAATAAATCATCGAATCGATTAATCGGTAATAAAAATAATTAACAAGGATCCATTAAATCGATCGATAAATTAACGAATTCGAATAAACGACGATGGAATTCGGACCGTAAGTGGAGCTGTCCCAACTGAGATTGAAACCACCCGTCTGTCTCGACGAGTCCGTCACGAATCTGAGATAGAGCGCGTTCGTCAAACTCAGGATACTAGTGGGTATCTTCGTTCCGCAAAATTTGCCGATCAATGGAGAATATCCGGTACCGCCATTTCTGTCACGATTCGAAAAAAACAAGAAAATTAAATAATACATAAATAATAAAAGATGAAACAATCATAAACTTCGTCATCGATAATTTTGTCAATCAGGTAACCAGCACACGCTCCTCCTGAACTCACCTAATCTCCAAATAATCAAAAGAACAGTCGGGAACCCTCTCGAGATCGAATTTCTCGATCTCAAGATTGATCTGGCGTTTGTTCGGTACGGTTATGATCCAAACGCATTCTCTGTTAGCTGGATAACGCTCGGGATAATTTGGTGACA
This sequence comes from Netelia virgata, assembly GCA_951802705.1. NCBI lineage: Eukaryota > Metazoa > Arthropoda > Insecta > Hymenoptera > Ichneumonidae > Netelia > Netelia virgata. Next base: position 2,253,195 of record OX637867.1, on the reverse strand, counting down.
TTATGACACCAGTCGGCGTGTAATAATGTCCACCGCAAACTTTCGAGGCGTCGACGAAGACGTAATGAGCTATGAAGCCCTCGTGGCTTATGCTGTTGTCCGTGTGAAAAAGTATGGACATGCTCTCGCCCTGAGTTATCAGTGGCTCGGGCTTGGTCGAACCGCAGTATCTTCGATTTAAAAAAAAAAAATTGTCATCGATAATGAATAATAAATGAAAAAATCGGTAACGACGAATCTCTATCGATCGGATCGATCGCTTTTCATTAAAGTCGATTGAAAATTTACCTGCCCATCTCCTGGCCCGAGTCGCTCGCACCGTCGTAAATAAGAATGTAATCGCTGCTGCAACTAATACCACCCTCGAGACTGAAAGTCGTAAAGGTGAGTTGAACGACGTGTCCGATCGGTGCTTTGAGAGTCCAAGCGCAATCCTCGTTATCGCTGTACGTCTCACCATCGGCGTGACTTCGAATAAGGCCAGTCGGTGCTTTCAACAAACCACCGCATCCTGAAGAAATAAAAAAAAATCGTTAAATAATCGTCGATCGGTAAAATAAAAATACCGATATTTTCCAATAATTTTTTAATAAATCGATAAATATTTGTAAATAAGAAATATATGTATACTGACTTCGATCGACCGTCGTGTAATTCGCCAAAAATCCACGATTGTGAATGCTCGCGTCGGTGATGAATTTCGCGTACATGAAATTATGGGTCGAGTAATACGGCTGACTGGGAATATCACCGGTTTGGCCGCAGAGTGTTCCGAGTACCGTGGAATTTTCGTTGTCGCCGTCGTAAATTTTAAGATTGTCGAAGTAGCAGGAATCGTCGAAAGCTTTCTCGATTTGCAGATCGACGATCGTTAAGATTATACCCTTGCCGGGCTCTTGAATGATCTCGTAGATGCACGTACGCGAGGCTGGATAATCGTGGGGGTAATACGGCGATTGAATTTGACCCGAAGATTCGTAAAATTGTCCACCGCACAAAGTTTCGTATTTCAATTGAAAGCCCGTACGCTCGTTCGACCAATCGCTACGGAAAACGACGAGAGCTTCGTTCGAGTCGATCGTCACCGCTGCCGGCAAATCCCTGCCGCAATATTTTCCCACGATCGGTGATTCCTGTGTAGGCCCGGCGAAAATCTGAAAACAAGAAAAATGGAGAATATGGAATTTGTATTAACCGACCTATTGACTATAATTGATTATCGATCGATTATCGAACGACAAATTATCGATTGCCGATCACGACTCAATAACGATTTAGAAATTCGTACCGCAACGGAGTCGAATCGGCAGGCTCTGTTCGATTCGAGATCGAGTGAAATCCAGGTCAAACGAATTCTCTCCCCTTTCGGCAGCTGTATCTTCCAATCGCAAATCAGACGAGGTGGATAATGGCCAGGATAGCCAGGAGTCGTAACGATACCGTGGTCGGCCGTAAAAACGCCACCGCAACCGGGCACACCTGATAACACGAAAAATCGAGCGAAAATTAAGATACAATTTTTCTTTGTCTCGTATTTGTCAATTCGGTCGACGATAATAAACGAATCTTGACCTTCGACGGCAGAATAGCTTATTTGGAAGCCCATGTCGCTACCACGTGCGTCCGAATGAAAATGAAGCTTCGCGTAAGAGCCGGCACTCGTAAGTGGTGCCGGATGCGTGTGATTGCAGTATCGACCCAACTGAATATCCCTGGTACCAGCGGTCTCGTTTATCTACGTTTATCAAATTTGTGCAAAATAAAAAACGATATAAATCAATTTTCATTAAATTTTTTGTTTTTTTGTTTTTTTTCAATAATTTACGAATCTTGCTTGCCTCGAGATAATCGTAATCGCACGTCGGATGTTCCTCCATCATTACAGTGAAGAAATGAAATTGTATTCTCTTTCCGGGTCTGACTATGATTTCCCAGACGCAATCTCTGTTGTTGGGATATTTCCCCGGCGAACCGGGTGAACTGATCGTTCCGTGATCGCCGAGCAGCGTTTTACCGCAGGTCGGTTCGACGGTTTTCCAGTGAAGAGCGAAGCCTTGATGAGCGAGGCTGCTATCGCTCCTCAACCAGAGATAAACGGCATTGTGAGTCGTCACGAAATTTCCGTTCAACGGAAGCTCGTTACCGCAGAATCTTCCCATCTGATGAGCACCGGCATTCGCTCCGTCGTGAATCTTTACCGATTACGAAATAAAAAAATTGATAACGTAAATTCTTCAAAAATCAGTCACGATCGTAAAAATCCAAATAAATTACGGATCGATCGATAAACAGTAAGTATTCGTCACTCACTTGCAAAAAGTCGAAACGACAAGTATGAGATTTTTCAAAGTCGAAACGCGTAAAAGTGATGTTCAGCACTCTCGTTACGTTCGTCAGAATGACGAACGCGCAATTGAGATCGTGCGAGTAAGTTCCACCGTTCACCGGATATTCCAGCGTCCCGCTCGGATTTCTGAACAAGCCACCGCAAGATTGTCTCTCCGTCTCGCATCTCGAACCCATGAATTTCGACGTGCACTCGCAGGTGAGCGTTCGCGAATCGGTCGATCGGCAAGTTCCCTCGTTGAGACACGGATTCGGCGTACATGGATCGACCGCTATTTCACAGTGAGTTCCTACGAGAAATCAAGAAAAAACACATTAACTCATCTTTTTATTACTCCTGACCTATAAAAAAACATGATTTCCCATATTTCAGCCTAAATTCCCCATAATTCAACTACGTGTGTTGAATTAAGGCAACATTCGTGTCTCAAAATCCGGAAAAAACTTGAAACGTGAGAATGAGATTTCTATGTTGTTACGACTAACCGGTAAATCCTGAATTGCAACGACAAGTGTAAAGGGCGCCATTGGGTTGACACGTGCCGTGAACGCAAAGGTTATTGGCACAGGGGCTGATGGTGTCACCACCGGGTAAACAACCCATAGGTCCCACCCCGTGTCCATGATAGCCAGCTGGACAATTGCATTGAGGTAAGGGTGTGAAGGACGAAACTTGAACGCAAGTCGCTAGTGGATGACAACCCCCGTTGTTTATTCTGCACACGCCGACGTAAGTACAGTAAATTCCGTCGCCCTGATAGCCCGCTGGACATTCACCGCAGGTCCAAGAGCCTATCGTGTTTATGCATTGAACTCGTGGTGTCGTGCTGCAGCCACCGTTGTCGTTCGCGCATTCATCCACGTCCGTGCAGTAATGGCCGTTTCCGGTGTAGCCAAGTGGACACGAGCCGCAGCGATAACTTCCGGGCACGTTGACGCAAGGTACGGGCGGATTTGTCGAACAGGCCGGATGTTTGCCGGCGCACTCGTCGATGTCTTTCAAACATGCCGGGTCCAAACCTTCCGATTCCCATCCCTAAAAATTGATTCGTTCGTTAATCAAAAATTTTATTCATTTTTTAATTAAATTTTGACATTGTCGTTTGCTTTATCGACCAAGGAGATTTTTAATTACGTATACCTGTTCGCAAATACACGTGTAACCCAGGAGACTTCCGGTCTTAGGGAGACAAGTTCCATGGCCGCAAAGCTCACGGGAATCCTGAGCGTCGCAGGCACTCGATTTAGTCGTGCAGTGAATTCCGTGCCAGTTGGTCGCACAGTTGCAACTACGATAATAAAAATACATCGGTTTGTTGTAGAAATTATTGATTTTTGTTGATGTTTTTATATTGATTTTTTTTAATGGTAACTAACCGATAAGAACCCGGAAAATTCGTGCAGGTAGCTCCGTGCTGACAGCCTAATTCCGTACCAGCGAAATTCACGCACTCGTTGACGTCCTCGCCGCAGGTCGAACCCTTTGCAAGAAAAATATTGATTTTTTTTTCCTTTTTTTAATAAATATCGTAAACTAATATTATTTTCATCATTTTCTCTCTCACCATCCAATTATCCGGACAAATACACTGATATCCGCCGTACAACCAAATGCACGTTCCACCATTTTTACACGGACTGGTATTGCACTCGTTCTCCCTCAGCTTGGTTCGCATTATTCTCACGTTACGCTCTACAGCGCGAAGCTTGAGAATTAATTGATACGAACGATTAGAGCTAATAAATCGTATCGATGGTGATCCAATTTGAAAATTCAAATTAGTGACTTACCCGACCATTTAATGCCCTCAGGGCAGCTCTCGTCATCACATTGTTAGTCGCTACCTATAAATTTAACTCTCGATTACTGATAAATTATTGAATTATGAAAGAATTGTCATAAATATTTTGAGAACTAATTAATCGTGCTAATTATCAAATAGTGAATATTTTTCAATCATTTTTTCGTATAATTTGTACCGAAATTGGTCTAGCGGTCGAGTTGGGCGAGGCGTCACCGCCATATTCGAGAACGCTCAGTCGCCTCTGCAGACCGTTCGGACCCTCGACCTCCCTCAATAATCGATTCAAATCGCCCGTCAAAGAAATCAAATATCCGTTTTCCCATTTTTCGACGACACGAGCAGCTTCTTGCGCCTGATAACACGATGATGAACAAATTATTATTATCGGTCCTCTTTACTTTAGAGTCGAAACTGATGATTTAAAAATTTCGTAATCGAATCACAAACTCACGCGTATCGAAACATCGACGAGATTAATATCGTTTACGTTGATCGTACTTTTGCCGAACGTTCGTAGCGTTATGTTGCGATCTTTCGCACTGGCGATCACGAGATTTCCATCATGCGTCTCTAGGACGGGTCTGCGAATGATTTATTCATCGAACGATTAAAAATTATGAAAACAAAAAATTATTACCAACGAATTATTTTAGCACTATGTGATAATGACAAACTTTTCATCACTCTGAATTAATAATCGAGTATACCTTTCGTCGACCCACGCGGTACACAGACCGATGAAAAAAACTACAGGCAACAATGACCTTGTGGCCATTTTGCACTTCGCCTTACGGCACGTCGATTCTTACTCGATTATTTATTTCTCGCCACTTGGTTCCACACGATTATTTAAAAATACAAATTTATTTTTTATTAATAATAATATATCGACGTATTATCCACGCAAGTGGACCGCTCGTGTTTAGAGCACTCAGCGAATGGTACTGATCTCAAGTTTTTTACTCCCGATGAGCGATCTGTGAGTGGGCGTATTTCGGAAATTTATCAAGTTCCACCCAATATCGAATTACGTTTATTGATACAGAATCGTGCGACCATTAGAAAAAAAACGTACCTTTTCAATAATTACGAAACTTCATGAAAAGTGAATTATTATAAATATACTTACTTTATTAAATATGCGTTCTTAAAATGAAATTCCACTTGAAAATACAAATAAATATAATTATTATATATTTAAGAAAAAATACATAAATACGTTTTTTATAAATAGCAAGGTAATTATGAAATAATTACAATCATTACAATTTTAAGCAACGATATTCATAATTAAAGGTAACGACATCTGGGTCGGATCCTCGCAGGATTAGATATCGCGTATTCCGTTTGTAAAGTACGTCCTATAACGGTACAATAAGAATCGTTCGTAAAACATCGACCTCACGCGATTATATACACGTATAAATATATTGTGCATGAATGTTGCACGCAGTTATCTATTCGTTCCCCTAGGTAAGTCTAGCTAGTCGAAACGCGACCCTATAACCGAGTGCCTCTTGGTTTATATTTTTCAGTGTCCGACAAGGATTCAGTAAGATTCAGCGATGGTGAGTTTTTATAATTTTCATTTTTTTATATTTTAATAGAATATTTGAAAAAGAAATAATGTTAATACGGTGAACAAAATTTGTTTATCATAAAAAACGATGAGGCGACGTCATCGCTGACACAGATTTTCGAAAAATAATATAAATAAGAAATAAACGTGTGTTCGACTTAAAGTCAGTCGGATTTATTTCTAATTATCGAGGTCGAGAGGGGAATCATTGAATATTCATTATTCTTGCTTTTAACTGGGCTGCGTTCCACGATTAACTTCGGGTCTCATAAGATAATTGACAATCGATGTGCATTCATGTTCGTACGTAGAATTCATGGAAATCTATCACGAGCGAAAATTTGATAAGGCTGAAAGTTGGCCCGGATCAGGCGTGCTTTATTGGAAACGATATGGATTAGAGAATTGCATTGGATTAATAGGGATGATGTAAATAGCGCGGTCGTGAAGACAATTCGAAAAATTCGAAAAATTCGAAAAAATGAGAATGGAAAAATTTGCAAAAATCGATAGTTCGAATTTAAAAATCTGCGAAAAATCAATAAAAAATCGTAGCTTCATAAACCTGGCAACATTTTTAAAGCTTAAAACGTTTCGAATAGAGTGCGCGTGGAGCTCTAGCTAATTTTTGAAAAAAGTTATCCATTTTTCAGTAATGCCGTTTTTTTTTGCAAAATCCAAAATAAAAAAGATTCATTAATTATCCCAAAAATTCAAAAATCACGAAGATAAAAATTTCAACTGAAATCGTGAAAACCGCAAAATTTCAAGTTTAGAAAAATTGTCGCATAGCGTTTCTCTAGCCAGGTACTATGGTAACACAATCGTGACAACCTTTAACATCGATTTTGTACCCGAGCCTAGACACGACAAAGCTCGAGACTGCACAACTTCATATAATTACGAATATACACGTGTATAGAGAAAAATACAGAATAAAAAAAGGAACGAGAGAATACGAGAGAGCGAGAGAGAAAAAGCGACACCTGTAAACGCTTCCGTAGGCTACGAAGTCACAATTCTTCAAGTGAAATATGCATTATTAACGTTGATACGATGCTTCGACTGGGTCAAGGCGGAAACGGTATACGTCTTCGTATTCTCGCTATTATTGAACTTCCTGACAGGTAAACCTCAAGCAGGCTCAATAGTTTCCCAAAGCTCGTTCGTACTTCCGTCAGTCGGTTAACAGTCAACTATCGCGCGAGTAGTCTTTCACCCAACGGTCGAAAAAAAACCACCACCTTTTTTCATGCGTCTCGTTATCGTGAAAATTTCGCCATAACGGTGATAAAAATAGCGTCGAAAAAATAAAAACAAAATCGAGGTAATCGTCGAAAATAAAAACAGTCATGATGAATTCGCGAACGGGACTCGAGGAAAAAATGGCCAAGAAGGTAGACGATGTTTTGTTTTTTTGTTATAAATCGTGCATTTTTTTAATCAACGTTGGAATAAAAAGATTCGATGGACGTTACGAGAAAATTGAGAGTGATCACTGATTTATCATAGATATTTATTTACTATATTTATTATCGTCGCCTTATCAGTGAAATTTTCGTAACGCATCTAAATTTGTATCGTCGGTATCTGTTTTTTTTGTTTTCTTCTTGTTTCATTAACGCAGCGAGAATGCATATCGATACACATTGGCCAGGCGGGCGTTCAAATGGGGAACGCCTGCTGGGAGCTCTATTGCCTGGAGCATGGAATTCATCCAGATGGTCAAATGCCGAGTGACGCGACACCCGATTACGAGGACGACAGTTTCAACACGTTTTTTTCGGAGACGGGCTCGGGAAAACACGTGCCGAGGGCGGTTTTCGTCGATCTCGAACCCACAGTAGTAGGCAAGACCCGGCATACCTTAAACGAAACAAAAAATCATGAATTTTCTTAATTCGATTAATTAATAATTTTTAATTAAATTACATTTTTGAATTATCATTTATTTTTCATTTTTTTTCTTTTTTTAATGATTAAAAACGTAAATTTTACATAGACGAAGTTCGTACCGGAACGTACAGGCAATTGTTTCATCCCGAACAATTGATAACCGGAAAGGAGGACGCGGCGAATAATTACGCCCGTGGACATTACACGATCGGTATTAATTACGCATGTTTTATCTTCTATCGCAAGAAAAAAAAATGTACAAAATGTATCGATATACGTGAAATATTCAATTATCGAATATTAACAGTCCAAAAATGTCGCACTACGATCAGGAAAGGAGATAATCGATCTGACGTTAGATCGTATACGAAGGATCGCCGAACGATGTCGGGGACTTCAAGGTTTTTTAATATTTCACTCGTTCGGTGGTGGTACCGGTTCCGGCTTCTCCAGCCTGCTGATGGAGAGACTCTCGGTCGAATATCCGAAACGTAGCAAGCTCACGTTCAGTATTTATCCAGCGCCGCAGGTCAATTGACAATTTAAAAATGATCATTTATTGAAAATGAATTATTTCTCGTTAATTAATTGAAACAAAAAACAATCATAAATCAGTGATTAATCGATGATTGATCGAACGAATCGCTCTATCGATTCGACGATAGGTGTCGACCGCGGTCGTTGAACCGTACAACGCGATTCTCTACACGCATCCGACCCTCGAGCATTGCGAGGTCGCTTTCATCGTCGACAATCAAGCGATTTACGAGCTTTGCAGACGCAACTTGACGATCGACAGGCCGACTTACACGAATCTTAATCGTCTCATCGGACAGATCGTATCGTCGATAACCGCGAGTCTGCGTTTCGACGGTGCCCTCAACGTCGATCTCACCGAGTTCCAAACGAATCTCGTCCCTTATCCGAGAATACACTTTCCGCTCGTGAGATTGTTTCTTTTTTCTTTTGCATTTTTTAATTTTTTTCAAAAAATAGACAAACTTTTAAATAGAAAATTTAAACGGAATTAAATACTAAATTAATTAAATGACAATTTTCGGCTTGAACAAGGCAACATACGCGCCGGTCATGTCGGCGGACACAGCCGGCCACGAGAGAATGACAGTCGCGGAAATAACGACTTCCTGCTTCGAGCCGAATCATCAAATGGTGAATTGCGATCCTCGACGAGGAAAATACATGGCCGTTTGCATGTTATATCGCGGCGACGTCGTGCCGAAAGACGTCAACGCGGCGATAGCGATGATCAAGAAACAGAAACACGTGGAATTCGTCGAGTGGTGTCCAACGGGATTCAAGGTTCGCGAAAATTACAGTTTATTTATAATGAAAAATTCGTTACGATTCTTTTTCGATCGAAAAAGAAACGTCATTTTTTAATCGCTGTTCGTTCTAGGTTGGCATAAATTATCAACCGCCGACGGTCGTGCCGGGCGGCGATCTCGCAAAAACCGAGAGGGCGGTTTGCTGTTTGTGCAACACTACCGCGATCGTCGACGCGTGGGCGCGAATCGATCATAAATTCGACCTCATGTACTCGAAACGAGCCTTCGTTCATTGGTAAGTTCGATGGATATTTTAATTTTTTCGAAAAAAAAAATAATAATAATAATTGTTATTTTTTCATTCCACCAAAGGTTTGTCGGTGAGGGGATGGAGGAGGGTGAATTTTCCGAAGCGAGGGAAGATCTCGCTGCTCTCGAGCTGGATTATCGCGAGGTACAAGAGGATGCGGCGAATACCGAGGACGAAGACGAAGAGGAGATGTAAAAGGGCGTTACATGAAATTTCACTCGAGAATTTCTCAAGATTGAGAATTGTTTTTTTTTTTTTTTTTTTAACAAATGAAGAAAAAAATCATCAAAGATCATTCGTACGATAAGTATAATTTGATATTGATTGTCCTGGATTGAAATCAGTTTGATCGTAGAGACGTTTGATATCTCGTTGTAATTTTAATCGAATATTCTTTGCTAAATATTGAAAAATGTCGAGCAAAGTGGGCGCGGTTGTATTTTTCCTACGTTCAATTTTTGTGATAAACCTCGTTATCTTATAAGCCATAGTTCGTATAAACGAGAATACTCTTACCAACGGCGTTTTCAAAGTTCGAACAAATAACTCGAAGTTATTTTTTATTATGTGTTTATTTTTACTTTTTTTTTACATTTTTTTCATCAATTTGGTAAATTTGTATAGACGTTTTTTTATACTTAATTTTCCTTACGTTATTTTCGTATTATTGACAATTTTTGCGAACGAAACTATTCGCGTATAAAACGATGACGACGAATCGTCGGAATGATAAATGTAAAAATAAAAAAATCGTCGATATCAAATTGTGTTGATTATTTTTGAAAAAATGTTGAAAAAAAGGTAAATTTGTAACAACGATAAGGAAGATCTCTGTAGGGGGAGGATCGGAACTCTTGGTCGGAGGGTTGGGTACGTTTCGCCGAACCCTTGAAATATTGATCCTCGACGGGGATGAGAGTGAGAGACGTGAATTTGGTCCAACGGCACATGCCCGAGAAACGCTCAGCTGGCTTTTGCGCCTAGCGTCGTGCTCGTCAGGTCGCGAAAAAAAAACGAGGAAGAGGCAAGAAAAAACAGAAAAAGAGAGAAACGATGTACGAACGCCATGCCGTCGAATTGTTTTTGATTAAATTATATTTATATCAATCGTTAATCGGGAACGTTACTAATATACGTGAAATGTAGTTTATTAAGGATAATTGCCTTGAGGGCAGAGTACTTTGTCTCTCGCACCGTCAATAAAAAAGGTGAGTGACACGACTCGACGATTATTAAATATCTTTTGATCCAGCCAAAATCGTGCTCGTCTTATTTTCCAAGTCAAACGTCTTATCTGTTTTCCTCTTTTCTTTTATCTCTTCACAAAATCATTGTTATCTCACAATTATCCTTATCCTTGGTCCTATCGCTCATTTACCCTCGATTAATCAATTACGCGAGAAAAAACAAAAATTGTACTCTCGTCGAAACCGAAAATTCTCCCGCTCTCGTTATTTTTCCAAAATTAGAAAATAAAAATTTTCATTATAAGAAAAAACATTTAGTCGATAAATTGAAGAAAAGATGATGAGAAACAAGCGTGTTTTATCGTAACGAAATTTACGCGATAAAAATATGAAATTATTTTTGGACAATTCTCGCTTATGCCTGTAAATAACTTTTTCCAGCTAATGTTTTGACAATAATAACGGTGAAATTAAAATTGCTGCGACGTGAGTATTATAGAACAGCGTATATATAAACATTGTATATATATATGCGTATGCTTGTCGAAGGTGTCGTTTATTTATTTATTTATTTTATTTCTTTGATAAACGTGTGTCCCGTTGTGAACTGGATTGTGTCCGTGTGTCTTACGTGTGATCTGTAAGCCCGTAGAATTTATCTCGATGTGTGCAACGTGACATTCGTGAAAATTGCACAATTTGTGAACAACGAAAAATGAAAAAAAACCTCAATTATCGAAAAATTTTCATAGTTGGTAAACACAAAAACGTATGGGAAAGAGAAAAATTTGAATTTGTCGATCTCTAAACGATCTTTGGATCGAAACGATCGATAATTAGCCTTGAATGTGCATGCAGAGTCTCGACGAAAAACATCAACAACAATATTTAAAAAATTGAAAAAGCAACCTCGTCGATATTTAATTATTAACCGATAATTAAAAAATAGACGAAAAAATATCTTTGTGGTAAAATTAAAAAAAAATAGACGATTCAAGATGTAGACTAGTTACGTAATGTCCCATTTGCTTCCAAGAAGTAAAAACTCGATAGACCATACGTTGACTCCCATTAATAATTAATATTTGCCTCGTAAGAACAAAATTGGACCTCGAGAGAGAACAAAAATAGAACATTGAGTAATTCTCGTTATCGCAGTAGCTAAATTCGACCTATTTAGTTCAACCCAGATATAGACATATATATAAATGTGTATAACATAATTAAAATAAATATTTAAGTACCGTTAAAGCTTTCGTGAAAAACTTCTCCCGTTCGCACGTGTCGAGTGAGCCAATTCGTCAATTAAAAAAAATCCCCCAATCTTTATGATCGCACAAATCTCGACGGATCAAAAAAAAAATTCATTTGCTTCGAACGAATCTTAATCGATGATGGGTGCGATATTTTATAGGCCTCACCATTGCGAACATAATCCCTATCATGATGTTGGGGCGGAAGCAGAGTCTCAAGGGGGAACCCGTCCTGGCTGACTACGGCCCGGAAGAGTCCCTCAATGAGAGCGCCGACATCGAGTGGGTTAACAAGGTAAACAATTAAAATCAGCCCAATCAAAAATAAATTCAATTTTTGTTTAATCGATTATTTAATTAATTGACTAATATCGATAATAATCGATTAATCGATCTCTTTTCCAAAGCTATGGGTGAGAAGGTCGATGAGGCTGTGCGCACTCGTCTCGCTCGCTTCGGTATGTCTCAACACTCCGAAGACGTTCGAAAAAGTCCCGGTTCTCCAGTGGGTAACTTTCACGTGCGATCTGATCGTGACGTTTCTCTTCACCGCCGAGATGATCGCGAAAATGCATATACGCGGTATATTAAAGGTATATGCAATCCCAAAATTCACCACATTTCAATATCTTTCACTGCGTTTTAAAAAATCTGAATTTAGGAAGAGAAAACACTCGATGTGCTTTATTTTGTATCTTCGTCGCTTCGTTATAGTTACGATAGATATTTAATTATAATGAGCCTCTGTTTTTCACAGAGGGACAAGTCGTACTTGAAGGATCACTGGTGCCAATTCGACGCGACGATGGTACTCTTCCTCTGGCTATCCGTTATTCTCCAGATGTTCGAGATGCTCGGTTTCGTTTTAAAATTTAGCGCCGCTTCGGTGATACGTTCGCCGAGACCTCTGATTATGATACGTTTTCTCCGTGTTTTCCTCAAATTTTCAATGCCGAAAGCTAGAATCAATCAGATATTCAAGTTAGTAAAGAGTGAAAACGAAAAACTTGTCGCAATAGATAAATTCCAAATTATATACAAGTTTTCTTTTTTAAAGGCGTTCGAGCCAACAGATTTACAACGTGACGCTGTTCTTCCTCTTCTTCATGTCGCTTTACGGTCTTCTCGGTGTACAATTCTTCGGCGAGCTCAAGAATCACTGCGTTTTAAATACAACCGATCCGAAACGCATCACGATCAACAGCTTGGCTATTCCCGATACATTTTGTTCGACCGATCCGGAATCGGGTTATCAGTGTCCCGAGGGTATGACCTGCATGAAACTCGAACTTTCCAAGTACATCATGGGTTTCAATGGATTCGAGGAATTCGGTAAATTAAACGATTCCATTGATTATTTTTCTGAAAAGGAAAAAAACTGTAAAATTGCCAATTTTTTGTTTTTCAATCTTTTGAATTATACTTTCCAATCTTCGTTTCTTCAGCTACCAGTATATTCACCGTTTATCAGGCTGCTTCCCAAGAAGGCTGGGTCTTCATAATGTATCGAGCGATCGACAGTTTGCCAGCCTGGCGAGCGGTACTTTATTTCAGCACGATGATATTCTTTCTCGCTTGGCTCGTCAAGAACGTCTTCATAGCTGTTATCACCGAAACTTTCAACGAGATTCGTGTGCAATTTCAACAGATGTGGGGTATTCGCGGTCATATTACCAACAGCTCGGCGTCTCAGATATTAACCGGTGATGATAACGGCTGGAAATTGATAACTCTCGACGAGAATAAACACGGTGGTTTGGCCTCACCGGTTTGTCACGCGATTCTCCGATCGCCACATTTTCGCATGGTCGTAATGTGCGCGATTTTAGCCAATGGCATCACCACTGCAACCATGAATTTCAAGCACGACGAGAGACCACGACACACTTATTATGACAATTATTATTACGCCGAGATCGCTTTCACGATATTTCTCGATCTCGAGACTCTCTTCAAAATCTGGTGTCTTGGATTTCGCAGCTATTACAAACACTCGATTCACAAGTTCGAACTTTTATTGGCCATTGGTACGACCATACACATTTTACCGTTCTTCTATCTTTCGGCCTTCACGTACTTTCAGGTGAGTCTGGAAAAAATAAATTGTCGTGAGAATTTCTTATTTTAGTTTTAATGATCGATATTATGTGAGTATTTTTAATTTGTTTTTTATTCGCAGGTTCTCAGGGTCGTGAGACTCATAAAAGCATCGCCCATGCTCGAGGATTTTGTTTACAAGATTTTCGGACCTGGCAAAAAACTTGGTAGTCTTATTATCTTCACGATGTGCTTGCTGATTATTTCTTCGAGTATCTCGATGCAACTTTTTTGCTTTCTGTGTGATTTTACCAAGTTTGAGACGTTTCCGGAGGTATTCGTTTAATCTGAAAATTTAATTGATAAGTGTGACGTTATCGAGGAAGCTGAATTATTATTTTTGCTCGACAGGCATTTATGTCTATGTTCCAAATTCTGACCCAAGAAGCTTGGGTCGAAGTTATGGACGAAACGATGGTCAGAACTCACGAGACCATGGCACCCTTTGTCGCCGTTTATTTCATTCTCTACCATCTCTTCGTTACTCTGGTAATTAATATTTTTAACACGTAATGAATTTTTGTTGTAATTAAAAATACGATTTGAAAAAAGAATCATTAATATTTCTCGACTTACAGATCGTGTTGAGTCTTTTCGTCGCGGTCATCCTCGACAATCTCGAGCTCGACGAGGACATAAAGAAACTGAAGCAGCTGAAATTTCGGGAACAGAGTGCCGAGATCAAGGAAACGCTGCCGTTTCGTTTGCGAATTTTCGAAAAGTTTCCCGACAGCCCGCAGATGACTTGTCTGCACAAAGTTCCATCGGATTTCAATCTACCGAAGGTTCGTCGATCGTTTTCACTTTTTAGATGAGAAACGAGTAAATAAAAACGTTATCACGACATTTTCCTAAAAAAGAATAAATAAAAGCTTAATCACGATATTTTCCATACAAAAAATATAAAGGTACGCGAGAGTTTCATGAGACAATTCGTTTACGAGTTCGAGGACGATGAAACCGAGAGCGCGAAAAAAATCAACGAGACTTTTGATTCGAAGATGGTTTATCGAAAGCAACGCCCGGTGAAAATATTGAATAATCCACCAAAAGTGAGAAACGTCGCTACGAGCCTTAAAAAAGCAGCTATTATCTATATAATCAAGTAAGCGATAAAAATCGTCACGTTTTAATTCACATTTTAACTTTGCATATTATTTTCCTCGTGAAACTTTGCATTCGATTTTCCTTCCACAGCGACTCGAATAACCAGCGATTGTTGCTCGGAGACTCAGCCATGATTCCCGTGCCTGGAAAAGGCCTTCTCAAGCCTCAAGGAACTGTAAACAGTGCAAAACAATTACGAATCGATCAAAAAAAGTGAGCTACTTCTATTTAGAATCTCCCTATTTCCTCATTTTTTCTTATATTCTATCTTTTACATTTTTCATATTATCAATAACAGTGATAATAATAATAATACGTTACCAAAATTTGTTTTTCAGTTGGAACTAGATAACAAAATAATTGTGGGCCGTTCGTATTGTTTTTCTCGTACAGGTCTATTCGCAGGAGCGTCCGAAGTGGTTCTATAAAGCTCAAACAGACGTACGAGCATCTCATAGAGAACGGTGACATAGGTGCGATGAATCGTGTCACTTCATCGCGCAGCAGACCCCACGATCTCGACATAAAATTGCTTCAGGCTAAGCGTCAACAAGCGGAGATGCGAAGGTATTTCTGAAAATTAAATATATATATATATATAAAAGCTGATTAATGGGGAAATTTATCTCGGTATGTGCAGGAATCAGCGCGAGGATGACCTGAGAGAAAATCATCCATTTTTCGATACACCATTGTTCGCTGTGCCAAGAGAAAGTAAATTTCGGAAAATATGCCAATTGCTGGTTTACGCGAGATACGACGCGAGACTCAAAGATCCATTGACGGGAAAAGAGAGAAAAGTGCAATACAAAAGTCTACAGTGAGTATAAAATTATTTTAGAATGAAAATTAAATTATGTTAATTTTTCATGTAATTTACAGCAATTTTTTGGGACTCGTGACGTACCTCGACTGGGTAATGATTTGCGCTACGACACTATCCTGCATCTCGATGATGTTCGAGACACCGAAATTTCGCGTTATGGAGATACCGGCTTTGCAAGTTGCCGAATACGGTTTTGTAATATTCATGAGTATCGAATTGGCACTCAAGATACTCGCAGATGGCTTATTCTTCACACCCAAGGCTTACATCAAAGACGTAGCGTCGGTGTTGGACGTGTTCATCTACGTCGTACGTTTATCTGAGAACAAAAATAATTGCAACTAATTTAATTCAATGTTATTATCTTGCTTGAAATTTTGGACTTTTCGATAAGAATTAATTTTGTTCTAAAACGAAAAAAAAATGTTATGAGTGAGTATTCTTCTTCAGGTTAGTTTGGTATTTTTGTGCTGGATGCCAAAAAGCGTTCCACCAAATTCAGGGGCTCAGTTATTGATGATATTGCGCTGCGTCAGACCATTGAGAATTTTTACCCTCGTGCCGCACATGAGAAAAGTCGTTTACGAATTGTGTCGAGGATTTAAAGAAATTCTTCTCGTCTCGACGCTTCTCATCCTCCTGATGTTTGTGTTCGCGAGTTACGGCGTACAACTTTACGGTGGTAGATTGGCACGTTGCAACGATCCGACGATACTCAAACGGGAAGATTGCGTTGGTGTTTTTATGAGGCGAGTCTTTGTGACGAAAATGAAACTCAAGCCTGGGTCCAACGAGAGTTATCCTTCGATTCTCGTACCAAGAGTGTGGTAAGAATTAAATTATTTACTTTGTTTCATCCAAAGTATTTACTGGAAAGAAAAATTATCCGAATTATTGCCAATTTTCAGGGCAAATCCAAGAAGATTTAATTTTGATAATATCGGAGATGCTATGTTGGCTCTGTTCGAGGTACTTTCCTTCAAAGGCTGGCTCGATGTCAGAGATGTCCTCATAAAAGCTCTTGGCCAGGTGCGTTCGATTTCTTTCATTTTATCTTCAACGATGAAAAAAAATCGTTCGTTTTATCCAACTTACCCCTGCCCTGCTGAATTAATTGATTTTCAGGTTCACGCGATTTACATTCACATCTATATCTTCCTGGGATGTATGATCGGTCTCACGTTATTCGTAGGTGTCGTTATTGCCAATTACTCCGAGAACAAAGGCACAGCTTTGCTGACCGTCGATCAGCGACGCTGGTGCGATTTGAAGAAACGTTTGAAAATCGCTCAACCGCTTCATTTACCACCGAGACCGGATGGAAAGAAATTCCGTGCTTTCATATACGACATTACACAGAATATTTACTTCAAGCGATTCATAGCTGTGATGGTTTTGATCAATAGTGCGTTACTCTGCGTAGCGGCAAGTAAAACTTTTTCATGAGATTTTTATTCTTTGATCTATTTTTTAATCTAATTAAACATATCGTACCTTATTTTACAGTGGAGAATCGAGGAAAAACATACCGAGGCGCTTGCAGCCGTATCGACGATACTCGTTTTGATATTCGTTGTCGAAGTGATAATGAAAAATATCGCCTTTACTCCACGTGGCTATTGGCAATCGCGAAGAAACAGATACGATCTCCTGGTCACTGTCGTCGGTGTGATATGGATAGTTATCCATTGCACTATGAAAGTAATTATAGACAATTATTAACACATGACATGAAACAAACAAGAAACTTTTTTTTAATTACTTTAATTTAAAATTGATTATTTATTGTTTACGTCGTAGAACGATTTGTCCTACGTGATCGGTTTCATGGTAGTCATACTGCGTTTCTTCACAATCACCGGAAAGCACACGACCCTGAAGATGCTCATGCTCACAGTCGGTGTCTCCGTCTGCAAAAGTTTCTTCATCATCTTCGGAATGTTCCTTCTCGTATTTTTCTACGCACTGGCCGGTACGATTATATTCGGAACGGTCAAATACGGCGAAGGTATAGGAAGGTGAGTTGCCTGCAATAATTAATCCGATCAAATTTAAATTATTTCTGTTTTTATGATTCAGCGACGTTTTTGCAATTTTTTTTTTTAAGGCGAGCCAATTTTGAATCACCGGTTACCGGAGTTGCCATGCTATTTCGTATCGTCACTGGTGAGGATTGGAACAAAATAATGCACGATTGCATGGTGCAGCCTCCTTATTGCACACCAGCTGCAAATTATTGGGAGACCGACTGTGGAAATTTTCATGCCTCGTTGATCTACTTCTGCACTTTTTACGTAATCATCACGTACATCGTTTTGAATCTTCTCGTGGGTATGACCAAAACTTCGTCATGCGGGATTCATCCTCGTTGCAATTCGTTCGAGAGATAAAATAACAAATTCCTCGTTTTCTTCAGCCATCATCATGGAGAATTTTTCTCTGTTCTACTCGAACGAGGAGGATGCACTTCTGTCGTACGCTGACATAAGAAACTTTCAGAACACCTGGAACGTTGTCGACATTCATCAGCGAGGTGTGATACCAGTCAGAAGGGTATGAGAAAGAAAATCTGTTCCTAACTGTGAAAAAAATAAAATAGAGATGAAAATATATTCTTCGATCATGAATAATCATACGACAGTACGTTTCAGGTGAAGTTCATCCTAAGATTGTTAAAAGGTAGATTAGAAACCGATCCCCAGAAGGACAGGCTCTTGTTCAAATATATGTGCTACGAATTGGAAAGATTGCACAACGGTGAAGACGTTACGTTTCACGACGTTATCAAGCAAGTTATTTCTTCAATTTTTGTTTTTAAAATTTTCCGTCGAACTTGAATTTTTGACAAATATTTGTTTAAATTTTTTCAGCATGCTTTCCTATCGCTCGGTCGATATTAGAAAAGCTCTTCAGTTGGAGGAACTTCTGGCGCGTGAAGAGTTCGAGTACATTATCGAAGAGGAAGTTGCGAAGCAAACTATACGAACGTGGCTAGAGGGTTGTTTAAAAAAAATTCGTGCTGTCGGAGTGAGTTATTCTGAATTATTTGCTTATCATTTTTTCATAGTAAAAAAAAATGTATGGTAAAATTTTTTAAAAATTACAGAAGCAACAAAACAGTCTGATCGCTGGTTTGCGAGCGACTAACGATCTTGCCGCAACGCCGCAAGATCACACGGAAGAGAAAACGAAAGAGAACAGCGTAGATCGTGAAGAAGAAACCGAAACGAAGGTAATGTGATTCGTTTATTTGTTTTTGTAAATTTTATGTAATAGAACTTTTTTTTAGGAAACTGAGGGTATGAGACATCGAGGTAAAAAGCCAGTCGTTCTTCCAAGATCAGACAGCATTGGAAGTGGCTCAGGCAGAAAATATCTCGCACCAACATTGTCCGATCCGGCTTCCGTGAGAAGCGAGAAAGAAAAGATTGCCTCGAAGAAGAGAAACAGTCGACCAACGCGTAATTCCACTTTTCTTACAATTTTCATTAAAAATTATAATTATTTAAATTTCTAACGTTTCTGAATTTTTCGCAGCCGTGACAAAAAACAATTTGCCTTATCTAACCGAGGGAGCCGAGCCGAGTCGTCAGCCAAGAGAAGCTGCGAGCACGAAGCAAGCTGCTTCGAAAGTTTCGAGCGTTATGCTAGAAGTTCGCGAATGGTGGCGAGAACAACTCGCTTATAGTAGCGATTCCAGCGAGAACGAGTTCTGAGAACGACGAATCGAGGAAGAAAATCATAGATAAGTTTAAATCTCGAATTTCTCGATGAAAAATTAGAAATTGGGTCCATCGTGAAAGATGAAACCCGCGATCAAGTAATAAGAAGCGAAGGAGGATTGACCAACGATGCCTTCCTAAAAGAGAGAGAGAGAGAGAAGGTCGATAGAAAATTATCTCATTCTATCGAGGAACTCGAGTTCCCGATAACTGCGATACATTACATAATTGTGCCCAGGTGCCTAATTATTTTTGATCGAATTATTCCCAAATGATTCGTTAGACAGCTTAATTTCACGCACGATTTTCTTCGAAATGAAAAAAAGTAATTCGCGATTCACAAAATTCGTAGGTACTTGTAGATTTTGTACAATGAATGCTGGGTCATCGGATTTAATAGATTTAATGTGTTTCTTCGTTGTTATTGTTTCGGTGTTGAAAATGGGCAACTGTTAGTACAACGAGCACCGGATACGTGTCGAAGAGTTCTTTGTTCGAAGGGATGGAAACGATCCGGCCTCCTCTTATGAATGTAAGATTAATATCCGTTGAAGAGAATTAAAAGGGACGATAGAATTGTTTGTACAGTGCGAGTTACACAGACTGAGCGATTATAATTTTTACCATTTTTTGTTTGTTTAGCGTTAAATTATATTGGTAGAGTCAAAAAGGGAGCCAATAGTAATTCGAACCAAAAGATTTTAACGTTGGTGCTCTTGACTCGCTACCATTAGAAAGCCTACGCCGGGTCCTAAATAATAGTTTTGGAAATTAACGCGTGTCGAAGAAAATCAGATTATTAAAAAGCAATGAAAATGATACGAACGCCTACGAAAAGAAAAAGAGACTCTCGTGTTTCGCCCATATAGCTGTTAGAATCGAGTATCTCGAACGTTCATTGTTTATTCCACGTCGTAGTTTATCGAATCGTTATGTTGATCGTGAATATGAAACACTGATAGAAGGAAGAAAAAGACGCGCACAAATCTAGTTAATATCGAAACGTCGAAATGGCCTGAGAAGCTCGAATGACTTCGAAGCATCGAAAGTTTTGCTTCTTCTTTCATTTCACCTGCATTAAAAGCAGGGACGATATATTTTCTGAAGAGTCACCGTCCCGAACTACGTATTCACGTAGCGTGTATAAAGTCGAAGTTGTAAATTTGGTGAAGATTTTTTGTTTACGTTCTAGATAATTTGTGAGTAATGTAGAATAGATAGAATAGTAATTACTTAACGAGAGGAGTTCGTATCGTTTGCGCGAAAAAAAACGACGACGAAAAACGAGCGTTGATTGATTTTGAAACAATAGAAGAGAAAGGAAAACCGTAAAGGGTTCCAGCCTAAACGTGTACTAAGGGGAAATATTATAGCTGATTAACGATTAATTATTAGGACTATACACTATTAACGATATGAGTTGATTTTATATATATATAAATATATATATATATATATATATTTACATGAAACGAGATGAAAAAATAATCGGAAGGATCGTAGTGACGAGAGGTGAAAAATGCGTTTGACTTTATCGTGATAAATGTTGATAATTGTTACCTAGTTTATGTGCCAATGTGTTGTACCGAATATGGAGCTAATAAATGTTGTTAGATACGAAATTGAGCCGTAAATTAAAAGAATTGTCGAGATCGTTTGCAAAAGAATAAGAAATATATTTTGTCCTTCACGAGAAAAAAAAATGGCAAATTACTGACGTTACCCGACGTGTTACAATGAACAGTAAACTTATCAAAATAATGCAATTAAGAATTGACGGATTATATGAGGAATAATTGATCATCCGCGAGCATCACATGATTAGCGTCGGTCATTTTGTGAATAGCGGCGTTGATTTCCCCCGTTGTAAATTCAGGTGTGTGCTGTTTATTAATGTACTCGCGTACTTTCGCCATTGCCACGGAATGTTCGCGCTGATCACGGAACATCTGTTGAACGGACGTCCGAAAGAGTTTGAATCTGAAAAAAGGACGATTTTTTATATCGAAAAAGCGTCGTGTCGAAGAAAGAAGAAAGTAGAAGAATAATCGAATAAGTAATCAAATTGAATTAGGCGATGAAATAATTGATAACGAAAAGTAACGAAATGAATTAACGTACCTTTCGTCAGAAATCGTTTCCGGTATCGTATCTTCGAGTTCCATCGATTCTGGCGGCGCGGATTCTCCACTGACACCAGCAGCTTCCGTCAGTGTTTCACGCACCGTTTGAGAACGCGTTAGTCGTTTGACGACATCGTCGACGTGCGAATCGTCGTCGCTTGGGTAATCGTAGGGATCGTCTCCGGTCTCGCCCGAAGCGCGTTTCTCCTTTCTCGTGCGTTTCGTCTTTCTCGTTTCGTCCTCGTCGTCGCTCAATTCGCTGGTTTGACTGTCGCGCCTTCGACGCTTTCGCTTTTCTTTCTCGAGGACTCGTTTGAAGTACGCGAATTGAACCAGCTCGATCGCCGCATAAGCGTCGTCGATCGTCACGTTCTTCGACAAACGAGCCTTGGCATGCGCCGTCGACAAACGGATAAGAGTTTCCAGCGTACGCGCTGTTATCGGTTGAGTCTAAAGAAAATCAAACGAGTTATTGAAAAATCTCACGGATAAACGATCGAGACAAATTATTCAGCAGTTGGAACAAACCCTGGCGACGTCCGATTCGACGTTATCCTCTGATCTTAATTTCGAGTACTCGTCCGCGATAGTTTTACTCGCTTCTTCCGACAGTTTTGGTTTCATGCATCGCGCGATGTGAATGTACTTTCGCATAAATTTAATGCTGAGAATCTGGTCGCTGTAAACATTACATTAAGAACAATGATTGACCTTGAAGAAAAATGTCGAGTCGGCAAAAAAATCGAGACGTAACTTTCGGT
This sequence comes from Netelia virgata, assembly GCA_951802705.1. Taxonomy (NCBI): domain Eukaryota; kingdom Metazoa; phylum Arthropoda; class Insecta; order Hymenoptera; family Ichneumonidae; genus Netelia; species Netelia virgata. The sequence continues at coordinate 2,230,897 of OX637867.1, read as the reverse complement.
ATAAAAAAAAAACCTTCAAAATACGCTAGATAAGCTATTTTGAAAATTGTGATGATTAATCAGCTTTAAAATCGAATCGCGAATAACGAGAATGATACTTTTCAACATACGTTTTTGCTCGCGACTTTCCATGCAACAGAGGATCGTATTTTTCGAAAACAGGATTGTCCGTTTCCTCGACGCTCACGGCATCCGGATTCTTCGTGCTCAAAATATCCAAATTACTGTTCAACGGAAGAGCCTCGCCGTCTTGTTCCATAGGATTTCGATATCTGTGCATTCTCACTACGTGATCGCTGATAACGTGATCTAGATCGGAATCTACGAGATCCAGCATAACGAACAACAGATCGAAACGCGACAGCAGAGAATCTTGAAGACCGATATTCTCCATTGGTGTCTTGTATTGATCATACTGTGAAAGAACATCGTCTTTGGGTTAATATTTGATAGAAACATAAAGCTGGGTTGAACACGAGAATCACTCACCCTTCCATAAACTGGATTAGCAGCAGCGAGAACGGAACAACGAGCGTTCAAACTAGCGTGAATACCGGCTTTAGCGATCGTGACCCTTCCCTGTTCCATAACTTCGTGAATCGCTGATCTGTCGATATCGGACATTTTATCGAACTCGTCGATGCAAATAACTCCACGATCGGCGAGAACCATAGCGCCAGCCTCTAGTCTACGTTCGCCGGTTTCCTGATCGGAAGTAACAGCAGCTGTAAGACCAACGCCGGACGAACCTCGACCGGTTGTCGGTATCGCTCTCGGTGCCGTGCAAAGTACGTAGCGAAGCAATTGCGATTTTGCTACGGACGGATCCCCGATGAGCAGAATATTTATGTCGCTGCAAAAAAGAACGAATCGATCCGACTCTAAGTTAAAATATTTTCGTTCGATTAGTAATTATATTTTTGCATTTACCCTCTGAGTCGCGTTCCATTCGGCAATATTTTCTCCACGCCGCCTAAAAGGAGACAAAGTATGGCTTTTTTTATGTATTCGTGGCCATGAATAGAAGGTGCGAGCGATCTGCTGAGAAGTTCGAATATATCCTTGCGAGGATTGTTCTTTGCTATCTTCTTGCACATCGCGACATCATCGTGAGATATCGTCAGATTCGCTTCCTTGCTCAACTGGGAGATACTGTTCGCTATTAAGATAGTTCTGGAAGAAACGCGATTCTTATTTAGCAAATTTTGTAAGGAGATATTTTTAGTTGAGAATATAATTAAATACGTGGTATAATTGTAACTATAAGATTTGCTTTGTCTACCTGAAAGCCCCTGTTGTATAACCGTTTTGTTTTCCCGGAAGACACCGATAATTACCGACTATCTGAACTCTATCGCCGGGCTTGCAAATATCTACGAGATCGTTGTCGCAAATGATATCGATACTACGTGGCAATTGTCCAGCAGGAGCTTTTTCGGGCATTTCTTGAATCGTGAGAGTCTGATGATCTTTATAAGTAGAGAGACCAAACTCCGTTTCCAATGGATTTCCATCGTCGTCCTGTCCATGCAAATATAATTTTTGAGAATATTTATAGATATTAAAAACGTACGGTATACGATATCCTGGCTGCTCGACAACTTAATTAACGAACGGAAAGCAATATACCGTTGTAGGATAGACAGCCGAGCCGGGAAAAGGATCAAACGACGTCAGATCCGTGTAAGCTCTTTCCATGACGGTTTTCGTTACGCTGCAATAATGTACGCTTCTCACGACTTTCGGTCTGACTAGCGAACCTGCAAAAATTGCGTCAAGAGAACTTTCTGGGAAAATTTGGGATATTTGATATTGATATTTTGATGAATTGTTGACTAACATTTTGTTACGATGCCTTCAATGCAAACGAGATTTCCAAGAAATCTGGATGTGAGAGTTCTGGGCGTGACGTGCTTGTTGCCAAAGCTGCCCTCGAAACCGATGAAGAATTCTGTGCTTCCTTTAGCGTATGTATTGTCGATGCTCATAACAAATTCTTTTAACGCGCTGTGAAAGGCTATTTGCTCCTCGAAAGAATTTTCCAGTAGACTTAAATAAAAATTATTCATTAAGGATAAAAATAGTCTATTGCTTCGAAAGTAAATTTTTAATCGCACTGAGAATAAATCTTACGTCTTGGCGCGAACAGGATTTTTGCGCCTGAGATCGTTTATATTCACGTATAATCTGTGTTTATTTTCATCGATCATACTTTTTACGAGATTCGTGTATATTCCCTGATCTTCCTGTTATATTAAAATATTTAAATCTGTCCGTTCTTTCGTTGGGGTTATGCGAAAAAGATATGTTTACAGAATGGAATACTCACAGCATCATCCAAAAAATCGAGGTACTCCCGTTCTATATCCTTCATCCTCTGGTCCATTTCAAACTTCTCCATTCTCGTTGATTATTTGTTTATAACGATTGTAAAAATATAAGGATAATAATATACAATCCGGCTCAAAATATTATCCCGCTAGAACGTTGCAAAGTACCGTCAATAAAAATAACAAGCAGCAACAAGTAACCACATTGCGCGGGAAAACGGCGTGTTTAGAGTCACTGACAAAAAGTGTAATAGAAAATAACTCCTGTAGAAAAATGTGGACGTATAGTGCGCCCCTCTGGACGATCAGCTCTTCGGAAAGTCGAACTAACAATTCTTGTCGACTGAAGGTATGTGAACCGATGGAGTGATGTCGATGGTAAGCAATTAGATTTCTTCTGCTATCCAAAATACTTCGTATTCGGACCAGAGAAAAAATCAATCGCTTCGGAGAAAATAGAGCAAGCAATTTGCTCTCGCATCCGACAACACACCATGTAGATGGCGTGGCTGCTTATTTATTTACTAACCACAAATAAAAATAACCCAAACGAGAAATAATTCAGAACTCCGGGTCGAATACTTCGATTTTCTTTCAAAGAAATTTGACGCAATCCAGAGAACTATTAGCTGTTTGTCAAAATTTGAAGGTAACAATTCGTCTATTCGACGCAATAATCCAGGCGTATTATGAATTGTTGTGATTCTCACATGCATGCGTCGTAAATGATTTCATCAAACATGGCACGGACTGTCATCTGTTCATTTTACTAAATTTATTATCAACAAACACACTAAAAGACTTATAAACTCATAATTATACTTTGAAACCAAAAAAATCTTTTTCATACTTTCGACCTTTTAGCAGGTTAGTTTTGCCCGCTCTTCGTCCATTGTTTCCGCTACGTAGTCGTAGCGATTTGCAGAATGCTAAGAAAACGTTAAGATACTTTATTTTTCCTTCGCAGTTATGTCTAATGAGGAGCGCCTTCGCTCGCTGTTATCAGACCTGGGTAAAGCGACTCTCAGAGGCGTGAGAAAATGTCCAAAATGCGGTACTTACAATGGCTCGAGAGGCTTGTGTTGTAAAAATAAATATTGCGACGCCGTGTTCAAAGAGCCAGGAGAGAAACGCAAATTGTCTACAGAGGCTTGTAAACTCATAACCGGTTCCACGGCTCAAGTATTTTCCGTACGAGTACGCGATAAAGGTCCCGATTATCGTGGTTTTGTTCAATTGCCGCTGATCAACGCATCGATATCCAATGAAATAACAACTCTGATATCGCAGACCACCGCGCTTTGTTTCGTGGATAGCTGTGAGAGAAGTTTCGACACCAGCGTCCTAAAATGTCATGTGAGAAACCTTTTGTAACTAAAAATATTTCTCATCCGACTGTAAACACTTAGAACAGTGAAAAAGCATTTTTTTTTCTATTCGCCTCATTTTTTTTATCTTGTCACAGGAAAAAAATATTGGCGATTTGACCGTACCGACTTGCCAACACATACAAGCAGCTTTGCGCTGTTACGCCGAGGCTCAACCTCTGACGCTCAGAAACTCGATTCTATCGTCTCTCAATGTCAACAACGAGACTAAGCAAGAAATATGGCTCTTGGCGACCGAAACTTCGGGTCCTCTTGTACAACGAGTCTCCAAGAACATAATGGCGGTCAAGTGCAAAGCATCTCCGAAACATCCACTGGGATATTTACATTTTTCTTTTTCTGTCAGCAAATTGAAAGATCGAACGGACCATCGATATCTTTGCAGTTGTACAGCGTTCAAAGTGAGTAACTTGCGCAATAAATTGTACATCGAGAAGCGCGCGCTAATTGCACACGTTTTTAAACAACCTTTCTTTCTCTTCTTATTCAAGGCACCTGTGAAAACAATGGGTGACAAAATCGAGAATCCACCCGCCCAAGCTCAACGTTGCGCTCATTTTTACGCCTGTGTATGCGCTTTTGCCAGCGATCCAAAATTGTCCGAAGAATTCGAATATTACATAAATCTCGATCAAGCGGATATGAAAATTGATAAATCAATCATCGACAATCCGTTTAATAGCAATGAGACCGACAAAATTGTTGGAATGGGTGAGACACGTGTCGAGCTCGATGAAGCAAATCAGGCATTGGATTTTACCAGGATAAATGCCGATTATAAATTAAACTCGGTATTTGTAGATCTGGAAGGTCTTACGTCCGACGATAACGACACGCATCTTCTCATATTTCGCGACGACACACTCACCGTCCAGAGTTTGGACGCCGGAAGGCTCGATATCGATTCTATGAATATCGATGAGTCGATATTGCCACAGAATATCGTCGAGTGCGATGGTGCACTGCTCGACGACAGCGGTATTATTTCACAGGTATGAGAGCAACTCACGAATAAAGAGGAGCAATTTTAAGCCTCGATCTAACCGGACGATCAATTATTTTTCCTTCAGGTACACAATTCGGATGTGTTGGACCCAAAATCCATAACAGATGGTAACACCGTCGAAATTTTCGAAGATCAGTCAGCGATCGATGCGAAATACAATGTATTGAACAGCAGTGGATATCTGCTCGACGACACTAACATAAAAGTATTGAGTAGCGGTAATGTGAAAATTCTCGATGGTCAAACGGTACTAGATACGAATAATATGAAGTTGCTTCAAGGCAATGCGATAATTTCCGACACTTGTGGCATAAAGATCATCGACAAGAATGGATTGCTACAGGGTGACTCCGGAGTACAACTTCAAGCCGATAGAACCAATTCACAAGCCTCGAGTTCAGCTAAACGGAAGAGAGACGAGAAACTGGCAACATTGCCGAATACGACGAGTATCAATAATCTTAATTCCATCGAGACGAGAAAAGCCAAGAGCAAACCAACAATCGTAAAGAAATATCATAATGTGACGGAAAATTTGGACGAGGCGAATACAAGCTTGTCGTTCGTAAAATGGTTAGCTTCGATAACCGAGCGCATAAATCAGACGATGCATTTTCAGTTCGATGGCAAACCCGATCCATTAGTATTTCACGTTCCTCAAGTATTTTTCGACTGTCTGAGGGAACGAATATCGTGCGGGGGGAAAAAGAAACGTTTGCCAAATTCGACGACGGCTTTCGTGCGTAAAGACGGTGTTCCGTTGGGAACGTTTACGAAATACACGTGGCAAATAACGAATATACTGCACGTAAAGAGTATTTTCGAAACTTCTTTGATACCACTGGAAATAACGAGAAGTTTCGTTCAGAATTCTGATGGTACGTACGAGCTTTACAAACGCGAGGAAACGGAAATCGATCGTTACAAGAAAACAGGGAATAAAGCACTGATAAAACCTTTGGAGTTGAAAACTTATTTGAAAGTTGGTACGTAATTGTTTTTGATTCTTTATCTTTAATGACTATTGCAGCTTTGAGGGATTAATAACGAATTAATTTTCCGCAGGAAATACGTCGCCCAATCAAGTCGAGCCGACGCCATTTTTGATTGAATGGATACCGGATATACTTCCGGTATCGAAAATCGGCGAATTGAGAATACGCTTTGAGTTTGGTCATGTAAAAAACGAACCACCCCAACGATGGAGAAAATTGGCTTTAGCCAAAAATTACTGACTTTTTTAAAAGGCTGGGAACTGTTTTGTTCAAAAATTTGTATGCAAACAGTGATTGTTTTTCTTTGCAATTAGTTTGAAAGAAAAGAAACTTGTGATATTCACACGGTTAGAAATCATCGACATATTACCACATCGGATAAGAATTCGCGATTGTTGTTTCATCCCATTCACGTCTACTCGTCGAACGTTCGCGTTCTGGAAAAAGAGATAGGAATTTATAAATGTAAACATAAGTCTTGATTAGAAAATACGTGATCCAAATAGTGTGTACATATTTAGGGATAGAGAGATTTCGCAGTCTCGATTATACGAAAGATAGAAACGTTATTTATATTTGTATATACCACTGAATAAAATTTGAACTCGAACGTTTTATATCGATTATATTTTTTTCTGGAGAAAAATAACTACGACGGACGAAAATAGAATCGGCTCGTCGTTTCCGTCATTCTCACCACTTCCGCTGGTGATAAACGAAAATTAGGTTAGGAATTGGGCGTTTGGGAGACTCAATCACGAATTGACTGTCATTGACCGAACTTGTAGCATCTTTGTATACGATAATTATTCAAATATAAATCATTCCTCATATTTATTCCTGCTCGAGATATTCCGACTGAAAAAGAAATGCGATTCTATCGCATAGACATTATTCGCTTTTTCTATGATTTAAAAAGCCCGCCGTAGAGATTCGAGTTTCTATTGGTAGATGCCTGGTACCTTTTTTTCGCTACAAATATGGAAGCCTCGGATCACTTTTGATCCGATACTCGGGAGAAATAAATGTTGACAATAAATTGATTGTCATCGTCTTAAATTGCTCTGACGAAGATAGCCTGCTTCATTATCGAATAAAAATAGTAGAAGAAAACAAAAAAACATCGTTTGAGGATAATTGTACCATATACGAAAATACGCAAGTCCCCGGAAGAAGATACCGGCAAAAAATAATCATGGATTTCAATGGAATGCTTACCAATCGTTAATCAAAGAATCGTCATATAACACTGTTCGAGATTAATTGGCAAAATCCTTTGTTACCTCCGTCCACCTGCGCAAAAAAAGATAGTGAAATAACCATCTCGTAATTTTTTTTTCCCGTAGTTCCCAACACTGCGCGCCATCAATGGTCGCCCGGTACAACCAGACTCAAATCTAATCCTTTCGCAACACATCCCGGTTTTGTCCGTTCGACAACGAAATTCCTTTCCGAAACAAGCGTGACGTGGAAAAACATCGAATATTTATTTGAGTCGAGTTGAAATAATTTTTCCATCAAACTAGTCGAATCTCATAAGTTTCGCACGATATAGTTTTAGCTTGAGTTAGTGCGTTAGCCGGGAGGATCAGCCCGCGACGGAAGTTCACGCTGACGTAGAAGGTATAGAAGCTAACTTCCATTTTCTCGACCCTTTCGACCAACAGTGAGCACGTGTTTTGTTGCCGGCCGCTTTGGGGCCTTGATAATTTCGCGTTTAACACCAAAGGACGGCGCTTGTTGCTGCTCGACTTTGTCAATAAGCAGTGTATCGAGTTAGTTTATAATAAACGGCTCGACGATGAATCCGGAAAAGTTGAAGAAGCTTCAAGCACAAGTGAGAATCGGTGGCAAGGGTACACCCCGTCGTAAGAAGAAGGTACGTTTGCAGCCGTTTTTTCATCATTATTCCACGTTTATACGATTAGTCGTCACAATTTTTATAATCGTCGTTACGCATGATATCGTTTGATCGTGTTGGCAAAAAAATCTTTTCCTAACCGTTACGACGCTCCCGAGGCAACGATGACTGCGACATAATCATAATCGTAATTATGTACGCGCATGAAACAGATTACAATCTCAATTTATGTGTATTGTTTATCCCATCATTGTTGTCAAGTTTTACGAATTGTTTGTCATCTTAGTCCTGACATTTTTAGACGGTTTTAGGGTAATTTTGATTCAAGCGCAAGTCAGACCGGGGCTTAGAGATTGAAATTCAACGAGGCGGTGGAGAACACGCAAACATTTTTCGACTCTTTAGGTCGAAACTTTCTGAATTCGTTTATCACCAATGTGATAAACCCACGTTATTATTTTCCTTAATTTTTCTCATAGAATGAGTCTATTTCAAGCGCAAGGCCACCATGCTACTCCAAAACAGTTTTAAATATTGATTTTACAAGAGAACGTGTAGAGAGGGCATGAATAAACGACAAATCTTCATTTTGTCATTTTTTTGTCACATTCGATACCTAATAAGGCTATTTTATGGAGTTGTCTTGCCTGCTCCATGTGCGTGTGTATGTGTATATCTGTGACGAGAATAGATTTGGTTCTCATACCTCGGTTCAAGGTAAACCGCTTTCACTATTTCCAAACTGTGCGATTAATGATTTATATTCGCGCAATGTCAAAGAAAGACGTTCTTTAAAACATTGATAATGACTCGCGCGATTTATTTTCATGGGAAATTGCATGAAAAATTCAAATTTCACTTTTGCGTTGATATCCCTTCGGCTCCCTCGCTAAGCTGCGACGATCATCCAAAAAAGATTATACCCGCAATATTTACGAGGCAACATTTATAAATGTTCAGGTCGTGCACGCAACCGCCGCAACCGACGACAAGAAATTGCAGAGCTGTTTGAAGAAATTGTCGGTCAACACGATTCCTGGTATCGAAGAGGTCAACATGATCAAAGACGATGGTACGGTTATTCACTTCAACAATCCAAAAGCTCAGGCCAGTCTCTCGGCGAATACTTTCGCCATCACCGGTCACGGAGAGAACAAACAGATAACAGAAATGTTGCCGGGTATACTGAGTCAGCTCGGTCCCGAGGGTTTGTCCCAGCTCAAACAATTCGCAAGAACCGTAGCTGGTAGTACGGTTGGCAAAGCCACTCTCGAAGAGGACGACGAGGTGCCCGATCTTGTGGAAAACTTTGATGAGGCGAGCAAAGAGGAGGTAAGCATCGCAATCGAAAAAATCTAGTCTTTTTCTAAAAGTTAAAAATCATTCTACTGAAAACCGTAATAAAATAAACGAAAAATTCAAGGTTGCGCCAAAGAAGGAATCGGTGGATGAGCCTATCAGCAAACCTGCCGCCGTAGACATAAAAGAAGTCGATGCCGCGTCCGTAGAAGCAAAGAAGGAGGCACCACTTGCCAAACCCGAAGCTTAGACATCTGTAAAACAAACGTAAGTAACGAAAAACAAGAAAATTACAATATTCCTTTGCAACAATTAATTATGATAAAATAATAACGAATCATCATGATGATTAATCCTCAAATAAACGATTTTTTAAAATAAATTCCAGATACTCAGCAAAAACTCACAAACACACATATACACGGTCGCAATCGATGGATCGATCAGACACGAGTTGCTCGAGCAACCGGCAAGATACAGCTGGGTGAAGAAAGAAAAAGAGAAAACCTCGACAAACATGTTACGCATACTTGACATTACCCCATGTTACAGTTATATAAGTAACGATTAAGCGACGAAACAAACGAAGAAAACAAAAAAAGATAAAAAAAAAATCGGAAAATAAATGATTAGCCCGTTGGCGATTTCGATCGAATCGAAAAAAAGGGATAAATTTTCAATTGTAACATACTTTGCTTGTCACTTATCTAATCGAAGAAGAAGAGGAAGAACAGGAAGAGAAGGAAAAGAGAAAAAAACGAAAATTGCTTACGATATGAAATTAGACTATAATCGTCCCCCGCTTGTGAACGAACAACGAGAGCCTTTCGTTTTATTTACATACGCAATTTGACATTCGTGAATATTACGATAACTCGATGAATTATTGTCGATGGGTATGAAATAGAGAAGGAAAAAAAAAAGAAGAACAAGATACGTCGTACGAGGAGAATCCTTAAGTAGAATCCCGTTTGCGTGTTTGAAACGCTTTGCAACTTTTACCGCGAGAACCTCAACGGCCTTTTATGGGTTGTTATTATTATTATTAAAATCGACGAAGAGTCGATTAAACATTTTTTCAGTAAATGAGAAGCAAACGAAGGAAAAAAGAAAAACCATTAACCAAACACACGAAAAATGAATTCATCTGCGTCCCGTAGTTGAATTATTCCAACCATTCGTCGTCCGAAATATTTTGGCCACGCACAAAAACAAAACAATAATGGCATTTACGACTTCACGTGGTCAATTTCGGTGGATATTGCAAAATGAATAATAAACAATAAAAAAATCAATAAAAACAGAGTAATTTACCTATTTGTTATTTAATGAAAGAAAGTCTATGTAGAATATAGTGACGATTACGATGAGAGATCACGACTAATCGTATCGAAGAACAAAAAATCGAACTACAACCAAACTTTAGAGTGAGGATCGTCGCAACAAAAAGAAGAAAGAAAAAATAAACAAAACTCACTCAGTTTTAGCGTGAATTACGGGCTACAATATTTCATATTGTAATCAGTGGAAATAAAAACGATTTTATTTGCTGATACGCGTGATAAATCGCCGGACTCCCAAGAGAGAATTAAGCTGGAACGTGAAATATCAACAGCCGGGACGAAAAATAATGTAACGTATTTATTAATCACGAATATCTTCGAAAATTCGTGAACAGAAAAGTTCAAAGCTCGATAACAATGCGTTATTAACGACAAGAAAAAAAAACTCACACAAAATCTCTAAAAAATTGCTTAATTCAAATCTTGAAAAATTTGTATAATTCCCAAGTTTTGTTGCAAATCGAGAATATTTTTTTCGTCAAGTACTAGAAAACGTTCCCGCCGTTCCCTTAGTACGCAATTCATACGTTTGAACGTTTTTTCTTTCAGTGTCTCCATCAGTGCCAACGGAATATAAGTTCGCGAAGAAAGTTCGACGATCGTTTTCACTCAGTGTCATCGAACGCCAGCGACAGAAGGTAAATCCCCCGCCATCGATAGTATTTCGTTATCGCGATATCGCTCCGGCTTATATTTTCCATTTCACTCCCCCTCTGTCTTCTCTTTTCCACAGATGGTTATTCCCCACGCTCTCCGGGGAGGGACACACACTAACACGTACGAACGGATTTCTTCGAGCGACCGGAGCAACGTGTGGTATTGGACGAAAGAGTTATATCGCCTCGAAATTCCCCGGGCGTCCCCGCATTGATTCCGACTCGATTGCTTTTTCGTCACGTGGCTCACATCTCGGCCCTGAAAATGAGATTTCTCCGTGGGATCGTTTCGACATCGGGGAAAGTGTCCGGCGTTGCGACGATCCAAGAAGAAGAAACGAAATGGACAAAATATAAGTGAGGCAAAAAAGAAGAAAAAAAAGAAACACGATGACGCGTTCAAAAAGTCATACTTTTTGTTCGTTGACTGTGGAATCAAGGAGTCGAGGTCAACGAGTCTAATCGCGGGGGAAGACTTCTATCGTCGAATCGATAGAAACCATCGTGGATATTTGCGAGGAGAGTTTCATCGAGACTTGTATTTGTCGCTGGTACACCGCGTTCGCTCGTCTCAGCTTCTCCAGAAATAGTCGAATGGCCCCGGTGGCAATCTCGGAGGGAGGGCTTGAGACCAACGTCGATTTTCCTCCCGCGCGATCCACTTTTAGATTTTCTTTTCTTTTTTTTTCTTTTACCACCATCGGTAACGACATTCGAAATTTGTTTCCTCGGGCTACCGATATATCCGTGGAATTTAGAGTATTTTTTTCCCCCGTTACTACGAATATAAGAGCGAACGAAAAGTGGTTTCTATGAGAAAGTACGAAAAAAGGAGGGAAAAAAATTGCTGAACGTAAAAAAAAGAAGGTGGAAAAATCGTGAATGGGGGAAAAGGCCCGAGGGTTTCTTTGTCATGGGACAAATTCGCTCCCGACAATTATCGCTTCCGTCTGTATTTCTACCTTTATGTATGTAAAATTGTGTTTTTTGTTTTTCCCTTTACCGTTGTCCTCGCACTTTTTTTATCCAATTTATTTTTATACCTACCCCTGGGACGGGAGCGACGTGTGTGCGTGTGCGAATATCGGTTTTCGGTACGAGGAGCTCTCTCGACTTTCAAAGAGACCTTTGTAGAGAATTTTTTGTTACCCTCCTATGTCTCTCTTTTCTTTTTTCTTTTTACTCCTCTTTCTCGTTTCTGGACTTCGTCGTACATGTTAAAATTTCGTAAATTTTAACGACGATAATAACGCGTGTACAAGACCGGTAGAAGACCCAGAAGTTTCTCTCGTAAATTTCCACACCGTTGTTGCGATCCTGTACACCCTTGTTTTTTTTTTCGCAAAGTGAAATTCTGGCACGCGAGAGAGATAGAGAGAACGACGTTGTTCGTTAATTAATTTCGTCGGGGGCAACCGGATACTCTCCTCGTCGGATGATGGATATTCCAGCATGAACGTATAAATGTGTTAACAAACAACGTGGCTATCTCACCGTCAGAATTTTCTTCCATGTGTGTATAGCTATACAAATATACACGTGTGTGTGTGTATAAATGTACAAATACACAGGTGTGTGTATTTGTATACAAATGTACGAATATCCCCTCGGGGTATTCTCTACTGCTGGTGTAACAAAACATGTAATATTCTTGCACGAGGAGAACTGGAAACTGGTATGACGTTGCATGTACCCCTGGACAAGGAGGTCGTTCAAGATTTACAGCCACGATGATAAATCGAATGAAATTTGAATTCGCATACGAATGTGAAATTGTGAGTTAAGAGAGTCTCTATCGTGTGGACAATTTTCTTCAATTTTATTCGAATAAAAGAGATCTAAAATGTCATGAAATGTTTTTAAAAAACGTGACGAAAATTGTCCACCGTTAAGAGAAAGAAAATTTATTTATTAATTTTTTCAAAACATCATTTTTGCCGATTCTAATAATTTTGTTTTTTTATGAATATCTTCCTCCGCTACTCGACGATTATCCTTAATTCTCGCGAATTTTGAAAAGCAAGATACGAGGAAAAATCAACTGGGTCGTGAACAATTTTTTTTCTTTATAAATTTGATATTTATATTGTTAAAAAATACACAATTATCGTAACGTTAATATTGCCCGTTAATTATGTTTTCATGATATTCTCCCGGTCTTTTTTGAGCGAACGAAAATGCCACGTATCGGACATACTTCTACCGCGAATTTTACTATTGTATAAAGAAAAAAAAAAGAGTGCGAGAGCTAAGTGAAGTATCGATGTTTCGTGATGGGAATTGGATAGAAAAGTCCAATGCCATTAGAGAGCCGAGGAGAATAAGTTCGTGCGGCACGGTTCCTCTCTCTCTCTCTCTATATATATATTCCATGTGTATATATATATATACATAGGCAGTAAGCTCTGTGAACGATGATCATCCGATAGATGGCGCCACGTTAAATTTACGAGGCAAAGCAGATTCCAGGCGTTCGAAGCGAAGAAACAAATTATCGAGCTCTTCTTTGCTAATTGAATTCGCTCGATTACGATCTTCATATTTGTCGGAGATCGAGTTTTCGCTACATTTACTTACAGGGGCCCGTCGGTTTAGGTCGAAACGGCCGATATATATAAAAGCGTAGCGAAACGACTTTACGACACTGTAGGGACTCGCTATCTCGTCGTATAAATCCTTTCGTGCTGGAATAAAGACCTATCGCGAGAGAGTGGTTCATGCATTCATGAATTTCTCGCGAAAATTCTCTCTCTTCGGCACAATGTGTTTCTTTCCTTTTGTCCCCCTTGCCCTTCTCTCCGACGTTTTATTGGAACAGCTATCCGTATAGATAATACGGATAGCTGTTCCGCTTTTTTCTTCTTCTTCTTCTTCTCGTAATTGCCGGGGATCAAGGTACAAATTATCCTCGCGTGGCCTTGGCTGTTTTCATCCCCGCGTAATTGAATTCGTCCTTTCGACTCTCCCTCGCTCTCTGCATTTCGTTAACAATCCCAAGGGTCGAAGAGGCGATAACGATCTCGATATTCGGCTCGACGATCGTTCGTTCTTTAACTCATTTGTTTCCTTAATTTTTAAGAAATTATTTAACGAACACTTACCTTTGATTTAATTGTTTTTTTAAATCTAAAAACATTTTTGTTTATCGTAAAATGTGCAAAGTTTCATTTTTGTTTAAATCGACAGCCTCGACCGTCCAATCTCTGCTGTACTCTTCCACAAAACACATGTCACGGATATAAAATGTTTATTTCGCGCGAGAAAACGTCCGATGCGAATTCGTAAAAAATACGAGAGGCAATGAAAAAAATAATAGAAACGTTAAGAGCCCCATCGTATTCGAAATAATGGTCGCTGTATTTTTCAGAGTTTACATAAAACCCGTAGGGGTAGTGAAAACGTATGCGAGAAAGACATTTCAATGGCTCTCAAGAGCGTATGGAGCTTGTTACTCGGAATATGGTAACGTTTATTTAGGAAGGATATATATAAACGTTCTATAGACAGAGAGAGAGAGAGAGAGAGAGACGGAGAACGACAGAGAGACTCTAAGCGACAGAGCATAAAGTTCGAATATCCCCGGTGGTGAAACTGTTCACTTCCCGAATCGAGGATTTCTGTTCGGTCTGCGGGGTGTGCGATCACGCGGTCAACCGTAACGACGTAATTGGCCTCTTCTCGTCCTTCCACAGGATTTTCGGCTTTGTCGTGAGAAGTGAGAGACGCGTTGGTTCGAATGCATTCACGTTGTTACGCCAAGAATATATATATATAAAGAGAGAGAGAGAGAGAGAGAGAGAGAGAGAGAGAGAGTTCGACGAAATCTCTATCGCTATCCGCTTATCCAAACGGCTAACGAATATCGGAGGCGTCGAATTCGATAGACACATTGTGCCGTTTCTCCTCGAACCATTCGCAACGTATATCACCTCTTCGGTCTCTTTCAACGTTCCTCGAACGGAATGCCACGTGATCACGCGACGTTTCTACGTTCGATTTCGAAATTATCAACCCGATACGAACAGAACCGGGCCACGAAATATTTTCGAAACTGTACGTGTGTTGAAAAATAAAACGAAAAAATGTTTAAATGTAAATTTTTACCGGATAAAAAATTAATAAATAGTAAATTTATAAATAATAAATAAAAAAATGATAAATCGATTTTTTTTGTATTGTAATCGTTTGAAGTGTAACACTAGATTAAAAATATCGAATGTATTTTTCTCGATTTAGTGTAAATTTGATTATTTTTTTTGGAAAATAGAGATTAAGGGATTTTTGTAAAATTTGGTTTGTAACGAAAGAAAATCGGAGGTGGTTTAACAGAAATTGTTGACAACGAGGGAGATGGGGGTATTGTTATTTGGATCCCGGACATGGTTTGTAACGCCCGTATTGATTGACGAAATTGTTGACCAACGGTGAAAGCGAGCATCTCTCCGGTCCGAGTGCACATCGGTGAATTAGCCGCGGGCTTACGCTCGTCAATAGCCCGGACGTTGCGTAAATAATTACACGAACCATTTGCCACTAGGTATGCCTCTCGATTACACGAAAACCCTTATAATATCACGTTCGACACGGGCGGCGACATCGTCGAGAATTTCCGGCTGGTTCCCTCTCGATCCCTTTCCCCAATTTCGTTCGTACCAAACCCCTTTTCGTCTCCATTTATCAACACGTACTCCTTTCATTTTCGTACGTCATCCGTCAGGGTAGGGTAAATTCGGGGTAGATGGCTATAGTTTTTTCAAAGTTGTGTCAAAATAAAAATAAAAACAATTCTAAACTTCTTTCAGTGTATAATCAAACTTTAAACATTTGTTTTTAAGATAATTAACAAAAATATAGAAAATTATTGCGAGATCAACCTTAAAGCTACATTTAAGAAAAAATTGCGGTTACAACCCGGTAGGGGATGGGATTTGTTTTCCTCCAGAAACCCTTTATTTCATCATATTCGTGTTACGCGGGAAATTTCCGACTCCGTAACCACCCTACCAACCCTTTTAGGACGAAAACAAATTTTATTCACAAAAATTACTTTAATGAATTTCAGACGAGATGTAAATTTTAATAGAAGTGTAGAAACGTTGTTTTCTTCGTAAATACAATGTTTGCACGACGAGTATAAAAGAATACGATGTTTTTTAAACGCAAATGAAAGTAATATCGACCCATAATTTTCTAAAAGAGAAACAATAACGATAATATTATTCTATGAATTGTCAGTTGGATTTTTATCGGGGCATGACTCGAGATTTTTGTTTTTCATTCCTCGATTCAACTTTATCGCATTTATTCGGGCGTAAACTTATTGCGAGGCGCGAACGCCGAATGTCGAAAGAAAATGAGAATAAAGAAAAATATTGTTCGCGCCTCGCCTTTTTTCCAGTCGTACTAATTTCATCCTGGATATCGCACCCTCTAGTCACCGTGACACGACACGTTTCTGATCTCGACCATTTCACGAGTTATGTTTTTCAAATGCCAAAGTCACTCGTTTCTGTCTCAAGGCTGAGACAGAAATTCCATTAAATGCGAAGTGAAATAATTGAATAATGAGTTCGAATCAATTTGATGCGATAAAAATCAAATGGTAGCGATGAATATCTCGACGAGACAAGATTCAATGCCGAGTGTCGCGTATCGATTGCCATACAAACTAGGTGGAAAATTCTTCGATAAGACCAAGAGGCTCGATTCGCGTATACCTACACACATTTTTCTTCGAGCCAGTGTCTGAAAGAAAAATCTTCGTCACGCACAATCCGTCATCGTCGTCGCTGGGGAATCCTAACGGGCCTGCGAAAAAAAGACAAAAAAAAAATACGACAGAGCGAGGGAGAGATTCACACGTAGCCACAAGAGTCGCGAACTATAAATCTTCGTCAATCATCGTGATCGCCTTGTCACACACGAAAGATTGAAGAACATAGGGTCGAAGATTGCGTGGAAATTAAAAATCGCCGAGAACAATTTAGTTCGACATTTCGATTATTTGATCAATTTTTTCATTTCAATAAAAACTAATGATTTTTTTCTCATTATTCTTTCGAACCCCTAATAATAAGATCCTTATGAACTTTGCGAAATGTTTCAAAAGACGTAGAATATTGCATACACAAGTAGAAAAAGTGTAAAAAAAATTATCAAAAAATCGATACTTGAAGTAGAAAAAAATACGAAAAATATATTGTCCGACTATCGGTGACTTGTTCTACTTGCAGTTCTCTCAGTAGTAAAAAAAGCATCGTGACTTCATACGTAATCCCTGTCTTTTCTCACGAGGAAAAAGAAAACCTCTCGATCACAGGGAGTTCCTGAAGGGAACGGTAAAGAAAAAATCTCATCTTGTAATGTTTCGATGGATGAGTCAAACACGTGTGGGATATATCGTGCCAAGGTGTGTATACGTTTTCCGCCAGATGACAAAGCTTCGCTTTAAGTCTTCGATACGTCAATCCTTGGATAGGTCGTTCAATCACCGGTGAGTGGGAGGAGTGGTGTGTGAATCGGTTTCCTCTCTCGTAAGGGATCGTAAAAAAAATTGTAATTTTTCAAGCTTACTGGGCAAACTTATCTGTATATACGCAGGCGCGTGTGTACCGTATAAAACCGGAAGTACGATATAAAAGTCATATGTGATGAAGCGTACCTGCAAATATCGATCAGTTTAAAAATATCAAAGCGTCGACAGACCAATCTTCCACTTAGCTTATCGATTCGACTCGTTTTCAAACGAAAAACAAAAACATTAAAAATATCCTAGATTAAATTAAATTTATATATATTTCCTAAACCGAAATAATCGAAAATTGGATAAAAATTAGGATTAATTCGAATTGAAAAAATTGAATTTTTTAATCGAAACAAAATTTTTACAAAAGTAGTGAAAATTTGATAATTAAGTATTGTGTAAACGAGATTCCAGTCGGTTTATTGTTGCGTTTATTATCAATTTAAACCACACGAGAATGGTCGACGTCATTGATTAATGGTTCGAGGGGGGAGGGGAACAGTGCGATTGTTCAACGAACGGATTAAATCGGCTTACGCTAGCCGGCTGAATAGGAAGGTCGGTCGGATCGTGGGATCGTGAACCTCGAGAGCCGATCGGGCGATGCACAAATCCCTGTCCCACCAAAATGCATGTACGCATACCTAATACATACCTAATAACGCACGTATACGATCGCTGATTGTTTCGGCACTGCGGCCTTTTCAGTTAAATACCGGTAATCGACGAAACGAACATTCTCCCTCGAGCCAGAGGCTAACCGATCGTGATTTCTATCGGTTAAACTACATCGAGCCAATATTACCAACGTTATAATCTGTATCGTCGCATAATTTCGTGTACTTCTAATCGCGACTTCTAATTCTCTTTGAATTTCAAATATCAAAATATCGATTTAGAATCGTTAAATAATTAAACGATCATCGCCATAATTATTGCAAAATAATATATTTGGTAAAAAAATACCAAATTGGTGTCAAATAAAAAATAATAAATCGATGAACTTCGAGAGACGAAAATAATTTAAAAATTGTTAGGAATATTTGAAAATTTCGTTATAGTTCGTATTCGCGTCAGGAATTCTTCAGCACGTTCTAAAAATTTTGTATGGGTATATTTCCTCGGTCCGTCGACGATATTTTTTGTCTGTACACAGGGGGCTTTTTTTTGTCGTTGCTCTTAGCGCAATCTCGAAAAGTGCGGGTGCGACGATGTGTCGAGGTGCAAGGCGGATGTAAAAATGCTCGACACGTCGCCCACTATATCACCTTCTTTTCCTTTCCGTATATCGCGAGGCGCACACATCACGCGCGACACGACCCGACGCTAGAAACTCTTAGGAAATGAGTCTCTCGCTCGCTTTCCCGCAGCATCGTTTCTCATATTTTCCGTTTATATATTCATAGTTATATATATTTAGTTATATTCATACGTGAAACGACGGACAGTGTCGCGTTAATATATTTTTTTCCGTCACGTCGAGCGAAAATTGCTCTTTCTTTTGGTTTTTGGGACGATCGTTAATCAGTCAATAAATTAAACGTCCAACGCGATGGCGAGCACCAGGGCTTTCGAATGGTAGTCGTCGGAGTACGCGAGATGCGTTCCGATTCTTGAGTGAGTCGCAAAACCCCTGTCCGAGACGCTGATTAATGGTCTCACCGCTTCTATTTACTCTTTTAACGGGTTTCGTCACACACGACGTACGAAAATCGTCGCTTTTGCCCTTTTGATATTCCACCGTCGCATTCCCATCGTATTATTATTATCGGCTTGAGAAATTTCGAAATACTATTTTTACGCACTGACGGAGAAAAAAATAGCACTGACCTCTGCATACGATATTTTCATTTATTACTATTTTTTCTTGAATTTCAAAAGATAAATTCAAAATTTGACGCAATCTTTCGATCGTTGTTCTCTATTGTAAAAATTGACAAGGCTATTCGTGACCTTGGCTAATTAAGAAGTTAGAGCGACTTGTAAAGCCCGAAAAAACACCCTTTTTTGGGATTTTATTTTGAAGACTGGTTTTATTATTTTTTGATAATTTGTTTACCATTAACTAATACATATATAAATAACGTAGAATAAAATTTTCAAGATAAAATAATAATAAATTGCCAAGATATAAGCCAGTCTGCGAACGGTTGAAATAAAAAAGGGGGTTTCCGGTGATCACTGCCCCCTTTTTTTCGGATGATCACTGGATCGTCCGAAAAAAAAAATTTAGTGGGGATCATTAGTAAATCCTATTACGCGGTCTTTGAACGAAGGATTAATACAAATATTGAATTTTGACAAAATGGCGGATGTTCAAAGGTACTTGTTTTTTTCGACCACAATTTCACCCATTTATTCGACTATAAAAAGAAACTACCGCAAATAAAAATCCTTTGTTCAAGAATAGCAAAATTATGTTTAAAATAAGTGGTAAAAATTTCAAAGCGATCCGTCGAGCCGTTCTGGAGTTACAGTGATCACCGACTTTGAAAACGTGCTTTCGAGAAAAATGCGTTCAAAGTTTGCATCAAGCGTGGAGTTACCACTACCTACCCTATTTGCACCCACTCGACGGGGTTGCGCTCAAAGTTCCATGTCTTCATAAATAATGCCCCTATTTGTCTAAAATTTTCAGGGAATACTTTTGAAATGTTGTACTTTTAGAAAACACAGAAAAAAATCTATTTTTTCAAAATGCCGAGTGACTCTAACCCTTAAAAAAAATATACTCTACGTACTTCACTTGAAAAATAAATAATTGTAATTTTCCTCACGTTTGTTAAGCAAAAATCGACCACGTAATTAACTCCTCTACAAAAAAAATCGATTCCTTAATGAAAAAAACTCTCATTTTATTTTAATAAAGTCGAATGGTTGTTCACGAACGAAATTTCATAAGACCCTTACTCATATTAAAATATAGCGATGGTCTCAAAGGCTACCGCGCTCTCTCGCTCGCCTGTTCGGAGCAAAGCCGGCTATACGTACAGAAAAGGGAATCCTCTTTTCTACTAGTGAGTTCAATCTATATATATATATATCTATATACTCGCCACAATCCAACGGATTTAATAACTCCATCGCCGGGCGTAACCCGCGAAGCATTCACTCAGCCTGTTTCATGATGTCTTTTTTTATACGTTTTTTTTTCTTCTTTTTTCCAAAGGTCACATATATAACGCACCTGATATAGAAAGCCTATGTGGTTCCCCGGGGATTCCCGCTTCGCCAACGCAACACACACACACAGACACACACACACACATCGCTGTATT
This sequence comes from Netelia virgata, assembly GCA_951802705.1. Taxonomy (NCBI): domain Eukaryota; kingdom Metazoa; phylum Arthropoda; class Insecta; order Hymenoptera; family Ichneumonidae; genus Netelia; species Netelia virgata. The sequence goes on along the minus strand of OX637867.1, from coordinate 2,210,218 downwards.
TCCACTCTAGTTGGCGACGGATGTTCCAGAAATATTCTACCCCTCTTTTCAATTCCTCGTGGCTAAATCTCGAGACGTAAAATTTGCGCGAGGGTGCAAGACCCCGCGAGAGGGGGCAAAATACGACTTTCTCTCTAAGGGAAAGAAGGGAGGGAAAAAGGATTTCCATTTCGTACCGAAGACGGCCTATCTAACTACCGCTCTCGCGTTTATTCTACTTTCAAGAGGAGACCGACGAGGACGACGACGACGACGACGACTCGATATTACCGAGAGGAAAAGGAACTTGAAAGCCGTATGCTCGCTCTGTACGAAAGAAAAGAGAAAAGAGAAAAGAAGGACAAATTCGCGGCGTGTGCTTATATTAAATTCACCGAGGGCGGCTTATTTACATGAACGTCGGGCGAACCTACACCGTTGTAAAAAATCTCTTTTCCGATCCGACGCGACTATGGTGGATTTAATACAGCTTTTGTATATATTTGAAATATATATATATATAGATGTAACGAAAACGAAATATATGTTTCATTTTTTATTATTTATCTTTCTATGATGATAATGTAAGAAATATATCGCGTTACTCGAGAATTCCTCGCTTCTCGTACCAACTCGGGGATCGTATTACCGGGGAGATGCGGACGTCTCGCTATCTCCGTAATATCTTCTTCAATATTTATGCGGGACTGATTGAGGTAATGCGGGTCGGCCCCGGAGTACGAGCGACGTTACGAGCGTAACCCGAAGTCATTATGTTTCTATTATTATTAAAGTTGTTCATTAGGATTCTCGCGGGGGCGATGAATCGACATTCATTAACGTTACTTTCGGTTGGTTGGAAAAATGGAAAGAGCGATGAGAAGAATACAATATTACGTTTGAAATCGCAATTTTTGTTTCATTAATCATAATACTTTATAGATAATTATTGTAATTGTTGAAAATTGTAATAACGGGCGAAATTATTTTTCGACGAGATTAGAAAAATATTACAATTTTTTAAATTCAGGGTAAAAGTCGAAAAGATCGTCCGACGTATGAATGAATTTTAAAACGGATGTTTCACATTACCGTCGATCAATTTCTAGAAAAAATATGCGTCATTTTCACAACGATGAAAAATTATTCGAGTCTTCCGGACCGAGGAGACGTTTTACGTACGTATGAAAAAAAAACATACGTCGAACGTCACGCGAAGAAGGAGGGAGAACGTGGGCGTGAGAGAATAGAGTAAATTTTTCGTCCGACTTCTTTCGAGCCTGAAAGCAAAAGGTGAACGTATCGTGCGAGTTTGTCGTCCGTGTTATTTCTTCTTTTTTTTCTTTCGTTCTCTTACTTCCTGTTTTTCTTTCCTCTCTCCGAGTTTTCCGTAGAAGCAGTCAGAGAGAGAGAGAGAGAGAGAGAGAGAGAGAGAGAGAGAGAGAGAAGTCGACTAAATTCTATTTATTCGGCTATTAAAGCGCGCTTGGCACGAAACCGAGAGACAAATCAGCCTGTCAAATACGATAATTCCAACTTTAATTCGATAAACAAATAAAAAATAAAACATTCTTAAAACAGACTACAAAATTTTACATTATTTTATAAAAAATCCTTTATTTTCTTTTTTTTTCGAGGGTTGAATTTTCCTATCCCTTGAATAGAAGGGTGGCTTTTTTTTCATCGATGACCCAATTTCCAATGGGCGACAGGAAATGCGAAATTCTCGTTTATCGTTTCACCTCTCGCTACGCACCCTTTTAATCCGCTCGACGCCCACATGAACCCTCACAATTTTCGACGCGTCCGACGTTAATCGCAGTGCGGTGTACTATCGTCATTCGCCAAAAACACGGATATGGACAATCGCCCGCAATTCTCTACGTTACCCTCTTGTCGTAAATTGTCTCGCGTATTCCATTTCAATGGGGCGTGGAAAGGGTCGCAGTTTCCATTGAAACGGAAACCGTGTCGTTGGAAAACGAGGAGGAACAATTGAAAACTGGCCCAGAGTTCGACACGCGCACTTCACTAAATTTTACAACGTTGCGAAAAAACGTTGGTTAATTTATCGTTAAAATTATTATTTTTTTGCATTACAATAGTTTCGTTACAATTTATAATTTATACTATCGATTCTCAATTTTATCGATCAAGATAAAAATTACATAGACAAAAAATAATAGATTTTGTGTATAATTTAAAAACGAGCGATTATTTTGTGAAATAATGATCACTTTTTTTTTTTTTTACACAGGTATAAAAAATTAATGAATTAATTGTGACAAGTGCGCTTAAACGATAACGAAGAGGATCGTCGTTCGTGTAATTGATCTTTTGCCGCGTCTTCATTTTCCTCGTCATTTTCACTGCCATTAATTTCAAATTCAGAGGAAGTAAAACTCGTTAAACACTTCAAAGTGTTTCAAGCACTCTATGGTCCTCGCTCACTCTCTTTCTCTCTTTGTCGGGTGTGAGTGTGTACTTACTGCATACACGTCTCTCACCTGCCTCTTGCTTTTCGTTTCGCCGACAGCTCGCTCTCTTTCTCTCTTTTGAGAGAGAGACAGATAGATAGAGGGAGAGAGAGAGAGAGAAAAAGAGAAAAAGAGAGAACGAAAACTCCACCGTGGTGGAAATGCGGCGTTTCAACGTTGAAGCTGTTATCGCTATATGTAGCTCGAAGTGAGCAAGCACGAGAGACGAAGAGTCCAACGGGGTTGTGCGGTGTCACGCTTCCTCTTGCTCCTTTGTGGCAATATGCTCTTGTGAGTCTCTGAGTGGAGTCTCGCGGAAGCCTCGTGGATGTATCTTTGCACGTGTTCTCTTATCTCTCAAATTCTCTATTTGTACGCTTATATTTTCATAACGAATAAAAAGATATCATCCCTCTTCCCGAATGCTTTCTGTATTGTTTTATCGAGAAATGTAGAATAATAATTTTTCAGCAAAAAATTCAAGCATTTCATTGAAATTTATATTTTGTTTTTTTACACGAAACAATTATTTTTAACAAATGGGACAAAATAAACAACAAATTCTCGGTGTATGACAAAATTACTCGTTGTTCGTCGTAGAGAAAAACGAGAATATTCGATCGTATCTGAGGGAATAATCGATGATCGTAGACCGTCGGGCATTCGTTGACTCGTACTACTGAAATTGTCTCCTCGTCAACTTTACACCTGTTAAATAATTATGGGAATCGTTTAAGTACTCACCTACGTGAAACGATAATAATAATGACAATGATAATAAATAAATCGATAGATTTAATGTTTGTTTAGATAATCTGTTTCATTTACTATAATTCATTCACTGTGTAAGTGTCTAAGATTGTCTGGCCAATGATACGTCTTTTGTTACCTTTTACACCCGTGTTATTATTATTATTATTATTTTTTTTTATACAATCACCGTAGGAACTAGCCGGAACTCGATTATTTTTTGCTCGCCGTTTCTTTTCTCCTCTTCGTCAATTGATTTTTGGTTTGTTATACAGAAAACGAGGATCGTATAATACATGCGCTATATGCGATAATTAATATATTATAATAGTGAGCCAAGGGGAAAGGGGGAAGGATAATCGTCAGGTTATGGAAATGTCAATGCGTTTCGCTTGTAGATACATACAAATGCGATGAGTACGTATAGTTCGACAATTATACTATATATATATATATATATATTTATATCTATTATTGATCTAATAATTATTCTTCCATTCACAGCGATCCACTCAATCGTACGAAAAATAACACAATCGAAAATCAATTGAACTTTCATTACATCGACACAGAGAAAGAAAATAAAAACCAAAAAATGTCTTTTAATAAAAATTATCTTTGAGAAAGAAAAAAAAAAGAAGAAAAGAAATCATCAAGATATTTGAAAATTATTTTCTTTCGACTCAAACATACGGTGTCACGCGTTCGCTCATTGCTTTTCAATCAATCTCATCTCGTCATCTATTTATATCACAGTACGTATATCGTAGCTAGTATTTTTATAATTATCATACACATATTTAAACGTCGTATCCTGTTTGTATGCGCACGTGTGTATGTGTGTGTGTTTGTATGTGTACAGAGACGCGTCTCGTTATATACGGAGAATCGTACAGGTCAACGAAGTTTTCAATTTTTTATTCATCCCTTCGAGTCTCTCGACCTTTTTGTCACCCCTCGTCTCTTCGTATCACACTCGAATCGATTATCGGCACACTACGAAAATCAAAAGAAATTACGACTCTTATGTTAATTTGTCGTAAAAAAAATGTATATTTTTTTCTTTGGGCAATTAAAATGTAGTTCGAGCGGTAAATCTGTGTTTCTGTTGTTCTTTCTTGAAATCCGTGGAAGGAGATGGCGCCACTTTCGAGCCTAGAGACAGTATTTCTTTCTTTGTTGTCTTTTAGTTATTATTTCTGTATTTTTGTTGTTGTTATTGTTTTTATATAAATTATATCCTACACAAAGTTATTCACGCTATTACACGCACTACATCTACGAGATTTTTATTTATTTCCTTTTTTTTATTACGAGTTTGAGCTTTATCATTTCAATTTATTCGTCATGTCTCTTCAACATTGTGATATATATATATATATATATATAGCCACTTCGTCATTGTCTTCATAGGCCTCTAATAACGATCGATGCTTTTTCCCGCGGATTCCATCGCGTTTTCCACACGTTTCTCGAATGTTCGTCGTTAAAACATAAATTATTGGAAATAATTGCTCGATGAAATAATTAGGAAAAAAATGTGTGTACAAAATTAAAGATCGGTTGTAATACAAAATGTTTTTTGCAATATAAATCGATTTTTGGCTTTGGGAATTTCTGTCGATTATTTAACACAAATTTTTTGTTAATTCTCCAATCGTCTGTTTGTTTTTCCAGTTTGAAATATTGGAAATTGCTCCAATCGTTTCGTCGCGAATGTCGACATACTTTTCACGTTGACCAAGCCTAACTCCCTGTCGTTCGAGAAATTGACTTTCGACGATATTTTTGTTTATTTCTCTCGTATCGTCGATCGGTCGTATTTCCTTGACGGCAAACGGCGTCGGCGCGTTCCAATAGTTTCCTACGTACTTTTAAACCAGCCGGGATCACGAGTACGTATCGATCTTCTCGTTAAACCCTCGGCAAAAAAATCTTATCGACCGTAATCTTTTTTCCAATTTTTCCATTTTTTTCGTTATCTTTTCGATTCGTCTCTCTTCACTGCAACTGCGATAGTGATAACGCGAGGCGTTCGAGGAAGAACAAAAACATGACAAAAGTTAAATTACCGTTAAAAATTGGATGAAAAACGTTGACAACGAGTACAAAAACGATCAGGCGATATTTTCAAATCGTTCGTGAATAATTGTTATTTTACAACGAATATCGATTTTTCCGGAATAATTATTTCGTTACAAAAATTATCCGTTACGATTTTTCATCGGAACTTTTTTTCCACCTCTGGTTCTACGCCTCCTGCGAATTTTTCAGCTCGTTATGATTCGACGATATTTTTTTTTTTTACTCTCTCGATACAATTACTCTCCGTTTATTTAATCCAGTTTTTCTCTGAATTACGGCGCGAACAAATTTCGCATTCATCGCACATTTCCCATCGATCACCAATTTTTCACGATATTCAACACTTTGTCTGCCTAGTCGCGATTAATCAATCGCACCTGTTTCTTCACGCGCGCACACGATATACTTTCTCTCTCTCTCTCTCTCTCTCTCGCTCTCTCTCCCTGTCTCGACCACGCGAGTTTCATTTTCTCGTGTTTTTTGTTTGCTTGTTTTACTCTTCTCTCGCTCTATCGTGTTTCCGCAATCGTTCCATTATCATTGTTATTTTTATCTCGCGAAAATTCCCTTTGTCCGTTATCAATTTTTTGAAAATATCTCAAAAAAAGAAAAATATACGGAAAAATCGACCAACGTGGGGCAGGGATGGATTATGTTCCGTCCTTCATACATTTTTTCATCCTTCTTAGTCCCACATTTTCCGTCGTTTATTTTTTCTCCTTCTGTTGTGTCCGGTTGACCTTTTTTTTCTTCTTCCGGACGACGCGGCGATTCTTTCAGAGAATCGCGAGAATAAAGAGAGAGAGAGAGAGAGTGAGAGAGAGAGAGAGAGAGAGAGAGAGAGAGAGAGAGAGAGGGAGGCTGCCTGCTTTCATTGTTAAGAATTTAATTCGCTCGCGCCGGTGCAACTTCCAAGATCGATGAGCCTCGTCGTTTTCTCGAGAATGAATAAAAAAAGAAACACAGTCTCTTGCTTCGTTTTTATCTTTTTCTCTCCGTTATCTCCCGTCTATACTGTCTCGTAATCAATACATCGAGAGCCATCGGCCAGTTTTATTTTGCCCCTTGAGAGAAAGAGAGAGAGAGAGAGAGAGAGAGCGAGAGAGAGAGAGAGAGAGAGAGAGAGAGAGAGAGAGAGAGAGAGAGAGAGAGAGAGAGAGAGAGAGAGAGAGCGAGAGAAAGAGAGAGAATTATTCGTCGTGATACAAAAGCGTGTACTTCGAGCGTCGATCATCGAGACTTCGCGTTTTATTAACCACCGTGGCGGAAGCAGCGATAAGTGGGACGAGGAACTACTGGTTAATTCGTCGAAAGCGCGTTGGACTCGAAGCAGAATCGCTCGAACTCTTTTTTCTACCGAGGAACTTCCGTTTACTCGAATAATATCGAGAACAACCGTTGGTAATTCAAAACTTTCCCGTTTCCCAGCTGTCCAACGAGTAACGTCGTCTAAAAACGTAGGGGTTGAATTAAGGGAACATCGGGGATTGAATTATAAGAATTTGGTTGACTCAAGGGAAGTTGAACTCGTCAGTTGGTCCATGCTTCTTCATCGATGGTCCGGAAGTTAGGAACGAGCATTCGCGCGTCAAATAGTTCGATTTGCCTCGATTTCTTCTCTCTCCCATCAACTCGAACGAATAAATTTTCGCCAGCGAATGTCCCAAAAAGCTCTACAATTATTTCGTAGAAGCGAGATCGAGGAAGAGATCGCTGCTACGAGCTCTATCTCGAATTCCGGAAGTAGCACTTTCGTTTGCCAAATCCTCTATTTTGGCTTATCGATCCAATCGTTGATTATGGCGACGATGTCGATAAATGGTCGATCTCTCGTGGCCATGACCGATCGGTTCACGTGGATCATAGAAAACTCTCGTTGGCTGGATTGCCCGCGATGTCGAGAGATTCGCGTCCGCAGCCACCGTGATTCTCGTGACGACCACCGCTCTCGTGCTCGCCCGATCTGATCACGCAATTATTAACCGGATCCCCGTATTGACTCTGATAAAATTCCTCTCTCATCATGTGATTGAGATTACCGCAACGGAAGTAAAGTATTTCGCGAAAGGGTTTGCGAAAATCGCGATTAAGGGTCGCATAAATGATGGGGTTGAAGAGACTGTTGCAGTAGCCAAGCCATAGAAATAAGCTCGATAACGAGGAGGGTATGGCCTTTTGATCGTTGAGAAATGGCCTTACCAATGCGAGAACGAAAAATGGCAACCAACATACGGTAAACGCGGTCATTATTATACCGAGCGTCGTACTAGCTTTTCTCTCTTTCGCCAATTGAAACCTCAGCTTCTTCTGATGGGGCGAACTCGATACGCTGTTGATATGATTTCTCACCGCCGTTGTTTTGTTCGTTGTCAGAGTCTTCATCGTCGACGCGCTCTTCGGCCCCTTTTCACTCTTCTGCAACATCGGACACTGCGACTCGTTGCTCTTTCGTGGACCACCGGCGAAACATTTCTCCGTGTGTACGCTGCACTGTAATTTGACAAAAATAAACTATTTTATCATTTCGATCCTTCTCTTTTGACAAATCTCGTAAACTAGACAAAATTCGTTGGTTCAATTTGGAACATCAACGATGACTATTTTTCACCTTGAACGCTTCTACGTTTTTTCATATTTGTCTAATTAAATAACTCGGTCGACTCGTCACTAACCCAGGCACGAGTTTGACGAATCATTTTTTGAATTAACTAATTTCATGGCAAAAATCGAGGTTGATGATCGAATTAGTTGCACAAAATTGAGTTAAAATAGTAAAAATCGAAAACTAATTAATCAATCTAAATTACTTCCCAGTTCTATTTTCCGTGAACAAATTTCAACACAAATTACAAAATAACACTGATTTAATTAAGCTAAGTTACGAATGTGTGCAATGTTCGATACTTTCGATCGATTTCTCAAACGATTTTTCTAAGTACCGTCCCGATTTTCTCAGTTAGTCCTTGCGCAAGGTTACGTTGATCCAGCCTCGCTGCCTACAAACAATAATGTATCTCGTGCGGCTTTGCAGTATCTGCATAATACCGGAACATCGTATATTCGATGCGCAGGAGATTACAGGGTCCTGGTACAGTACAATGCACAAACCGCAAGGCCGCATGTCTAGTGATTCACTTCATACGATAACGGAAGCGTCCAGCATTCCGTGGTAACGTCTATGGGCGTCGTGCGAGTTCACTACGTAAAACAAGCAACCAAGAGAGAGAGAGAGAGAGAGAGAGAGAGAGAGAGAGAGAGAGAGAGAACTCATACGGGTATCGTATTTCTACTCCACCGAAGATCCTGTCGTCGAGATTGTCGGGCATACTCGAGGCTGAAACGCAGCCTCGTCCTACACGATTTCACTCCCGAGTACATCGTGACGTGGGCTCTACACGAGACGCTCCTAAGTACATGAAAGTAAATGGCTGGGAGCTTCCAAGTCCGCTGGACCCCGTACTGTATGGAATCGTAGCGTCGGTGCTCCCGGTGTTTCGGCCCGAGTAACAAGGACAAAGTTAGTCAGGAGAGCCCGAGGAGGAAACGGTACATGGTACGAATGAGATTTCACACAGGGGATGGAAGCGAATGAGACGACGGAGCGAGGGATGGCAAAGGAGGGCTTTTCATATACCAAGTTTCGGTTACGTAAACGAACGTACGGACGGATTATTACTGTTCGGAAACTTGTAGGTCATGTCTACAATGTTATAGCCGGCTAGCTCGGAAACGGGCCAAGACATCGCGAGGGATGAACGAACTAATCAGAGACGCGGTAGTGCTCGTGTCCACAGATTGCGCTACCACGTTCTGGCGTAAGCCAGTAATTTTAAGCAGGCAATTTCTAACCTATCCACTCGCACGAATGCGCTTACCTATGTACATCGAACTTTCTTCATTCCCTATGTTCCCATCAAGACACAATATTGGGTCACCTCTAGACCGCATAACGGTAAGAGTCAGTGTTACGGGTGACGAGCGATTCGAAAACACGATCTGTATTTTGTCGGGCACTGAGCGACCGATCGGGTTGAAATTTTGAGGGTATTTAGAGAATTATGGGAAAGAGTGCCTATGAGTCTTTACTCGTGATTTTCGTGATTTTCTCTGGTACTGAGCGACCGATTGGGTTGAAATTTCGAGACCGCATAACGGTAAGAGTCAGTGTTACGGGCGACGAGCGATTCGAAAACGCGATCTGTATTTTCTCTGGCACCGAGTGACCGATCGGGTTGAAATTTTGAGGGTATTTAGAGAATTATGGGAAAGAGTGCCTATGAGTCTTTACTCGTGATTTTCGTGATTTTCTCTGGCACTGAGCGACCGATTGGGTTGAAATTTCGAGACCGCATAACGGTAAGAGTCAGTGTTACGGGCGACGATCGATTCGAAAACGCGATCTGTATTTTCTCTGGCACCGAGTGACCGATCGGGTTGAAACTTTGAGGGTATCTAGAGAATTATGGTAAAAAGTGCCTATGAGTCTTTACTCGTGATTTTCGTGATTTTCTCTGGCACTGAGCGACCGATTGGGTTGAAATTTCGAGACCGCATAACGGTAAGAGTCAGTGTTACGGGCGACGATCGATTCGAAAACGCGATCTGTATTTTCTCTGGCACCGAGTGACCGATCGGGTTGAAATTTTGAGGGTATTTAGAGAATTATGGGAAAGAGTGCCTATGAGTCTTTACTCGCGATTTTCGTGATTTTCTCTGGCACTGAGCGACCGATTGGGTTGAAATTTCGAGACCGCATAACGGTAAGAGTCAGTGTTACGGGCGACGATCGATTCGAAAACGCGATCTGTATTTTCTCTGGCACCGAGTGACCGATCGGGTTGAAACTTCGAGGGTATCTAGAGAATTATGGCAAAAAGTGCATATGAGTCTTTACTCGTGATTTTCGTGATTTTCTCTGGCACTGAGCGACCGATTGGGTTGAAATTTCGAGACCGCACAACGGTAAGAGTCAGTGTTACGGGCGACGAGCGATTCGAAAACGCGATCTGTATTTTCTCTGGCACCGAGTGACCGATCGGGTTGAAACTTTGAGGGTATCTAGAGAATTATGGCAAAAAGTGCGTCTGAGTCTTTTTTATCCGAAATTTTGAATTTTTTTTTTACAGTTTTAGTGATCGGTGAAGAAACGAAAGAATTTTTCATAGTCGGACTAACGGGGTTGATTCGGAATCGTGAATGTGACAAAAAATATTTTTCATCCGATCTCTCCTGCTTTTCCTTTCTTATAAAAATACCATCGACCTCCTAGAACGCCGCGGAGGCAAAAGGGGTGCATTCATCCCCTATGGGCGATGACCGACAGAAAAATTCCATATATCGAACGAACGTCGCTCGAACTGGGATTATGTTTTCTGGATTTAGACATATTCGACGTTATCATTTCTCCGAAACTTCTCGACGACGTTGCATCGAACTTCCGGTCTTTGACGCGACGTCCTGGGGGCTTCGGATCTCATATCGTCGGATTCCGTATCTCTGAATTTCACCCAGCGATATGCGGTTATACATTCGCAGATTCAGAGTCGAGATGGAAAATATGGAAATTTCTCTCTCGTAAAATTCACGAGCAAAAATCAAAATCCAATTCCATGAATTCGTTCTAATGCAAGTGTAATTTGCAATGCCAAATTGCACTTACACAATCGCAAATTATACCATGCAAGTGTTAGACACGTGTCGTAAACTGGTAGTCTGGAATCCGAGTGCGACGAGGTGAAAAACAAGCACGTGCATTCATATATATATATATATATTTCCTATTTTTTATCGAAGACGTGTGTATATTCCTGTAATGCACTATACGATAAAGAGCTTTCATTTCCGATTCACGGCTTCTCCGTTCCTCGATCACGTGCGTCCACGGATGCACCAAAGACCCTCCACTCCCAATCGGGCTTCGTTCCACTCGACACTCTCCTTTTCGCTTCGCGTTCCTATTCGGTACGAATGCGAGAAATTCAATCGAACAATTTTTCTTCATCACCCCCTGGCCTGGGTCGACGAGGGCGAAAGAGGGAGAAAGAGTGCGAGAGAAAGCGAGAGAGGTGGAAATTGAGAGAGAGAGATAGAGTGAGAGCGAGAGAAAAGGAGGGGTTTTTGCTTCGGAAGTTCCACAATCGTGAAAAGGACGAGCGACACGAGTTCCCGGGTGAAGCACGTTGAATGGACAAAGTCGTAGTACCCCGAGCCGGTGTATACGTGTGTCGCTACTTCTCTCCTTCTATCTTATTGATCGATCGTCCATACAACATTTTCAAAGTGTGGGGATACCCATTAGGGACTGTATGTATTGCCTTTCGTGTCAGGAGGAGAGGAGTCGAAAGGAGAGATAAGGGAGTACATAACGTGGGAGGATAAGAGCTCTGTTTGCACAAGACGCGGATCTTGGCAGGGTAGCCCAGGTTTACGAAGCTTTACTAAGAGAATCCTTACAGCTATTGGCACATTTAGAAACGTCGTAGAGGCGATGATTCGATCATCCGGGAGGACGATCGAGTCGGGTACAATGCAAGAAAATAAAATGAGCGATCTACGAGTATCTCGTTTTTTTTGTCGATTGAAGAAGAATAGGTACTGAGCTGCCAATCACTGTGTCGTTATTTCGTTGGTGGCCAATGACTGTGCTGTGCGTGTTTTTTCGGCCTTTTTCGCGGGTCTCTCGTTGCCGCGAGGGAATAGGACGCGACGAGGCTGGAATGGGAAAACCGAGAGATCTCCTAAGCAACGGAAAGGAGGGAAACACGCCGAATTCCACGTTTTACCGTCTCGTTTCTTGCTTTTACCGGGTTAATGGCGGTTCGGGGTGTTTTCCCTCATTTTCGAAGATATCGGTGTCGTCGACCTGACGTATGGAAATAGAACAATACCAGAAAAAATAACGCATTTTTCTTCGTATTTTCAGCTTTGCATCGTAACAAAGATACATTTATTCACCGTCGTTTTTTTTTAAATGTTCATCCCTCTCGAAAATCTATTCCTCGAAATCCTGATTTATGAATTTTTGGAAACGAAACAGACTTTGTGAATTTTTTCCTTTAACTTTCTATCTCGAATTATATTTCGAACGATTTCGCAGAAATGTCGATGAGATTTTTCACGCCGAGGGTGCGATGCGAATATATAAAATGGAAAATACGCGAACGAAGCGATAGTGATGAAAATTTATGTTTTACGCGCTTTTGAATTTTACAAATGGCGCACTCCGGGAGATTTTCATCGTTGACCGATTATTTTCATCTCTGTTTGAACTTTGTTTTCTGTTTACGCGCGATAGATCGTTCGACGCTCGAATTTTTTCTTCGTCGTTCGCACGCAGAATGCGCGTTTTTATTTTAACGAATATACGGCCACCCTACCTTCGCTCTTTATCATTCGAAACAATGTTTATGTACGGTTCGTCGCGTTCGCGAATACAATGGAATAAACGGTGAATGGAAGTGAAGGAAGCGAGAGAAAGGGGGTGGTCGTGGTCGATTCGTCCGGTACGCGATGGGACTGCAAAATGGTCGACGGGGTAGGTATATCGTTGGCTCGCTCGTTTCGGACAAACCCCGCGGCATATATTTCCGGACGCGCGAAAGAGCGTTCTCTCGTTTCAAGCGCGTATTTCCCGGATCACGCGCGTTAAATCCATTTTCCGTTCTTTCAACGACTCGACGCACTTTTTTTTATCGGTTCGTTAGTTTTCGAGGTCGTGCGCGTGTTATTCGCAAACCAATATTCGCAATTGAATCATTTATTATAATTCTTGTTACAAAAAATATAATTCGATTCTCGCGTCAATTATTTATTTCACTTAAAAATTTTGATTAAAAATTATAAACAATTTTTTGTTATCAATATTGCGTAATTAAAATAAACAATTTGCACGAGAATCTAGTTTTTTGGTAACGAGAATAATTCTATACCTAATAAAAATTGTAATAATAATTATTATTAATAATTTATTGATTATTATTACTGAATAATAATTATTATTATCCAGTACGCCCGTGTTACTTTATTTCGTCGCAGCTCGCTGATATTCCTTACGGGTCCTTTGACGCTCGATCCCGTCACGTTCGAAATTCGTGCAAAATTTTGCCAACGTTCCAGCGAATTTCCTCCCGGACGTTATATCGGCTCTCGTGTTTGCCTAAAATATAATCCGACGGTCAGACGGAATACCGAATGCACTATTCGCGCGACCGGACCCTCCCCTCTCACCCCCAAGCTCCGGGCTACGAAAATTCGATTTTCCCCGTGAGTCTCGCACTGGTGAACCGACGGAAGTTTGCACCTTGATCCAGTCTCCCCCCTCCCCCTTTAAAATATTTCTCGCGATCGTACATATATAACGTATTTCGATAAATTTGTCATGTCGGCCTCCCTATAGGAAATTCGAACTTGTTCAATTATCGCGATATTTTCAATCGCATCGAGGTAGTACGAGGCCTTTGTTTCACTTCGCGTTTGGTATTGCGAACTGCAAACCAAATTGAAACAAAAACCAAAATTGAACAAAAAAAAGTCTTTTTGGGCTTGAAAAAAAAATTCGATTTTATTTTAAAGGCATTTTGGAAAATACCGTCGAGTTATGACGTGGGCGATACTGTGAAACAAACTTAAACTCCCGAGGGGAACAAAGAGCATGAAAGAGAATAGATATAAAATAAATCGATAAAAAGAATATATATATATATAACTTTTTGCTGCTCAGTAGAATTAATATATATATATATATATGTAGACATTTTTATACTGCCGTGCAGTAGCATAAGGTCTCGTTTCGCCCATGTCACGAATCCACTCGATATTTCTCGTTTCAGAGTGGTCACAGTATTGTATGAGAAAGGGAGGAGAGAGAGATAGAGCTCGCGGTCGAATCGATGAAACACGGAGCGTAACTGTCTATGAAAGTTTGAGCTTTTTTTTTTACATCCCTCGCTGTTGGCTCGGAGGATATAAAAAATAGACGGAGAACAGAATTGGGGGTAGTGGCTCAGGGTGAAAGAATAAATGTGCTGTTTTTTTTTCTTTTTCTCTTTATGTACCTTATATAGATAAATAATATACACGAAGTCTGTTTTATACACCTCTTTTGTTACGAGGGAAAAAAAACAACAAAAAAAAAATTATAATACGCGAACTACGTAATTTCGCCCGAGACTTAAATCCATTTCCGCCCTTGGCCGCCCTCCGGATCCCAGGAATGAAATATTAAATCTCTTCTCGTGCCTCGACCAATTCGCTCGTTCTCGCTCGATGGAGAAAGAAATTTATGAACGAAAAAAACAACGACGTAAGTACGATGAAAATATTAATTTTACATTACAATTCTTTTTTTTTTGTTTATAAATAAAAATATTGGGCGAGTCGAAAGTCGTATTTAATCGTCGATCGAGTGTCGTTGCGAGAGACGCGATCGTTGAATCTCCAAGGGTCATACGATAATCAATTGAACGATCGCCCTTCGAGGAATACACGGGGTGAACGGATGGGCAGCTTCTCGATATTCCCAACGGTGCGAATATATCCGGGGGTGAATATGCGACCGTCTTCACCCGGTTTGTATCGTGTCCTATTACTCATTCCCACATGGCGCAGTGCGCAGTTTGCAATTAGTATTTTCCAATGTAATTAGAGCGAACTGATAACTCGATTTTATCAACGCCTCGCACGAAAATCGCATTTTGCCGATATTAAGGCGGGCTTCGAAGGATAAAAGTTATTAAGTATTCGCCCAATTTCATTGAGCCAAATGAATTATTATTATTATTAATTTGGATAATTATATCGTTTGTAATTTTCGTTAGGGATCTTATTCTTATTAATAATAATAATAATAATTTTTATCTTCATTTCATTTTTAATATTTTCGGTATTCATTTTATTTTTCTTTCGCATTATTATTATTATTATTATTATCATTATTAAATATATAAATTTATTTCACGTGTGAGTGAGGTCCGACCGTAATTCACACGGGGAAACAACGAGAACAGGCGAACGCACTCGCCGGAAAGGTTTTATGTCGGGGACAATCGATTTTTTTTTTGCTTTCCTCCACCGTCGTACAATACGTCATATGCAAGCTCTGTCCGTTATAAAGGACGTACCCGACCGCGCTTCTGGCACAAATCGGCGTACACGACGTACACGTCTGTGTTTATTCTTTTCCTTTCTATTATTTCGTTTTTTTGTTTCCTCTTTTCTTGTAATACGAGTGATTTATCGAGAATGTTTGTCGCGACTTTTCGAGGATGTAGTAAATGTGAAAAGGTATCGAAAAGAATGTTTGAAACGTCGTGTACACGTAATAGTCGTACGTCGCCGGGCTAAATCCCGTTCACGTGATCTACCGCCGTTATGAGGCGCGAGAAACTATCCACCCCCGAGCTACTTTTGCCCATGCTACTTCTCCTTCTCTCTCGCTCTCGCTTATTCAACTCGACAATATGGGTTGCTGCCATAAATCTCGAATCGATGCTTGTGAACCACGATATCATATTTTACTTTTCATTCGCTTTTTTTTTTTTTTTTTTACCACGACGTTTTGTCTCGTCACTTACATCGAGACGAATTTTTCGTATCCTCGAAGCATCGGAAACGCGAATGAACGAACGAAATATAAATCAAGATAATCTTCAATAAAAAAAAGAAAATTTTAATTTAATTTTCAAAAATTCTTACCCATCTTTTTTTTTTATTGATAAATTATTGTATAGAGGGACGAAGCAGGTAATTATTTTATCTTGTTTCTTTACGCTAATTAATTTGTAAAATTATTCGTTTATTTTTTTTATTTTTCGAAGATTTTTCCTAGACAATTTTTTGCTACAGTGGCCAATCACTGGCGAATGGCCAACGAGCGTGTCATCCCTTCTCTGCTACAGAACCACGAGAAACCGAGGTAATTTTATCTCGAGGATCTCTCGCATTATCCATGCGGGGAGAAAGTGGATGAGATCTCAAAATCCCCACAAAAGTATCTCCGATTTCTCTCGATCCTCCGACGTTCGCGATGAAAAGTTTCGCGAAGCGAGTGAAAGAGAGAAAGAGAGAAAAAGAAAAAGAGGTTCCTTTTTATTATTCTCGTGAACTACCACTCGATAGTCGAACGCGTCGATGATAAAATTTCTCGCAACGGTTTTCCATTCTTTTTTTTTTCGTCATTAAAATTTATACTTTCCACCCTCGTCCGTCCGTGCGATTACATTTATTTTTTTATCCACTCGTTGGATTTATCGTTACAATTTTTGTTTTTCATAACGCTGAGCAAACTTCGCGTCGACGCGGAAATCCTTTCGACAGGATGTTGTTTCGTGTAAAAAACTAAAAAAAAAAAAAATACGTAAATCGACTATCGCGATCGAATCATTTTTTTCACGTATTACATATTGTAATAAGGGCGTGACGCTGTCGCGTCTCCTCAAATGAAATTTTTACGATAAAAAGCCGTCGGCCGTACCCGAAGCTTTCTTTTCAAAAGCTCCTCGGGGTCTCACGCTCATCCTCTTATTTCTCTTCGTCTCCGCCTTTTTCTCGCTTTTTTTTCTATCTCCTCTCCGCAATTTCTCTCTCTCTCTCTCTCTCTCTCTCTCTCTTTCATCCTCGATATCAGTCGAGATCCATTTGGGTTGAGCCAATCTTGCCGAAGAGGTCGCGGTTTAATTTTGAATAACGCGAGGACACTGATCGATTTCGGTGATCGTGCCGATCGGTGGTTGAGGGTTGAGGAAAGAAGAGGGGGGGGGGGTAAAGGCGTACTCTGGTATCAATCATTTGCGGATTTATCACGGTTTATACCGATACGACGTTATCACTCGCGTAAGCCGAGGGTCGTGGCAACGACCTCGAGGCCTCGACACAAAAAAAAACAACGTAAAATCATTTTTCCACGCGTCACCAGCGCCTTATCCCCGTTTATATTATTTTTCACAAATTTCGAATTAATGCCAAATGACGTCTCTACCGAATTTTTATTCATTAATCCATAAATATAATTGAAAATATAAACATTAAGAATATCGAAAGAAAGAAAGAATGAAAAAAAACTTATATAACGATACAGGGTGTTTAAACGATTATTTACGACCGCGTAGAATTCACCGCCGGAATTATTTAATCGTAAGCACGTGTGTCGATCCGGATCTCGGCAATTAGCTCTCTCATTACACGAGGTTGCCGCATGTCACACGCGTCAAACTATAATTTTCGCTAATAATAGTCAAGTGGTGTATCGTTGCATTTTGCAGCTTTCGTGCTTTCTGGCGGTGAGCGGCGGAAGGTCAGATAACGTATGCGTGCTTGGGCTTTTAATTGCTTGATATTGATTCGATATAACGCTATATATATATATATATATTCGTGTCACCGTGGGAGCGAGAGATTTGCGGAGACGCGAACGTTCGCCGCAGTGGAATTCACGTGGGAATATGGAGCGGAAAGAGTAGGGTTGAAAATGAGAACGAGAAAGAGAGAGAGAGAGAGAGAGGGAGAAAGCTGAACCAGCATTTGCGTCAACAGGTTGTCGAAACTGTGGTAAACCTATATATATATATATATATATATACATATATATACACGTATAAAATATATATATAGATAATACACGTAGGCCGCCACCCCTACCGCCAACCCCAATCTCAATTCGATTTTTTCTCCCCCCTGCCCCCTTTTTTCCCGTTTACTCCGGTACTTCGTTTCCCTTGCCGCGTTCACGCTCACCCTCTGCTTCAAAGTCACTCGGGTCGACGCGCGGATACCATCACCCCTTTGCGCGTCGAGCGTCCAACTTCCCAAGGAGAAAATAAAACCCAACGTCGCTCGCGCTATCTTTTATCGTTCTTTGACTCTGTTTGTACACGTGTATAAGATCTTGTCCCTTTCCAAACTCGAGAGTGTCGACGTTTCACGATGATTCGATTGATCAACTTTCAACATCGTCGTCGCGACACTTATCGGAAATATAGGAAGATAATAGTATCGACGACTATGTTTCGGGATAACGAGGTGAGGGGGGGGGGGGTAATTTTTGAAAAATTATAATTTTTTTATTTTTGTTTTCAATTTTGTTGGCAAGATGGGAATTTGATATTATTTACGGCGATATTTAAATTAAAATTTTAAAGAGTGTTGTGTACGAAATAAATAGAATTGAAGTTTTTTTTTGGTTATTTGTCACGCGAGTTGTTTTTGGAAATTTTTATTTCGCGTATATGTTTTATAGTTCGATGGCTTTTTTATTCTTTTTTTTTCTATATTTTGCCATTTTTGTCCATTTTGTTTGTTCGTCATTTCGTCTTTGCTACATCCAATTCCCCGTGTGTATCTTTGCCACTTCTCGTACGAATGGTCTCTCGTCGAACATCAAGCTTTCGAGCAATCCCCTCTCTCTCTCTCTCTCTCTCTCTCTCTCTCTCTCTCACTTCATCCTTTCGTTCTTCGAAAACTCTTCGTACTATTTTCTTTTCTTCCACTTTCTCACGTTTTTGTCCAACGAGTTTCATCGTTTTCCTCCGTCCATTTCGTCGCGAACCCCCGAGTGACGCGAAGCGTGCCCAGTCTACCAACTTACTCGTTCTCACGACTCTCCAGCATTTAAGGTTCGACGTAACTCGTCGCAGAAATAGAGAGTAAATAGAGAAAAATAAAAGTACGCGAAGTCGATTTTGATCAACTTCGAAATACTCGTGGGGGTTACGATGGGATTCTTAGAAAAGAACGGAGTAGAACGGTCCGCGCATGCGCCAATGTCGCGACTCACCGTAGACGACAATGCGCAGTTGGTCGAGAGAGGAGAGGGTGAAAGCTTCGAGCTTCGCTCTACAACTTCCGATCTACCCCAGGAGGAATTCAACCCTCGTATCCGTCGAAACTCTGTATACACATTACGTATATGTATAGAAAAATGAGTTCACTTCCTGTTGTAACTCGACACACCCGGGCGCGTTTACGAATTCTTAAGTGGATCACGGTCGAACCCCACGAGGTCGATTACGCGGCTTAACGAATATTTCGAATATCGACGAAGAGACCCGAGCTTTTCGTCGATTTTTTTACCAAGCGACGAAAAAGCTTTCGGTCAAAAATCGTCGTGAAAAAAAAAACGAAAATTCGAAGAAATACGCGAAACTTTGAGAAATTAATGAAAAATAAAAAAAATGTTATTTACGTTTTTTTTTGTGGTATTTTTTCATTTTTGTTTTCTCTCGTTTTTTACGAAGTCGAGAAAGAAATTTCTCTTTCGAGCTATCTCCTTCGTGACCCACTTCGTGGCAAGAAACACTTTTCGTAAAATGTATAACTACTCGTTGCTTTTATCGAACGAAAAATTCTTCGTGCTAAGTGGAAAAAATCCAATGTCCGACGAGCGGATTATTTGCCAGCGGTTCTTTCGTTTATAAATACATAGTTTTATCTCGGTTTCTACCCCCCGGTGCTGGGAAAAGAGCGAGGCCTGATTGTTCGTGCGGATTTTAGGGAAGTTGTGTCGAGAACGGGAAAGAGCGTAAATATGGAGCGACGTTGTAAGAGAGAAGAAAAATTTCGAACTCTTTTTCAAGACTTGTGCGAAACGAGACGGATCGTGAAGGTCTCTCTCTCTCTCTCAATTTATATTTATATCCGCGGTTTCTCTTCGGCGTATAAATAATACAGCGAATAACGTTGGAAACCATGACGAATATATACATTTTTTAAATCCTCTCGGATGGAAAAGTTTCTCGACATATTGCAATTTTTCTTTCGATGAATTTTTCACAATTGTATATGTATTTTTTCTTTTCTCATCGTTCTCGGTTTCTTGCAATAGAAACATTAGTTTTCTCTAGACAGAAGATATTTTCATATATTGTGAGAAAAATGAAGAATTAAAGGAAATTTGCGTTACCAGCTTTTCGTAATTCGAATCCGTGTTTTTTCATCGTCGGATATTCGCGGCATTAATTATTTGCTGTGTTCAAGAACGAGCGAGGTGGAATGAACTTTTTCATTTCATTTTAAAACTCGCTCTTTGTGAAGAAAAAATGTTTATTTTTTTTATTTTTATTTTTTACGCTGAATCGACCTCATTCTCATTTCGCTGGGTACGTTACTTTGGAAACCAGGAACATTCTAGTCGTGCCAAAACTAAAACGTGACGACACGGAACGGATTCTAGGAGGGAAGAAACGACTGCGAGGGGTGGAACGAACGTTCGAGCGAGCATAAAAATGTTTATCCTGGCGAGCGAAGAGGTCTTGGAAATATCGTTTGGGTTGGAAAAGATGCGGACGGGGAACAGGTGGCTAAGCACAATTTCATAGTCCCACTCAGCGATGCGGATATTCACGTTTTCCTCTTTACGCTTCGTTTTCATTTTTTTTCTTTTTATAAATTTTACTTTTGCTTTCTCGGCGACTTTTAAGAATTTTCTGTTTTTTACGTTTTTGGACTTTTCGACCGACGAATTGAGAATAAAAAGACTTTTTGTCTCAGTCTTTTTGCAAGAAAAAACAAATTTCGTCTCCTCGATTTATTTTAAAATTTATGAAAATGGGACTTTGAACCATCGAGACTTTGAGGAGATGAAAATTTTTCGTACAACACGGGAAAATTAAATTTTCTAATTTTTGTATCTTTTGATGGGGAAATTTGGTTCACGCGTTATTTTTAAATAACTACAAATTTCTCTGGTCTGAAATTTTGATCTTTCCTAAGTTCAACCAGATGCTGGAGTAAGTAGGAAAAACACACACACAATTCCATCCCTTATTTCCCCGGAGCTTGCGAGAGACGTTTCTTTCTTTGTTTCAACGTCTTGACCCCGCGAGAAAAACACGGCATTTTCCTCACCGCGACCTTCTTTTTCCCATTTTTGCCATTTTAACCCTGCGGAGAGTTTTCCTCTCGCTGTTTGCCACGCTCCAATTTACGAGCATTACGAAATTCACCGCATTCTCTCCCTCGCTACGATTCTCAAGAATCGCTCAAGACCGCGTGAATTCCCTCGGGACTTGCACGCTCGCCGTGTTTAAGAATACCTCGAGAATGATATCGAATATACCGCGATATAGTACGAATTCTCCCACGTGATCGATTTTACCAGGGCGTAAATAAACTTTAAACATTTTTTTCTAAATCTTTGAAACCAAAACAAATCATCAAAAATTTTATAAATTTTTCAAAACTGCAAAAATCTATCGATTCTAATCTCGATAAAATCATGAAAGAAAAAAAAAGTCTTTCCAATCCATTAAAAATAAAACAACCCCTTTAAAAACGGTCGCTCAAAGCGAATAAATATTTTTTTCGATACAAGAAAGCTTTTCACGAATAAAATAACGTCCATTTTTCTTGATAGAGAATTTTTCTTTCATCCTGGTGACTATAATGGAAGTGTATAAAAGTGGCGCGAGCTTTCCTTTATCTCGCGTCGTACTCTTTTCTTTTTCATTGTAACGTTCGACGGATTGCCTGTGTCTACAGGAAGCTACAACGAGAGAAAGAAAGAAAGAAAGAAGGAGAGAGAGAAAGAGAGAGATACGAGGACCAAAAACGAATGCTATAAAGAAGGAATAAGAAACCACCCCAACCCCTGGCCGATCGATATTGAAACCCCCTTAAGAATATAGTCCAAGATAGAATATACCCCCGCCCGTCCTTCTTCACCCTTATTCCCGTTAACGGAACACCGTGACACGAGAGCGAGACGAACCAGGGCGTTAGACGATCCGCGACGACGACGATGCGAACATCGTCGTCGTCGTCGTCGTCCTTCCTCCTCCGTTTTCACATCGTCCTTCTCTCGTACGTCCCGTGTTCAAGAATTTCCTGGCACCTTGATCGATAGTCCCCTGTAACTAGGCTACGAATATTAATAATACGTCCACCATCGGTACCAGACTTAACTTCCCACCCTCCTCCTCCTCGTCCTCCTCCACCTTCTCCTCCACCTCTTTCACGTTCCCTCACGAGAAATCGATCATTATACTACGACGTTACTATACGTATTCATCCCCATAGAAAATATTTCAACGATCATCATCCCTTGATACATCTCCGTTGAGGGGATTGTCGTTTGCCCGATAAAATATTACGTACACAAGGTGACTGGTCTTGAACTATTTCATAATTGAGCAAACACACATATATATATATATATGTTGAGATTGTGCAAGGGATGAAAGTTTAGGGTTGTGCAGAGACCTCGTTAGATCTCGTGGGGTTAATCTGGACGTCAGAGCTGATGAATTTGGTAACTTTGGATCAGACAGGGTTATCGAATTCGAGGGAAATAAGAATTAGTTTTCAATCCAATTTTTTAATTAAGTGATCGACGATAATTATTGTACCAAATATCAATTTTAATAATAACAATAAGTAGAAAATATAACATTTATATAATGTCATGAAGTTATTTTAAAAAATGTTTTTTTTTGTTATCAGGGAGAACTACCCAATCGAGGGTAGTTTTTATTATTTGTCCGGTCGAAGTTGCAATATTACATTTTTGTATCAACCTGTTCGAGGGACATTATTACACGTAAGGCAAACGACTGTATTCTTGAAAATAATTAAACCCGACGCAAAGGAACGAAGAGTAAGTGGAAGTGAGAACCAATTACACCGAGAGTAACGCAAGAGAGGAGAGAGAGAGAGAGAGAGATGGACTTGGTGAATTTTCCTCAGAAGTAAAAGGGAAAACGTATATACGTTGAATTAATCGAGGGTGAGACCACCCTCGAACTCTCGTCGAGTTCGAGACGATATGACGTAGAGAGGGTCGGGGATGGAAAGTTACGTGCAAGAGTAACGGATAAAAAATGGCACCCTCTTTTAGAACGAGGTTATGCAACGTGACGAAGTGGTCGAGGAGGGTGAGAGGGGGATGAAGAGTAACAGGATGTCGAGAGAATTATGCTTTTTCACTCATTTCCGATGAATTTTCTTGGTAACTCGTCCTCCCGCGAGAAAACGTTACGGGGATGAAACGAGAACGATGCGACACGTAAGGGTTAAAAGGGTTGGACCGTAAGAAAGGTGCAAAGAGAAGTGAAATTTATGGATACGTAATTGGAGAGAGAAAGACAGTTGGAAGGACGAAATTTATTAATACCCCGGGATCAGTCGCCTAAAAGCTTGGAAATCCCCCTCGAGAGAATAAGCAAGGGATGATTAGAGGGCTAATCCTGTTGGCATTTTTCTCACGTTTCAATTTTCTTTTTCTTTTTCTTTTCGAATTAATGAATAATTGAAAAGAATTAGACAAACGTTGAAATTTTGTTTATTGTTTCTAAAATTTATTTAGCTTTTAATAAATTTTCGAACGAAATGCAAATTTTACAGATTTTAACTCGACGATGTAAATTTCAACGTGTTTTTATGAGCTCGACGTGCGTACACGTTGTATTAATACACGATATTTACAAAGTTCAACGGGTAAAATTTGATTTCAGGGGATTTTACAACCCCTGACAGCTGATGCCAAAATTTATCCCGCGGATGTCGCGCATCCGTGGTTTTCATGAAACCCGTGATATTTCTAGTTAACAACGAGAGATTGAAAGCATCGAGCGATATTCCGCTCGTTCTACATTAACGCGATACGAAAATTGCGTTTTCCTGCGCACAGCAGTCCGTCAATGCGACTGTGGCAACCTAGAATATATTTCACGAAATCGTTGTACCGCGCAACGAGACATCAATCCAGCTGACAAAATAAATAACCGATCGTTACCAAAATACTAATTAATTTACAGCATCGACTAATTAACAAAATAACCCATCAAAAATATTCTCCATAATTCTCCCGACATAAAAAAAAATCTCTAATTATCAATAATAATTAATCGAAAAAAATCATCATTCGTCAATAAATATTAAACATTCTTTCTTTAACTAACTCAAAATAATACATCGCATTAATTTAATTATATTTCTTCAATTTCGTCGTAAATTAATCTCAGAGATTTTCAAGGAGCAAAACCCCTTCGTCATTTCTCGAAAATCCTGGGGTAAAGCGGGAATTAAACGGACGTTGTTGGGAAAATCCCGATGGCAAGATATTCGTCGAGTGAGAACACAAGGGGTTGCGCCGGTTTCCGTCGCGAGGCTCGCGATACCGAGAAACCTCGTGGTCGTATAAGTAAGACGAGCTTCGATGATTCATCCCCCTCGCCCCGGAATCACGGTCGAGGAGAACGAAGCACTTCGTCGACGAAGCCGTGGCACGAGATATATCGTACTTGGGTGAGAGACACACGATAGCACCCTTTACCCAAAGTCTGTTTACGTATGCGACGGAGCGTACGGGTCGCTCGTGTGTCTCGAGACAGCCCTCGAGTGTTCGGGTTATAATTCAGTGGAGATACTCGCTCGAGAGAGGATATTACCGGGTGAGTTCAACCCTCTGCGTCGCCTGTACACAGACGAAATATACCGTCGTTGAGGCGACGGCTGGAAAAGCAACGTAGATGCTGCGACGGTAGCGAGGCTTCGGGTCGAGAAATTAAGTGACGGGAACGAGGCCAATTCGAATTGCAAATTTCACTTCGATCGAGGTTATGAATAACTTATTGTTTTACCTGGTATTACTTTATTATACAATCATTATTCTTTCGTTTAATGAATTATCGTTAGTTATTAATCAATTATATTCTTTTTATTAATTATTTCATAACGTTGTTATCGATAATTCATGTTTTATTGATAAATCAACTATTTTTTAGAGAAATATTATTTTTTCTGATCATCCTATTAATGATTATTCTCATTGAAATTAATATGATATGATCAATTATAAATAATTATCTCGGATATAATTCTTAATTATTTTACCCTAATATTAAAAAATGAAAAATAAAAATGAGAAAAAAAGGAAAATGTTGTGTTTTGAAGAAAATAATTCTTTTGATAAATTCGTTGGGAAACGAGTGACTCTCGAGAAGATCGTCGGGCGTGAACGAGGTTTGGGTTTGGCATCGAAGAGCCTCGGAACGAGACTCGTAGGTCGATCGCGTCCCATGCATTTTCGATTGGCTCCCGGGCGCAACGAGCACCGCCGCAAAACCAACGTCTATTTCGTCATGGACTGTAGTACGAGCGTCGTACGGAGTGGCGTGTGGCTTTTCGACCCGGATTAAATTACCGTCCGTTTATCACCGAGCCCACGTGGACGACCCGATATTCCACGTTCGACGGTTTGATTAATTTTGCGAATTAAGAGCGCGTCTCGTTGAAAATTTATTAAACGTTCTTTCACCCGAGAACATCGTCAAACTTTGCGATTCGAATCTAAACGAGCCATTTCCATCAAATTCGTAATCGAACGAGATCGATTAATCGAATCGAGATTGATAAAAATTCGATCCATCCTCAATAATTGTATAATTTATCGTAACGATAAAATAAACAATATTTATTTTATTTCTTAAATTTTCAATGATTTTTTTTTTATGAAAGTCGATCTTGGGTTTTTCGATCGCGATCGCGTCGATAAATATCGAAGTGGAGTCAAGCCGTTGGCAATCTAAAATCTTAAATGCAGCGTTGAAAGTTTGAAGATAAATCAACGATTTTATCGTCGAGAAAAGTTCTTCCTCCCTTATCACGAAAAATCTATAAAACATTTAAAATCCCTTACACACAAGGTGGATCGAAACGAGAGAGAGAGAGAGAGAGAGAGCGAGTAAAGAGTGAGAATATATGTGTGAGAAAAAGCACGAGAAATTCCTGAGCAAATCTAACCCCACTGATCTCCATTTCCGATGAAATGAAATATGAAACAACCCCAAGGGGCGAAAAACTGCACACCCACGTTCTTCTCTCTATACATAAAAAAAAAAAAAAAAAAATACTATCCTGTGTGTGCGTATATTTATATGAAAAAAGAGAAAAGAGTAAACGAAAGTTCCCATCCCCGGAAGCACAGTGAAATAGCGATAAGCTTCTGTGGTGGCGCTGTATGTTCTTTACAACCCCCTCTACTAACCGAACGTCGCAACGCCCGCTACGCATCGGTAACTCTGCTTACTTCGATGGCATCTCACCCTTCACGATCTTCCTCGCGTTTTTCGTCCCAACCTTTCTTTCTCGTTTACTCGTTTCCTTTCTGAGCAGGAGCTGCGAGACCCTCCAACCGACAGCTCATAAATCCATTCTTTGCAAGAGGTCTTACGTGTACAAGAAGCGAGCCAGGCACGAATGTGAGAGAGTGAGAGACAGCGATGAACGAAGTCCGATAAGCCACTCGGAAATAAGGTAAGGCGAAAAGCACGCGCTGAGTGTATAGAGAGGTTTACTATTATTATTATTATTATTATTATTATATATATATGTATGTATGTATATATGTATATATGTATATATGTATGTATGTATGTATATATGTATATAATAGGGGTAGAAGAAGTGG
This sequence comes from Netelia virgata, assembly GCA_951802705.1. Classification (NCBI taxonomy): domain Eukaryota; kingdom Metazoa; phylum Arthropoda; class Insecta; order Hymenoptera; family Ichneumonidae; genus Netelia; species Netelia virgata. The sequence continues at coordinate 2,183,530 of OX637867.1, read as the reverse complement.
AAGAAGGCAGAGGCGTCGAAACCTGAAAAGCTCGTCTCTTTCGTAGCGGGAGAAGGGTAGAGGGAAAGGCCGAGGGAGAAAGCGCCAGAGGGCAGACGGTCGAAGTATCGAAATCCCTTTAAGCTCTAAGCCTCGAAGGATCGCGCGGCAGTCGATCCTTCCACCCTTGCTCGGACCGTTCGAATTTGCCACGTCCCACCGACCACTGTTACCTCGATTTTCTCTCTCTCTCTCTCACGTGTTCTCTTTTTCGTTTGTTTTTTTATCTCGTTCTTTTTCTTTTTATCGCTGGGCAATAGGACGATAATCCTTTAACAACGACGGGGGTAGGACCAATCGAACGATTGTGACGGCGAATGTAGTTAAAAAAAATTAATATTAATTGGTAATTTATTCAACGTTTTTTATTTAGACGGAATTTGGGACATTGATGTTCGTCTCTCTTGCGGAAATTAGGGTTTGTCGTTATTGATAACGAATGTTTTATTTATTTTTTGTAAATTTTTGTAAATATAGATTTTTATCAATTTTTGTAAATATAGATTTTTATCAATTTTTGTAAAGGTCGGGAGAAACTTTGAAACGAATGCACTTGCTAAAAAATAAGTCGGGCTTCTTTACGGAAGCTGTACAAAGAGGAAGCGCGATGCACACAGAAGGTTATCTCGGGCTCGAAGCGAGACGCGCCCCTTTCGCGAAATATCGATATCTTTTCTAGACCGCCAGCAACCAATGAAAGGATTTTGTTGGAAACATAGACGACCTCTATATACCTACGTACGATCTTCCCTATAAAATAAACAAAAATATATCTATATATCGGTACACACTGTTCTTTGTAAATATACGTGTATATTTTCTATATAAATAGCTGCATAAATATATATAGAAAAACAAAATACATATATATAGCATAGAGTTAGCGAATAAAGTGTACGTAGAGGTATAACCAACCAGAGAAATCTACGAAGTACGTGCTTGGCAAGTTCGAGGTGAAAAGTAAATCCCTTCGTGGCAATATAAGTGTTATACTAACACGTTACATATATATATATATATATACTACCACGTTATACTATCACGTTACATCTATATATATATATATATATATGTATATATATATATAGATGTAACGTGATAGTATAACACTTATATATATATATATAAGTAGTCGACCTCGATAAGACGACGAGAAACTTCCGGTATACACCTGGTACGAAAAAGTACCAAATTTAACTCACGAGCAGGGAGTAAAAACGTGTCTCTCAGTGACTTTAATGAGTAAGAAAAGTGTCTCAGTGTGCATGCATGGTGTGTGGGTTTATTTCTACGCCATCTTGCGTATTCCGCACGTGGCACTTTCTAGGATTAACTCCGTGAGATTTATAACAAAAATTGGAAGCACGTTTCACAATTTTACACCGCGTGCTATAAAGTGCAACGCAAGTTAGATATATGTTGCAGCTTTGAAAAATACGTTCGACGAGCTGATGTAACTTTTTTTTCTATATCCAGGCACTCGATGGGATTTTAAAGAGAGTTTTTACAAAGCTCTGAAGAATATCGAATTCGATGAAAGTTTCTCTTGTTATTTTGATCAAATATAAAAATTCAAGAATCAAGTATTAAACGAAATAAATACTTTAATTTATTGTAATATGATTTTCGACGAATAACACTTTATTAACAATATTTTTGAAAAATTTTAAATGGCCTGTAGAGAATATATTTTGGTTATAAATAGAAATGGAAGAAAACTGCAAAAAGGACGTGACTTGACATTCAAAAAAGTACAACTCGTTCGGAGTTTCTCGTGAAACTCGAATCGAGAAAGATAAAGCCAAGGATTTTGCAGTCTTCGGGGTCTCCTGCTTCGCCTCGATAAGAGTCGATTGAATGAGATCCAGAGCCACGAATTCTCCCATACGGAGTTTGTGAAAAGGAAAAGCCAAGATGTCTCGCGGAGCTTGTCTCTTATCGAAAACCTGCACTTTGGTGCGCATACATACGCACGTACACACACACATAGACAAGGAGAATATAAAAATCGATGCGACAGTAAAACACGAAGTAACAAAAGAGAGAGAGAGAGAGAGAGAGAGAGAGAGAGAGAGAGAGAGAGAGAGAGAGAGAGAGAGAGAGAGAAAGTGCACGAAAGCATTCCCTTCGTAGCGACCAACTCGATTTCCGTACAAACTTATCTCGCCCTCGGCAGTGTATGGAATTACGTAAAAGAGACGCGAGGAAAAGGAACGAGAACAAACAAAAGTTGTAAAACCGAGGAAAAAATAAAAATAAATAAATAAAAAAAAAACATAAATGAAAAAATGAAGCGTCGAGATTTTCTTTTCATGGAGATAAATAGGGCTATGAATCAGAGGATAATGTAAAAGAAAAATGAAACGAAGAGGCGAGAAAAGAAACGAGGCTCGTGGTCGCCGGCGCGCCATCTCCCGGAGGAATTGACGTAGCGAAGAGATCTCGGGCGACGCTGGCGCCGCCGGGTGGTCGTAACGAGAACTAACGGAAATTTTGATTCGAACATTTATAACGAGATCGCTTTCGTTCCACGAACCATAAACATTTTCTCGTTACGAATATGTACGAGGATAAATTATTTAATAATCCTGGTGAGCGACACGCGGCGAGACTTTATGAGTCGTAAAATCATAACGTTATGCCTCTTGTCGTTACCGTTAGAAAAACAAAATTTTCTACAACGTGTTTGTTATTGTTTTATATACGTTTCGCAACGGCTGAAAGCCTTTCGGTAGGTCGAACGATTTTTAAACAAGCTCGGGTACGACCGAGTTGATCGATGCGTTTCTCGTTTAACATTACAATTAAAAAACGTCTTAATAAATTATTTTGTAATTAAAAACGAATATTTTCGAAATGATTAATATTCATCGTTTACAAACAAAAAATTGATAGTATTTAATATTGATATTTATAATCATCGATAATAATCCTTACAGTATTTACCGACGTTTGTTCAATTCGAAAAATAATTTTCCACTCTCCGCTAGGTAAAATAAAAACAAAATAAAGAAAAAGTAAAAAAAAACACAAAAAACAAACAAGTTAAATAACGAGAAATTAACGTGTACCTAGGCAACAAATCTCAATATCAGGTTTATCGTATCTCAAGTGAAAACACTTAAAACTGTCGAATCTCGCGCTGAGGTCCTATCTCGATTTTCCTAGCTGTTTCCCATAGAACGTGCTCAGTCCTGGAGGGTTAATCATAACGTGTAAACCAGTAGCGTCTAGGGTGTGTGTGTATACACACACACACACATACACAGACGTACACACCCGCACCCTTGCATCACCGTTAAAACCTTAGCGTTTTAGCATCACGGATATATGGGGAGAAAAAAGGAGACGTTAGGGGATAAACCACGTTGGTATACGAAGAAAAGCTTGCGAGCCGACGGCTAGGACGAGAGAGGCGTGCCAGGCTCGCGATTTTAATGGCTCTATAAAAAAAAGGCCGTTCGGTCGTAAAGCCCTGGGTCTACTCGACGCGAGTTTCGCAGAAGCCACACGCCTTGACTCGGGTTGGGTCGTGGTGCTCGCACGAAGACCTCGCGGCGAGAGAGAGGAGTGGGGGCAGGGAGACCCAAGTGAAGCTGACGAGGCGCGCTCTCGCGGCCGAGCGTCGAAGCCTCGCGCCTCGGACGAGAGCACGAACCTTTTTCTTGCACTTGCTGTTTTTATTTTTTATTTTTTATTTTTTATTTTTCATTTTACTTTTTTTAATTTAAATATTTTTTCCATTTTTACCACGCCCTCTTTGAGACATAACTCTTTGAAAATGTTCTATTCCTTTTCCTTTATTATCCAACGACCTTGCGCATTATTTCCGCTAAGTTTAGGGAGCGAATTGAAGGGGAGTGAGAGAGAGAGAAAAAGAGAGAAAAGTATGAGAATAAAAAACGATGTAAAGAAGTTTCCAAAGTTGAGGCATTTGTTTCGAGCGGACTAGGTCTCTCCCAACTTTTGGCGGATTAAGCCCTCCGGGCTTGTTGAATAAGCTCGCTCTTTGCCTCGTGGATGGCACGAGCGCTTTTCATTTTTTTCTCGTGCTTTTATTTTTTCCTTCGGAGAGTTTGCAGAAAGAGAGAGGGGAGGGAGAAAAGTTCTTCTGTTTCCCGTCATGATAGGTCACCCGACTATTTTTAACCGGCTTGCCGGTCCGCTATCATCGACGACTCCTCTGGTATTACGTGGTGTACAACGGTTGGACGCTTATAAGTCGTCGCTGACGAACGGCTCTTGGGGGTGCTCGGAGCTTATGATGTAAACAAAAAAAAAAGGTCGAGTCGTCGGAGACGTTCTGTAGGAGAGAGCTTGTTATCGTTAAATTTGATTTTTGTTTGCCCCAACGCAAAAACCGAATAAATAATCGCCATTGTTTATCGCAAAAATTATTAATAATTTTCGTACTATCGTCACGATTTTCGAGAGTCAAAAATCATTGAAAATCTTTCGAAACGAATTTTTAAAAAATCCGATTAATAGAAAAAATTAATTATTAATTGAAATAGTAATCAATTTACTCTCTCTCTCTCCCTCTCCCTTCCCTCGCCTCCTCCAGAATCTTTTTTTACACTGGTCTTTAAGAAACGAAATGGCTCTCCCACTTTCAAGTTTGATCCAAGACGTCGTAAAACTTTATGACGCGGTACTAAAAGAAGAAAAAAAAAAGGTACCGGAATAATCAGATGATGAATTCTAAAAGTCGTTGCAGATTCTCAATTCCGGGTTTCGTTTGGTGGCCCCTGTGTGGACGATAAAAAGAGATCGTCGGGCGTTATTATGTGGGTCAGTCCCTGGATACAAGCTGAACGCGTTGGTCAGAATGGGACCAGGGCGAGAGAGAGAGAGAGAGAGAGAGAGAGCGAGAGAAAGAGGCGTTGCAACAACGAACATTTTACGATTCTGGGAAATGAATTGAAACTAAAACTCGCAAAAAAAGGAAAAAAAACAAAAGAAAATGAGAAAAAAATTAGTAGTCGCTGGTAACTCGACAAATGCAAATACATACGTACGTAACAGCCGCGGGTAATGGTAAAAAAAATACGACTGGAGTATTTTTGAGAATCCGAGACGCGAAAATCCACATGAACGTTCCTCATATTTTTAGAATATCGATATCTCCTTTGTATCATTATTTTGTGTATTTGTATAAATATAGTTCGACCACGATAAAAATGATATATAAATATTTGAAAAATAAGTAAAACAAAAATAATTTGTTTTTTTAAGAAAAAATATTGCAATGCTATTTTGTTTCTAGATGCAGATTTGTACGAGCGATACGCACCAGGAATAGAGGAGATACGTTCGGTGAAGAGCGAAACACGGTTCGTTGGATACGAAGCTTTTCTTTCTTTCTCCCGTGAGAACGGAAAAAGGGGGACGAAAATATATCCTTTAGGGGAAATAATTCGACGAGGAAACGAGAGAGAAGGAGAAAGATTTTCCCTTTGCAACGTGCAACGATGCGAGCTGAGAAAAAAATGCGAAGAACGCGAGACTTAAGGTACGAGATACGAGATTTTGTCTCGACGATTTTGTTTCCTTGGATTTTTTTCTACTCGGTCTTTTGAACGTGTCGAAAATGGATCTCTCATTTTTTAATTTTTCGTCGATGAAAACTAAATAAAATAATAATAGTGATAATTTTCGTTAAACGATAATAAATTTATAAATAAATTGATAAGTTGGGAAATTTAATTTACGGAATAATGAATAAAATTAAAAATCGGGAGTGAGATAATTATTTTACAAACGCTCGAAAATATTTTATTCGATTTCAATTATTCTATTTTTCTTTGTCGTATCACGGATTTTCATCAAACTGTAATTAACCGTGGGAAGTCGAATATCGCGGTGTGGAAAATACGTGAATGGAGAAAAAAGGAAGATTGCGAAGTGGAAGTGGAGAAAAAAATATGAAAAAAAAAAATTAAAATAAAGAAAGCAAGGATTGAGAAGCTCAGAGTTGTAAGAAGAGACAGAGAGAGAGAGAGAGAGAGAGGAAGAGAGTGGAAAGAGAGAGAAAAGGTAAAGATCTTGGCGCAGAGTTGAACTTGGCGACGTTAAGATCGCGCACAGCTTTTTAATTAAAACGTGTGCATTGCTTGAGAGCTTTTTCTGCCTTTCTCTCTCTCTCTCTCTCTCTCTCTCTCTCTCTCTCTCTCTCTCTCTCTTATTCTCTCTCTCAGTATTCATCCCCCATCCTTCTTCGAAAACGCAGACGACGACGAAGGAAGTCCATTAGAAGAGAAAAATCCTCCGAATGAACTTACGCCCGTGCGAAGTTTCTCTATCGCCTTCGTTTCTTCCCTTGCATTATATAACCAGAAATGATCATTTCTCGTCGAATAAAATATAGATATGCAACAACAACGAGCAAGCTAATGGAAACGATAAAAGTAATAAAATAACGGAATAATAAATTTCCATTGAGAAGCCCGAGTTTTGTCTCGTGGAAGAATTAATTAAAACGTCCAAAAATTAATTCAAACGAGCGAATTCGTAAAAAGCTTCAATTATATCAAACATTTTATACAGTAAACAATTTTTTTAATAAAAAAAAATGTTATATTTTGCTAAAAAAAAATAAAAAAAACATCATTTAATAATTCACAAAATGCGATAAGACCAAGGATTTCCTCGATCGATTACAGAACAAAGAGGTAAGAATTTCGAATTTTCATCGATGGTGTTCTCACTTCGTCGACGGACTTTTGCTTATATATTTAGTTTTCAGGATGATTACGACAAGTTTATGATCCATCGCGGGTGAGTATTCGGTAGATAGACGTCCGACGGGTTTAGGGTGAATAAAAAGCGTTCATCCCAAGGGGATTGTTTTTTTACGGATTCGCCCCATCGTGTTACCCAGGGAAAGCCCGAATGAGAGAACAAGCGAGAGAGAGAGAGAGAGAGAGAGAGAGAGAGAGAGAGAGAGAGAGAGAGAAAGAGATAAAGCGATTTCCCTTACTACGTTTCTGCAAGTTTCCGATAAAGAGACAGCTCGACAGAGTTCACCGTCTCATCTCTCGTCTCTTGCGATCGGTAGAGTGAGAAAGACTTTTCCGCAGTTCAACGAAACGCCGCTAGAGGCGCCACCGACGCGCCGATAAATTTCAACAAGTCAAGAAAATATATATATATATAGCAAATATTTCAATATACACACACACACACAGCCGTTGACACAGACACAGTGGTTGCGTATTGTAAATCGAGAGGGTTCACCGATTGTGCTTTTCCACGCTCGAGGCACGTTCAATGCTTCAAGGGAAGAGCATATTGCCTGCCTCCTGTCTATCGCTTCACTCGAACCCGAGCTTCTTATCCCCTTTAGCCAACACAAAGAGACGAGTGCGCCACGGTGTGCTGCAACACGCCTTGGCATCCTCCCGTATACTGTCATTTGTTTCGTCCTAGCAATTCTCCCGCGTAATCTCGAATTCTGTGAAACCCGAAGCTCAAAGCTTCGAAGACAACACCGCTCTCTGCGCGGGTATGTGTGTGCGTGCGTGTGTATGTGTGTGGAGATAGATAATACGAGGAATAAACGCGAGACGAGTGAAAAAAAAGACGGAAAAGATCAAACGACCAAGACGTATGGATGAAGACAAATGAAGACTCGAGATAGGTGAAAGAATGGTGAATTATCTTCTTTTCGTACGTTTTTTTAAGGGAGGTATCGTCGAAAAATATTAAAACAAAAATAATTATTCGTATTCGTGTGGTTGGTAAGTTTTTCTTTCCACTAACCATTGTTCGATGTGTTTTCTGTCCGTTTTCCGGAATTCACGGTTCATAGTGTTTTTGACTCATTTGATTTTTGTACGGACGACACGAAAGAAATAATAACGCACGAGACACGAAAAAACGGGAACACACTAACTCTCTCTATGAAAAAAAGTATAGAAAGTAAACGCACCGACTGATACTTTCGAACGCGAATTTTATGAATTTCTTTTAGTACGAATTATTTCACTTGCATCTCATTAATTGTTTCTTTGTTGACACTTCATTCCTTTTTATGTAAACTCGTCGAGGGACGAGTGAAGACTGGCGAGAGAAGGGGCAAGGCATACTGGCCGAGAGCCTGCCTTATCCCCACTCTCGTTCCCTCTTGGCCCCTCCTAAATAACTCTTGAGCCTCGTAGGGCCTTACTACTCATCGCGGAGGCAAACTGCTACGAGGTGTTCCTCCGCGCATGGGCAGTGGCCAACGGGTCCGTACCGGCCGGTCACAGTAGCGCGGGAGGCGGGACGCAGGTAGGACGTAACGAAGTAGTAGTGTTTGAGTGTATTTCTTTCTGGAAGATTATCATAATGTGAGAAGAGTTATCGATCTTATATCGCCTAAATCGTCAGAAAACCGACGTCCCCAATCTTGTGTGAACGAACATTGAAAAATCAGCATTCGGCCACACGGAGAAGATAAATTGTTCGACATCAACGTTTTCTCATAGAGCCGTCGTTGAGGATCGTACATCGACTACTTTCAGCGAGTTTGATCAACAAATATTTACAATATTTTGTTTCTGGATCTGCATGGATGCTGAAAATCGTCAATTTATCGAAAAACATCGTCGTTCGTTCATATCGAGCAGATATATCTATCGATCTCGTTCATTTCCAACGGTCGCCCGCGCGTGGCGGCCATTTTGCGAGTGTGTAGCGTTGTGCGCAGGCGTGTTGCCGTACGTTCTTTCTATACGTAGAAAAAGTCGTTTTTTCTTGTGATGTTTTATTCCCCGGGTAAAAATTGTGTAAAAATCTCTCGCGCCGTAAGTATATCGGACATGAAGCGATTTTAATTGTTTTATAATATTTCCGTCGAGTGTTTGAAGTGTGATAAAATTGAAAATTTACTTTATACAGTTTTAAAACAGTGCTAAAGTAAATTTTTATCTATATTTATTCGAATATACGCGAATATTATTTCGTCGGTCTAATACGTGTGTTGTTAGTGAAACGGTGAAGTGCAGTGCAGTGTGTTACGTCTCTTGGCGTTCAGGGATGAGAGAGTGAGTTTCGAGAATCTGCGGACGCGTAGAGGTCGAATCGAGAACGTAGTCGCTCTGTTTGCATCTCACACCATCGCCTAGCGCCACGGCGAGAGTCGCGCGAAGACGTCGAAGTAGTGAGTGAATACAATTTCATGTTTTAGAATATTTTACGAGCGATAAATATTTTACAATATTTTTCTACGTAAACCCCATTTTTAGTCAGATATTTATCTCGACGCATATATATTTTCCAGCTTATAAAACAAAATCTTTTCATTCTTTCGCTCTTTCGCGCAATTAATCGGAATTATCTTTTAATAAAATTAACTTAAATAATATTTTTATTCATCAAAACCCGTTACAAAAAACGGTTCGAAAAATTGTGCGATGTAAAAAAAATCATTCGAACCCTCCTTCAACGATTCTTACCCATTAAACAATGGGGAGGAAAAAAATCACACGCGTTGGCGAATAATGAATTTCACGCCCAAAGCCCGAAATTTGTCACGAAAAAGAAATATTAACGAGAAGAAAAAAGTGTCTTGCGAGACAAAAGGAGGAAACATCCATTACAACACGGCATTTCTCGAATTGTTTGCCTCTGGGATAAGAATCGCAAAGAGGGCTCCTGAAGGAAGCTTAGCTCGTCGGGGATGAGTCGAATGGGCCGGAAGTGGAAGGGGGAGGGTTAGACGCAGAAAAAGTTCGCAAAGAGCAAAAGAGACAAAAAAAAGTCGCGTTTACCGTACAGTCGAGAAAGTAAGAAAGTAAGAAAGAAAGAAAGAAAGAAAGAAGGAAAGAAAGAAAACGAGAATGAGAGAAGGGTGCCGCGGATTCAACAAGTCTCGGTCTTTCGTCGGAAGGGTCTCGAGTCGCATAGGCACGGAAAAAAAGTAAAAAAGGTGAAAAAAGAAAAAAAAAGAAATCGACACGATTTTTCCTCGAGATTTACTTATTTACCTTGTCACCCGAGGATTTCTCGAACTTTTCGCGTGTCGCGAGTGAGCGCGAGCTTGTTAAAAAAAAAAGGTGGGGGAACTGAGGCGAGGGAACGCGAAGTAACAACAGAACAAGACTGCGGCGAGCATCGAGCGAGAGAGAGATGGAGGGGGGAAAAAACACCGGGAGATTCTCAGAGCGATTACTATTAGTGGTAGGACGAAGACGATGAGTGGGTTCGGTCGACGCCCTTGGAGGCCGTCGGACAAAATTTCCAACTCGCGTTCTTGCTGTCGCTTCGACTATATATTTAACTTTACACTTTCTTCCTCGTGTTTACTTTTTTTTTATTTTCTTTTTTTTACTCTAAGGACATTTCGCATCGATCTTACCCACGTCCCGATCGTAGACTAATCATCGCAAGAGCGATTTGGATTCCGAGAGTTCCACGGAGAGTTGTTCAAGTTTTTCGGACTTTCGTGTCGTACTATTTTCATCGTTCACCCTCACTTTCCGGTTTCTCTCGCTCTCTCTCTCTTTCGGTCCTTAGCTTGGCCTAGTTTACACTCTGATTCATTTTGTCGTCTCATGCCCGGCTGTAATTACTTTCGACCCCTGGTTTTACGAGAACGATCCACATTAGGGTAGTTTCTTTTTCTCGTTTTTTTTTCTTTCTTTTTTTATCGACTCGACCATCGACATTCTTATGGACGACGAACTCACGTGGCTATAGAAAAATGCGGATAAACAAAACATCGACAAGTAGCGAATGAATAATTGCATTTTTTAATTGTAATTTTTTTAATTATTTACGTTGAGAAAAAATTCAAACTTTTCTCAAATTTCTCGTTCAAAATGGAATAAAGAAAAAAAGCTTCGTGGACTCGATCGTCGAGAAGACTAAAATTCAATTAACCCCACGTGGGGCGTTTGGTATGCAGAAAGATACGAAAAAAGGAGCATTCGAGAACGATCGATTTTTCTTTTCTTTTTTTTTTCTCAATAATTCCATCTCTTAATTAATTTTGTTCATCTCTTTTATTTTCTAATTCGACTCGAGGTCTTGAAATTGGATCGAAGGGTTCGTAGATCGCGTCAAGAAAAGCAGAAAAAAAAGGAAAAACAAAAAAACCAAGTAGAATCGGACGATAAGAGAGGATAAGTGTCGAAGCTGCGAAAGAAGATGGCGTTTGCAGCCGGGTAGAAAAGCCTTGGATGGATAATCCCGGGCGATCGAGTCCTTTAATTGCGAGAACCATACGTATAGAGATCGAAATGCGAAAGGCAGAAAGAGAGAGAGAGCGAGAGGGGAGAGAGCGAGGGGGGGTAGAGAGAGAGAGAGCGGGAGTCTCACCGCAAAAGCCCTCGCAGTCTGGTAAGTGCGAGCCGTACGTTTCTTTTTCCGATCGCGGTCTATATCGAAAATTTCCAATTCCTGTCCCTTGAAACACGACGGACCAACGTTTAATTAAACTTCCGGTCTCGAGATACGGGGGATTCGATCCTCGGGGTAGGAGAAAACAAAAACAGTTAAACGAAAGAAAAGCGCATAGGATGGCGACGAGAGGAGTTGTATTTATATCGATGAGAAAAAGTTAATTTACATTTTTTTGCATTTCAATGTACCGCGAAGAGACTCTCGGGAAGTTTTGCAATAAAGCACTCGGTAGGTGGTTTTGAAAAATACGCTACAGCTTCATTATTGCACGGGCTCCATTCGAGGACGAGAATGAGTACACGACGATTAAAATATCGTGAACTTTTGATGTAATTACAATTTTTTCGAATATTGAAAAAAAATATAAATTCGTGGGTTTTATAAATTTTTGAAATTATTTTTATAATCATAAATATAGATATAAATTGTTTTGATATTGTATATTCTATAAATTTTCTTTATATCGATTAATCCCATTGATAAAAAACGCAATAACAAAATTAATTATTAATAAAAATTATATTAATCGATCAATCGATTAGTCAGCACGAGAGATTAAAAGATTCTTCTTTCTTCCTACGAACTCGCAAATACGATAAAAATATTAATTCCTCGAATAACCCAATCGGATTAATTGCAAATAATTAATCGTCCATAAATTTGAGAGATTCGCGAGACAAATGATTCGACAAACTTCGTCACCGAATTAGCGCGACTAAAAAAAAAATCTCATTGTCTCAGTTACGAACTCGCTTCTTCCCCACGACTCCAAGATACTCGATATTTCCCGCACGTATTCGATGTCTGCGCGGGATAGTTATCGGTTGATCGTGAGGTCGCTAGAAAAAGAAAAGGGCAGACAAAAAAAATTCTCAACTTTTTCTTCGGCAATTAATCATCCCTCGGTGTCGTTTCGCAGGAGTACGAAGAAACGTCGCACGTATAGCGACGGAATGAATGAAAAAAAAAGAAATTAATAATAATAATAACGACGAACTGTACCGTTGATGAAATTTCGCGCATCGCTGCGCGAGTGTAAAAGACATTCGTCGTTCCCCCAAGTAACGAAAAAAAAAAAAAAAAAAAAATTCTCGATAAACCTATCACCAAAATTCAGAGTCTCGATAAATTAATATCATATCATATATACATATATATATGTATTAATAATAAAATAATATATATATATATATATACGTAGATTTTTTTTCGTTGAAAAGAAGAAAAGAGGAAAATACATTTTTGTCGACGACGTCTAGGGGGCGCGTGCCTCATCAATTCCGAGGCACGCTGTCGAATATATATACATAG